>JAOPJJ010000001.1:10363990-10374859 GCA_027122795.1 Enchelyopus cimbrius
CGCGCCCGCGGCCCGGGGCGGCGCCCCCCCCCCCCGCCCCCCGCCGGGGCGGCCGGGCCGCCTCATTGTCAGTACTCCCTTTCTCTGGGCTGATAACGAATTCATGATCCGACCAATGGGAGGTCGGATGATGATTCATGATTAAAGGGGAACTCCGGTGTAAAATGGTTCTGGGATATGTGAAATATGCGAGTTTGAACGTTTGATGTAGAGCAAAATAAATTATATAAGACGCAAAGCTAAGTTAGATGTTTTGATACGAATCTACCAAAATGCTATACGTTTTGAGTCATGGGGCAACGGCTGATGTCAAAAACGTATAGCATTTTGGTAGATTTGGATAAAAACATCTAACTTAGCTTTGCGTCGTATAGGATTTATTTTGCTCTACATCAAACGTTCAAACTCGTTATCATACAAAAAATATTACAGAACCATTTTACACCCGAGTTCCCCTTTAAAAGAAAGAAGGCTGCAAGTGTGAGGGCAGCCGGAGCGGCCTGATATAGTGATTCTATATTGATGCTGTAAAGGTTATTAAAGCGTCCTGGCGACCAAACCTCCACACAACACGCTACAGGGCCTCATAAATCTTTGGTCAACACATTCAAAAGTAAACATATATTCTCCTCTTGGCTGAAGCAGGACAGACTTTGACCCTCAACAAGGCGGTAGGTGCTTTCATGAGAACGTCAACAGCACCACTTTCCTTCAGCGGTGAGTTACAATCACTCTGATAACACGCTTTATCAAACTACAGCTTTACAAACTACTGCAAATTATGTCACCCTGAGACCCTGAGGAATGTGGAATAGGACATTGCTCACACTATATAACACAGACCCTCCTTCACACTGTTCTACAGCCCGCTGTCTCATGCAGACTTTGGCTCTCACTCACAGGGGAGCAGAGATAAAGATGATATTAAGCATTTGGCTTGATCACAGCACATTAACACAAGGATCAGGAACATTACCGGAGATAAGTGGCTGATCAGGATGGGATATTGATTATGACCACAGCATAGTAGATATAAATAAGATAAGAGATACTACTAGGTATCACGCTAACTTATCACTAACCTAACACCGATATGAGAGCCAGAAAGGGGCCCCTACCTTGATGATCTGCAGCTGGACCCCATCGTCTGTCTGGGGCCCCTGGAAGCAGTTGCACACGGTCTCCACCAGGCGGTCGATCAACCGCTTCCCTGGGGCCCCTCCATCAGGGGCGTTCCCTGTGATGTGGCCGTACGCTATCAGCTTCTAGAGGAAGAGGGCCACAAGGCACACGGCTCAGAGAGAGAGGGGCCCCACACAGAACATGGAACCGGGGGCAAGCGTTTATTACTTTTGTATAATGAGTGTGTGTGTGTGTGTGTGTGTGCGTGTGCGTGTGCGCGTGCTTAGTTGTGTGCTATGCGTACCTGCAGACAGTCGAGGGAGGTGCTAACTATCCGGGGGGACTTTGATTGACAGGCCAGCACAAAAGGCAGGACGTACTTATCAGCCTCGATGTAGTTTGCCCTGGGTGGAACAACTGTGCCATCTCTGACAGACGGGGACAGGGGTGGACAGGGAGAGACAGACAGAGACAGAGAGAGGACAAAAAGAGAAAAATAAGAGGGAGAGAAACCTGAAGACAACATCCTAAAGGGCTTCTTTGTCGTCTCTAATGTTTTAACAAAAGGCTAAAGCAGGCCGTCAGAGTTTCTGTTACGTTTTTTGTAACTGAGATGAGGTTAGGAACACTTTGTTAGCTTTGGGCCCTGAACTCCTGAACAAATGCAATGGCCCCAAACCACATCTATACACACGAAAAATCTTCTTCTTATTTTAAGGTTTGTCTACTTACTTTTGTTTCTCAAGCTCAACCTTGATTTCATCTGTGAAGGGAGACAGGAGAGGGGAAGGTTTAGTGAATGAATGACCTTCAACCTTTCGGTAACTGAAAGCAATGCCCAATTGATCTGACCACACTGAAAGTACACACAGTTTTAATCATTAACATTAATCCAAGTCTGCGGGGGTCCCAAAATTAGGCGCCAAGTTTCCTCCATTTTACATGTGTACATCCAACAGTCCTTTCTGCTCCAACCTCCTCACAAGTCCTCGCACACAAACACACACAATGTATTACTTTGTAGTTAAAATTTTAGCAGACACATTTATCCACAATCGTACAGTGAATTCGGATCCAGGTCATAAAGGAGCTGGTAGGGGTGAGTGGACACCATGGTCTAGGAGGCCCTCAGGGAGACTGAAGACATTGGGGTCCGAATTTCAACAGCTGGGAGTCAAACACCGGACCTCTACACTAACCGGACAAAAGCCTGTGTGCACACTGTATTGGGGACAGTATCTCTATCTGTTCTACGGCTCGACATACTCGGACACGATTACTCACAAGTCCAGACTAGCCTGTTCACGCACCAACAAACTTTACTGGAAGTGTGTGTGTGTGTGTGTGTGTGTGTGGGAGGGGTCTCTGCTAAATGGCCAAATGTATTATGAAGGACCCATATTAAAACTGAGCGTCTTCAGGAAATGTGTTCACCGTTAATGACAATAACATGATAATAACAATGTGATATTAACTTATATTAACTTACACCATTTGACATGTAGTTAATTCATCTTTTATGATCATCGATCCAATAATAATTATGCAGTAATGACACTAAGTTGTTGATGATTAATCAACAAATCCGAAAGATTAACTGTTTCACCTATTGGTATATACCATTAGACACAGAAATGCTTCTATGAATCGAGGAAATGGTCTAAAGATTACATCTAAAGAATGACAAGATAAAACAGCACAAAACCAAACTCTCCAATTAGGTCACCAGATTCTGAACATCTTTGTTGTTAAGAAAAAACTTTACAGCAGGACATGTTTATCTAGGAAGACCGGGTGCAATACTCAAAACAAGCAGAACCGGAGTGACGTGGAACTATTGGCAGTATATGAGGAGTCAAACAAGACGCCATTCACGTCCTAATTTTTCCAGCGAGTGTTGATCAAGGAGGAGGACGACTCTTCCCATTCAAACAGGGTCGACCGTCTTGCCGAGAGAAACGTGTACACAAATATAATAGGACAGCGGCAGGTTGTGTGTATGTGTATGTAACACACACCAGGGGTTGTGTTTATTGAAAGGCATTAACGTCAGCAGATCCAGGACTTATATTACAGTCCTGGCAGAAATGAATAACATTACAACACTCACAAAACACTACGTCAAGCACAACGATAGGTCTAATGCTGCCATCTGGCCCAAGTAGCGCCGGCTACCATGCCAACAATGTGAGCCCAAATATCCACACATCCACGATACATTTAGCAGTTAGCAATGGCCCAAAACACGTCAAAATGATGCATTCGCGCAGTGAGCGGTGGGCTGAGAACGACCACCAGACTGTCACACAGCTATCTCAGGCTAGCTAACGTCGCTACCTGTCGCTATTGAATGTGTGTGTGCTGGAAGGCCATTCCGGGAGCTAGCGGCTAGGCTAACGCTAGCGCCCCTTTCCCTTCCGCCTGTCGGGGCTTCCACTGTCTGCCAGTGCCAGCTCTCCTCATGCCCCCAGAACCGGGGAGGTAAGACAGCAGAATTAACAACCGACCCCCAACTTACCGAGTGCGACCTGACAGGCTTTCCGTAGCTGATTGTGTTGGCTCCTCTTCACCTCCTTGTCGGAGAGGATCTTCTCCAGTGCCCTGGACAGAAACATGCTCTTGGTTCTGGTGCTTTCTGCCTGGGATCGGGAAGTCTGTGTTGGAGGAGCGGGTCGTCGCTGCTGCTGGAGCATCTCTGGCCGGCAGAGGGGATGAGCTGCTGGTTCAGGCCGTCATGTCGGGCCTGGCCCTGCAGGGTGGCAGGTGACAGAGAGAGGCTAGGGAAACCAAGCGGCTATCGGTGTCAATGCTGAGAGCATCGGGTGAGACGGGGCTACTGCTGCTACCTCAGCACTACGGCGCCATGTTTGCCTGCGTCACGTCACGTGATGTGTCAGTTGGTTTACCGTTGTGATATTTAATACTTCAGGTAGGTTTCAGGAGTTCCCAGCGTAGCTAATAAGCACAAACTGTTGCTCAAGTTTGATTGGATATAATTAAATCCAGTCTTATGTTTAAAAAATAAATTCGAGTTCACTATTACGTAACGAAATAAAGTAATATGTGCATAAGGGTCCGACCTCGTCGAACGTCGAAACAAACAGCCGGATCCACTGTCCACCAGAGGGCACTGCAACACAAACATATGTTTTCACTGTTCTGAGAAAACTTCAGGGCTGCTTCAAATTTTTGTTACTTTGAGCACGAGGTCGCGTGATACCGGATTGGGTTGTCACGTTATGTTACGATATCCTCCAATATTATACTCAAATCATGTAGCAGTACACAACATTTAAAATTAAGAAATGAGGCAGGTAATCTACATATTAGTTTATTTTATCCAGCTCATTGAATCAACAATTACACACGCACACACACACACACACACATATATATATATATATATATATATATATGTGTGTGTGTGTGTGTGTGTATATGTGTGTGTGTGTGTGTGTTATACATTTCAGGTTCATCAAGAAACATTTTCATTAAATGTGATCATAAAAATGTACATCAATGTTGATAAGAAAATACTGACAATCTTAAGTACAAATCTATAGCCTACCGTAGGATTAAATCGGCAAGCAAAAACATTGCTAAATCATCAAAGAAAGATGCTCAATGCAAATATAATAAAAAGTTTAGCCCATGTGGAAGATTTGCCAAGGACAAAACATAAAAAGTATCTCCCAAGTGAAAAAATATAATAAAATAAATTCACAGTACTGGAAATCAAATCTGCTATTCTGTGATGAGAAAAAAAACCCACCTTGCTACCATGTGTCGATTATATTAACTAATGAATGGAATATGCAAAGAACTATTCATTGTAAAATATTGAATCATATTGTGAAAGAAAATGTAATCAGAAAATAAATAGTGTCACTGTTCTGTTCTGTACTGTTGGACATATGAATATGAATAAATTAACATGGTTTCATTCTGAAGTCTAATGCTCTCAATATCATTCATGAGTCTCATCATGACCCTATCTGGAACAGCACACGTAGGCCTACTGCTCCTTAAACACAGAGGGACTGTGGGCAACACACCACTTCTCACTTGAACACTACTCTTGCTGGCTCTGCTGAGCAGTAGCGGCTAATGCTAACCGCAGTGAGGAAGTGGTCAGGGAGGTGTGTTCAGCGGATCAGCCAGGGAGCCGAGGATTATAATGGAACCAGGAACGCCTCCCATTGTAGCCAGGGCACCCTAGCTTCTTAGTCTTCAACCCCTCCCTGCCTGAAAACACCGGCATGATGAAGAGGGAAGGTCACCGCGAAAGTAGGAGCGCTGAAGTCATGCTAGTTCAGGTGAGCTATCAGTAACATCGCTCAATTTGTACCGAACATCGTGTCAATATTAATACAGCTTAAGGAGCCAGAGTCCCTCGAAGTCTAGTACCATGACTATTGACCAGGCTGAAGGCCCTGAACCAACACTGTACTTAGTGCTTATGCTAGTTTAGAGGCCACATGGTGCATGGTGGACATAAAGAATGAAATAAACTAAATAAATAAAGACTGAGAGGAACCCTTCATATAAACATCTCAGAACTCTCATATAGAGAGAGAGACGGAGAGGGATTGAGAGGGAGAGAGATAGAGAGAGAGAGAGAGAGAGAGAGAGAGAGGAGGGGGAGCATGAGAGAATTAGGCACCGGAAGAGTCCGCTGAGATGAGATGATCGACATGAGGTCATCATGGAGATGGGGTCCCATTTATAAGTGGTCCTGCAGAACAAAGGGGAACATGAGGGTGGAGGAAGGGTTCCTGGTACAGGAAGAGGGACTGGCCAAAATAATCATATTAAAAAACATAACAACTGAGGTACAATCGATTCCACAGAGATCAAAACAATAAAGAAACCAAAAAGGATTCAAATATGGATGACCAAAGATACCCAATATCAACATCATCTACATTTCATGATCAATTAATCAACCAACCAATCATCAACGGATAAGCGAGGGAGATGGAGCTAAAACATCAGTCATGATGAGAATCTGAGCATCAGGAAACAAACCCAGACTTGTTTCTTTTATTCTGGAAAACAACCCCTACAGTACTTGTGCAGAGGTCAGCGATTGGTCCGTTCCAACGCCTCCATATGCACCGAGTCCCAGTGAGGGTACTGATGGTCAGATATAAGGGGAGTGGCTTAATCCTCTGGTGTGCGGGATTGGGGGTGAGGCAACAAGAGTGATTGTCAATAAAGCTAGCAGAAAATGAAAGGGAAAGTATTTGAAGCACCCCATGATGTGGGCATTGCTGCAGGACTGAGCCTCTGTCAGGAGGTTTCAGAGAGGACATGGGGATCAGTTTGCTGCTCTCTAGAGGTTCCGCTCCGAGTGTCAGACATTTAGTCATGATCTTGGCAAAGTCTCACAGTTTCTCGTTTCAAAACCCCTTCATGCCCCATGACGGAAGTATGATCAATATTATTATTATGATTATTATCGTGATGGTTTGAAATGATATACGTACATATTCTTGTGCTTTGTATATATGTATATGTACACTCAAACACAATATGCTATGTTTGAGTATATGAATATGTGTGTGGTTATACATTTGGGTGTGTGTTTTCGTGTAAGAGAGATCCATGTCTAAAGTTACTGTGTGACGTGTGTGTGGTTGTATATGTGTGCGTGTTCTACAGTGTGATGACAGTCCCCTCCTCCTCCAGGCTCCGCCTCCTCGCACCGCGGTCCGGCGGGGGTGTGTTGGACGCCAGCCGGGGGGCGGAGCCGAAAATACCTCCTGGGGGGTGGAGGTAGGGGTGGGGGTGGGCATAGGGGTGGGGGTGGGGTTGAGGGTGGGCGTGGCTTGGCAGGCCGCCGTTGCTGTCGGCAAGGGAGGGGTTGGACGAGAAGCGCATGTCGAGGTGGGGCTCGTAACGCGGCAACGCAGACAGGCTGTAGCTGTCGCTGACGTCGTCCCCATCGCCGCCGCTGCCCACCGCGTCGATGACTAGGTCCTCGTCCTCCTCATCGCTGTCCAGCTCCTCCCCCTGGGGGAAGTTCTGCACGAGGTGCGACGGCGCCTGGGCCACGCCCCCGCCGTAACCATAGTAACTGGCGCCGCTGTCCGAGGAGCGCCCCGAGCTCCCCGACATCCCGCCCGCCCCTCCCCCGCGCTGCACGTTGTTGCGCTGGTTGGCCGGCTTCACCGTGACGATGAGGTTGTGGCTGTTGGCGATCATCATGTCGGTCACCTGGTCCAGGGACTTGCCGGCCACCTCGATGCCGTTGACCTCAAGCACCTCGTCGTTGACGGCCAGCAGCCCGGTGCCCTCGGCCAGCCCCCCCGGTACCATGCGGGAGATGAAGATCCCGGGCACCTTCTCCAGGCCGTGGGCCGTGACCCGCACGCTGGAGCCGTCACGGATGTAGAAGCCCAGCGGGCGCTCCTGGCCGTGCTTGTACAGGCGCACGCGGCGGTGCGTCTCCGGCAGGATGTCCACGTCGATGATGGACGACACCGGCCGGAAGTCGCTGGGCAGGCTGATGAGGACGGGCGGGGGCTTGCGGCGCCCGGTGTCGGGCCGCAGCAGGACGGCCGACAGCACGCCGGTGGTGGTGGTCCGCTTGCGCGTCATGGAATCGGTGCCGAACGCGGAGTAGTCTGCCTCTTCTGGGAGGGAGGGAGGGAGGGAGGGAGGGTTATCGTTATAATCACGATCATTCTTGTTTTACGGTGGTTACGTTCTATACACAGAGCCTTTTGCCAAGAACGCAAAGGAAGCATGAGATCAAAAATTTAAACAAGAGAGAGGAAGTGGACATGGGAGAGAGAGAGAGAGAGAGAGAGGGAGAGAGAGCTGGAGGGAGGGATAGAGAGAGGGGAGGCGGAAGGGAGAGAAAGAGAGAGAGAGGACGTTAATTATCAGATGATCATCATTTCTCAATGGCGCCCAGCATTTCTAATTAAAGCCCAAAGTGTTTAACCAGGAAGTGTGCTGTGTTGCATCATGGGAGTCATGTAGGACAGAGGGTTTTGTTACATAGCCCGGGGCCACACACTCACACACACACACGCACGCACGCATACACACACACACACAAACAAATACACACGCACAAACAAATGTCTACTATGCTGTCTACAATTATGACTCCAGAAAGTCTGGCTCCACAGACAAATCATTCTGGGTTCGATCCCCATAGTTCCAACTGTAACTGTCTTGAGCAAGGTGAGGCTCTGAGGTCGATGTTAGACACTGTTGGATAAGGGGAGAACATGTAAAGGCCTCAACATAACTATGCGTCAACTCGACCGCGTAGCTACGCCGTCACTCCTACGGCGTCGTGGCCGTTGTATGCTTCTGCGTCAGGTTGCTTTGCATCGCGGTGCATTTGACCAATCACAGCCTTTGCGGTCTGCGTAGCCTCGATGCGAAGTTACAATGACCAATCACGGGCCTTGCGGTCTGCGTAGCCTCGACGCGTAATTAAAATTTTTCGGAGGTGCACGTCGACCTACGGCGTAGGGGTCTGTGGCGACGCATAGGGGTCTGCAGGGCTACGCCGTCGATTTGACGCAGAAGTATAAAACAGGCTTAAGGCTGAACCTTAGGATAAGTGGAGGTTTAGGTACAGCAGGTAAGGCTGAACCTTAGGATAAGGGGAGGTCTGGGATCAGCAGGTATGAATGAACCTGTGTCTCTGATAGCATGTGCAGATACAGTGAGGGAGGGTAAACATTAACATTGTGACTTTGAGCCTGCCCCCTGGCCCCCCTTCAGATCTGGGTCCTGTATACATAAAGAGGGGCCAGAGTCCAGTTGTGTTTAAAGAGTGCGTAAACACCAGACCGGATGGTTAATGAGTGGAGGAGCAGCTGTGTGCAGAAACCACAGGGGTGTACAGCACAGAACTGAGGGACTCATCTGGACCTGGTCCCAGGGTGTGCCTGATCAAGACTAGTCTCAGAAGGACCAGAGGACCCAAACGGCCTTGGACTGTCTTGTGTCTCCGTGCTGTGCTTGTGTGTGTGTGTGTGTGTGTGTGTGTGTGTGTGTGATGGGAAAGCATTCAGGTGGAAGATAAGGATTCCAGGTCTCAGGTCCTGACAGGAACCAACCCCCCCCCCGCCCTTCGCTGAGACCATAACAAAGCGCTGATTGTCCAATGAGAGAGCTCGCCTTACAGTTCCCAGCAGCCCTGCTGGCTGCGCACGCCTCGGTCCGCACGCAGTCCGCCCTGAGCCAAAGGTTCAGCACGTCAACACTCTGACAAAGAGTGTGCACCTCTACCCGGGTCCCTCTAGACCCTATTCACACACACACACACACACACACACACACACATACACACACACGCACACACACACACAGTACACATATAAGCCTGTGTCCTGCGGTGCTATCATCCCTATCATCTCCCTCTTATGAAAGAGTTAAGGTGACAACATGACAGCATTAAAGCAAGAGCCCTGGGGGCCACACAGACTGCCTGGATCTCACGTTTCATCCAGTTTTACTTCCTGTTTTATCCTTTTAAGCACCTCACAATAGTCTCCATAAGAGTACAAACACACTTTTCCAGGTAACCTAGAAGTTGAGGGCTAAGTTAAATAGCTTAGCATTGGATTGACCCTTAAACATAATCTGACACTGACATAATAGTTACCCCTTGGACCTCTTCACCAGTACACGGGGGCGGGGCCACGGAGCAGTGCTGTCACCTGTACAGGTGCGTCACGTGGCCCTTATCAGCTCGTCACCGTGTAAACAAGGACTCAGCCAGCATGTAGAGAGCGATAGCCCTGAGTCATACGGGAACAGGAATGGACAAACCTAACCGGCGAACAGCAGGGCTCGGGTAACCTCATCTGTACAGGGAACTGATTAGAGATAACAGGTAGCACTGTCTTGATGGTGGTGTGATGTTAAACAGTCAACACAAGACGCTTCAGAATCTTTTCAAAAGCAGCAGTTGGTAGAACTTTATAATAGAGATATGTGTCTGTGTGTTCCAAGAGTCACATGACCTCACGTAAAGACACGGTGTTTGCACGCCGTGTTGAAACGTTTCGACAGTTCGTTCTATAGACCTTTACACCTGTCTGCAGACTGCTTTAAGATATGTATTCAAACCTGTCTTCTGCCTGCTCTAACATATTTAAACCTGTATTCTGTCTTTTTCTCCTTGTCTATCAGAGCACCAACTGGTTGCTCTAGAAACACACCCAAGCACGCACGCACGCACACACACAACCTTTACCAGGTACGTTTTGAGGAAGAAACCAACAAAGAGCATTTTTTGTCGTTATGTCGGTTATTGTTATTGACGTCAGACTGGTCAGGTGAGGTATTCTGGCGGCATAGAGATAACCAGAGAGTCACCATCGCTTTCATCAGACCCATGGAAGAGCGGCAGGTACAAAAAAACCAAGAGACATAGAGAATGGATGACAGAGAGAGAGACATACTGGTAGAGAATGAGAGAGGGAGAGAGAGAGAGAGAGAGAGAAAATACAGTGACAGAGAGATGGACAAAGAATGAGATAGAGGTGTTCAGCCTTTATTTAGCAGGAGGACAGACCACTCCTAGGCATGCCATCGGTATCATACTCCCATAATGCAACACCTTGGCTTGGCTGCCACACTACGGTGAAAGAGCACCTGTGTGACTCATCTGGGTGTCACCGGTCATTAAGACGCTGTCTCTAGCACTAGAACTACTACTGACACTACTACTGGTCCATAACATATCGTATTCCCTGAGAGGGCAGGCCGACA
>JAOPJJ010000001.1:10389455-10399939 GCA_027122795.1 Enchelyopus cimbrius
GAGAGAGGGAGAGAGCAGAGGGGGAGGGGAGGCAATCAGAGGGAGGGGAGGAAAAGGGTGAGAGGGGGTGGGATGAGGAGGAAAGGATAGGGAGGGGGAGGGAGTGAGTGAGCAGGCAAGAGAGAGAGGGAGGGGGAGAGAGCGAGACGGAGGGGGAGAGAGTGCGAGAGAAAGGGAGTGAGGGAGCGAGAGAGCTTGCAAGCAAGAGGAGAAGGGAGGGAGAGAGGGAAGTAGTGTGTTAGAGCAAGGGAAGGAAGGAGTGTGAGGGAGCAAGAGGGGGAGGGAGAGTGAGGGGGAGTGAGAGGGAGGGAGGGAGCTAGGGAAGGAGAGTGTGAGTAGGAATAAAGGGAGGGAGAGTAGGAAGGAATAAGCCAGGAGAAGCTTGTTCTTTTACCTTTACAGCAACCAAGCCACAGTTTCCAAATGTTTACCTCCACAAGAATATGGTTACCTGAGCACTGCGCCCTGTCATGATCCTCAACATACTGTGTTAAGGTGAAAGACCAATGCTGCTGGTATCAATATAGCCCATATACGTCCCCATTGTATATACAGAGTTACTGCGGACGGGCTTCCTCTGCTCAGCCTTGGGCAATCCAATTAATCCACCATTCACAGCGGGGTTAGGCTAGGTGTGTCAATTGACGAAACACCTGTCAATAGGTTTAACACAACAGGGGCGCGTCTTGTGTGTGTGTGCGCGCGTGCGTGCGTGTGTTTCGGGGGGGTCCGGGTCCGGTCCTGGCCCTAAACAGCTGACATCACGGTTCACCTCAAATGTATTGGCATAAAGCATCAGGTGTGATCGGCCTGATGACTACATTGTCACCTGTGCACAAGCATGGAGTTTAAATCCACACTGGACCAAATCGTGACCACGCGTCGTTTGTTTATTTAAGGCGAACCAACGCAGACCAAGAAGTCCATCTCACCCGGCCCGGTTTCGACCGTGAAAATGAATCTCAGACGTGTACTACAATAGGTTATTATCATGTATACACGCAAAACTAAATTGTAAAACAAATCATGACAGCCCAAATAGTCAGTCTTTGGATATAACCTGTTATAAAGACTATTAGGTTAAGTCGTATAGGTTCAGGCAATGAGGCCGGCGTGATCATCAGAATACGACCAGCGTGGTTCTGGAAATGAGCTGATCAACATCTGTCAATATGCGGATCGATATGTGTGATCAGGAGCCGCTGCTACTGACAAAGAAGAGAGGAGCAGCGCGCTAGGTTAGCTTGCTAAGCTAACTCACACCACCAGAGTCGTGGGGACAGGCAGCTATTGTGTGTTTATCTCGCAGTTCTGTCACCAAAGCAAACAGAAGATGTCGGAGGTTAGTCCACCCGGGGCTCACGACCCGACCGCGACGAAACCAGGCAGAACTTATCTGGACGAACATGTTCCCTTAACTTGTACTAGCTGGAGATAACAGCTAACTGAACTAGCGACCCAAACCGGTAGAAGCCGCTAGCACCATAGCTAACACTTAGACTGCTGTAAACATGAATAATAATAATATTAATTATCATAAGAAGAATAAGAATACTCCACCTGCTTGGGGATCCAACTCGACTTAGGTCCAGGTGTTGTTCCGTCGTTACTCCAGAACAGCGGAGAGTGTTAATATTCAACCCGGACTTTCCCTTCCTATCCCCGGCAGTGTAAAGACGGACCCACCGCCGAACTACACTCCTCTTCTCCTCCTCTCCTCTCACTCTTCTCTCGGGTTATTCTCCTTCTGGACGCATCAAACCATACTTAAATCGTCTGATGTCGACTATCCGGTGTCGGCTGGATGTGGGCAAAGGTTTCCAGTGATTAAAAAACAACTAAACTACCTCCGCCGTGGATGTGTGGAGCTGCGTTATGATAGTGTGAATACTGGTGATACGTCCCCCATTCTCTCCCTCCTCCTGACAGACAATACAGAAGCTCCCAGCCTGGAAACTACCAGCTCCAAGCTCCAAAATGGCGCAAATAAAGTGAGGAAGTGACGTATTTTAATTAACATAACAATCTAATCGTCAGATCCTTGTGATGATTTCCATCGTTACCTTTAATTGGACCGCTCGAAAATTCAACAATACGTTTTTTTCTGTGAATAAGCAAATGATTCCAACCACGAAAATACAAGTCGATCTATGTTATATGGTAGAACCATGCGGGTAAACAAGCCTAAGTTGTAGTACCAGCAGTTGACCAATTGTAGGCGTCCTTCTGTTCTGACTGAGCGCATGCGTCGCACAACGACATCTGGCGCCCTCCCATCGGATGGATACACTGCCTCCGCACTCACAGGGGGCCTCAGCACTTCACACGTCGGAGTGGTATGTGGGCTGAACTGCCTGTAGGTGGCGCTGCAGTGGTCTTGTGTGACGTGGTGATAAGCCGACCGGGACTACCTTCTTAACTGCTGCTTGGGGCATGGGAGGCCATAAGAATTTGGGCTTACATAGCCATTGCAAGTTTATTAGTGTGTGTATGTGCCTACACGTGTGTGTGTGTGTGTGTGTCTCAAACACAGGTGAATAGTGTGAGGGTACTAGTTGAATTAGTTTAGTTGTGTTTGAGTGATAAGTGTGTGGAGGATGTGTGTGTGAACAGATGCCAACATCGACCTAAGTCTAAACATGACCTTTCTTTATTTGAGTAGCCCCAGCTGTTCTTCCACTAACCATGACAGCTCATCATGATGGTCATTAGCATTTTACCATTTAGCAGACACTTTATCTAAGGGGACTCAAATCAGACTCAAGTCAATTCAGATACAAGGCATTAAGGAGCAGGAAGAGGTTAAGGGTCATCCTTATTTAGTTCACTGGGAGACAAAGCTCTCCTCACTAGACTATCTGCTCCCCTTTTAGGATAATTATCTTCCCTGGATTAGATTAGATTTCCTAGAGATCCTATGAGTATGCCAGTTGAGAGGCAACGTATAATGGCTGTCGGACCCACTCATCTCACATACCCCCTCATAATGGACCTCTACAACTAAATTGGTTGGCAGAAACATAACACAACCGTGACTTTCATCTGACAGGAAAAAATCAAAAGATCTGAAGGAATGACGACTGAAACACAAGAGGCGTAGGAAACGACATGTTTATTAACATCTGGGCGCAGCATCAGTTAGGACCAGACTCCATCTGGTGTCTCAGAGCCTAGCTCAGATTGTTGGCTGCTTTTGGAAAAATCTAGAATTGTATTATAATTAAATTCACATCTAGTACAATCACGGGCGGTACCTGTAACCTTTTCATTCCAACACGAAATGTATTCGTTACCATAATGACCACTCCTGCGCGACCTACTAGAGTGACCGCGGGCGAGCGTTCACCGCCCTGACCACGCCCTACTAGATCCCTCAGAGAGGTACGCATCCTACACACCACTTCGCTACGAATACAAAACTAGAAAAGCTGGAAAGCACAGAGGGAAGGCCGAGCGGTCAGGTGGTCGCGAAGAGGGTGAGCAGGCCTTTCAGAAACGAAACGATCTCATTTCCCCCCAGTTTGGACTCTCCGTACACTCGGTCTACGAAGGAGATCGGCACCTGGGGTGTGACAACACATCACAGAGAGAGAGATCAGAAGACCCGCGTCCTACACCTGGTCATTAAACCGCTTCTAAACACACTTTTGAAAATGGCCGACAACAACAACAATAATAAAACCCAAGATCATTTAATGGTGTTGGGTTCTTTAGTTTTTTTACCACTTGTTCCAGGGTATGAACTGAGTTGTGAGGATAATAACTAACTACTATTTTTGATATTGAACATGTGATCTTATGTCTGACCTCTCCGATGGAGTAGTTGAGTTGCCTGGCGCGGACGATCATCTCCATCTGGAAGACGTAACCCTTGGAGACGCAGCGCTCGATCAAGCCCTCCAGAGCCTGTCTCTTGTACAGCCTGTGACACACACACACACACACGTCAGGACCAAACACACACACACACACAGATGTGAAGAGCAAACACACACACACACAAAAGTCACGACCAAACATACACTTGGATCAGGACTAAATACACACATGCAGGGCTAAACAGAAAGACACAGGTCAGAACTTAACACACACACAAGTCAGAACTAAACACGCAGACACAACAGGCCTAAACACACTTGCACGCGCACACGCACACACTCACGCCACATCGTGGGTATCTGCTGGAGATTGTGTTCATGGATCTTGATGACGATACCTACACATCTAAAGAGCATGGGGTGCCCCTACTGGCCACACGTCACATAGCAGGGCAATGGATGAAGCCCGTTTTATACTTCTGCGTCGAATCGATGGGGTAGCCCCGCAGACCCCTATGCGTCGCCGCGGACCCCTACACCGTAAGTCGACGCGCACCTTCAAAAATGTTTAACTACGCGTCGAGGCTGTGATACGGCTGTGATTGGTCAATGCACCGTGATGCAAAGCAACCCGACGCAGAAGTATAAAACAGCCACGACTCCGTAGGAGTGACGGCGTAGCCACGCCGTCGAGTTGACGCAGAAGTATGTTGAGGCCTTAACTCAACACAACCCACCTGAAGCTGCCAGTCAGGTCCGACGCTCCGGGTCTCAGCAGAACCTGGGTGACAAAGTTGGCTCCTCGGCTGAGTCCGAGAGAGAAGACAAGTCATTCAAGATTATAACGCCACGTGTTTTACCTGATCTTGTTCAGAGATTTCCAAACAAAGTTAGAGATTTAAAACACAATTGGTTGATACACCTGTGATTTCATTAACCGCATTTTAAAATTTATTTTGCTTGTTAATGTCAGTGGAAAACTTCTGTGGAAAGCATTTTCTGTTTGATTGAAAAAATAAGGGGTTGGAAAACCATGTCCATATTTGGTCACCTGATGAGTTTCCTGCGCAGGTCCCAGCCGTACACGCCCCCATTACCTAGGTAACGAGTCCCCGACACCAAGTCGTAGTTCCCCTCCTTCTGCTTCCTGTTCACACACACACACACACACACACACACACACACACACACACACACACACACACACACACAGTTAGTTACATTAGCCTAAGCTCAGATCCTGGCTGACATATTTCACCAGTGGTGGGGCAGCATTAGAAATGACAGTAGAGGTGAAGGTAGAGGGACTTACTCTATGAACTCTGGAATAAATTTAGGCTGCAAACAAAGAACATCAACAATCAAATACCATATCAAATCATACCATAGATCGTCACGAGTGAAGTACAGCAATATTGTACCATAAGGATAAAGGCAGTAGTAGAAACAGGTCTCTGTTCCTTATGCAGTAGCACCCTGTCTGAAACCTACAGCTTTACTCACATGATGAGAGAGATCAGCATCCATGATGAAGATGAAGCTCCCTGTGGCGTGTTTGATGCCATGGATGTAGGCGGTGCCTTCAAAAGAAAGACACACAGACAGTTATATGAAGAGTAAGGAATGTGTCCACTAAGTAAGAGTTAAGAAAAAGGATTAATAATACGTTCTATCGCTATTCGAATAAATACAAGTACTCACCCAAGCCTAGTTTCTTAGCCCTGGGCCTCAGAAGCTGAAAACATAAAGTAAACAAGCCTTTATCACAGACCAAATATATTTGGAATCTATTAGACAATCTATTTGGAATGTTTTACACAAAATGTATATGACGAATTCGACTCACAATCTTGTCCTCTCCATAGATCTTCTGCAACTGTTCCGCAATCTCCAATGTTCCATCTGGGCTTCCGTCGTCAATGACTATAATCTCGTAATCATAACCACTGCACAGATAACATGATCCAGTTAATTTTGTCCTAACACAAAGAACAAATCAATTATATTTCACCAAGGTCTTTGGATTAAGAACTAGAGCAAGTACTTGAGTAACTATTAGTCAACTACTGTCCAACAGCGGAGCTGTACTGTAGGATATATCAATCGGTTGCGGACCGATTGAAAACAAACATCGCCACTGTTTGACATAAAACCTACATACCTTTCTCCAAAATATTTTACCAAAAGCCACACAATGAGAGGTAAATTCTCCCGTTCATTGTACGTCGGTAACAGTACAGAATATTTCTCCCCATCTCCTGGCCTTCGTGTTGATGTTCTGCTGGCCATGGTGCTGCCGTTTGACGCTAACGAAACGTCATGCGCATCCACGTCACTTCCTGTTTACTTTTTCAAAGTAAAAACCCAGCATCACGCCTGATCACGTTCAGAGAGCGTCAAAGAATGAATGCAATTCAAGTGCCAGCATCAAAGCCATTTGAACCTATTTTCAACATTTCTTTATGGTATGTGTTTGACACAGTTTAGGATAGAATATTACGATGTCTATAATTTAACTTGCTGGGTTGACCTTGACCAAAAGGGCTTCTGGTTGGGCTTCTGTTTATAGACAACGTTATATTATAGCTTTTATCCAGGAAGAATATAGCTGGGGCAAACTTTAACCAGAATAGCCGTGGTTACTCAAATAGGTGGATTATAACAAGCTTTCTGTATTCCAAAAATAACACAATAGTCCGAAATTACAACTAATAAGTGAATTTATTTCTACACACTCATAAAAATAAAGCAGTAGAGAAATGTAAACATGGATTACCAATACAATAATATCTACACATATGAGAAGTAGAAACAGATAATGAAATAATCATGAAACAATATACACATTCATTATGCACGTATATGACAGCCATTATCACAGTATCATTTATACCAAAGAACAAATACTTATGATGAAAGAACAAAGAAAACACATTACTTTAAAAGATGAAAGTATACCAACTTTATGAAAGTATACCAACTGATGTACTTTATCAAAGAACACACACTTTATGTAAAATAATACCTCTTTATGTGAAAACAAAGAATTTGTACATTACATAAAATAACATACTTAATATACAAGTACATGCATTTATATAAAACAATACATGATTTTTGATATTTGATATAAAATTATATTTACTTTATGTCATCAAGTTGCATGTACTTTATATATAATAATATGCACTTTGCATTTTCATTGTTCAGGCAGTGAGGTTGGAGAAAGGTCAGAAATTTAGTTACATAATTGTACTCTTGACTTTGGTATATGTTACAGTGCATGTATATTTTATATATATTTATATATATTTGATATATTTATATATATATAACACCATCAGAGATAAATACAAAATGAAGAACATTTCAGTGCGAAGAAGTTTAAACTCATACAAGATCCTCACAATTGGAAAAACTCTGAATGTTGAAAGGTTTGCTACTCAGTGATACAGAATAATAAAACTGCTGTTCTCCATTTGATGCATGAGACTTAAGATTCATTTAGGTATGCCATTTTCAAATTCCTTCTGTTTTCAGTCATTGGTTCACCGCCTTCATTCGCGGTGTTAGATCATTCGCTCCAGCTCTGGTGCACCGCCTACCCCCTGCGGAACCTTCGGTGCGTCCACCAGAGGGGACGTTATTGGAGCTGCACCTTTCTGTTGTGGTCGCGGCATGAGTGGTAGCTCCTGGATGCTCAGGGCTGGTATCCATAGTAAGGGTCTGAGAGGAGAACAACAGACCATCACCTTCTTAACAAATAGAAGTATATAACAAACACAAATAAGCAAAAATACTAATTTTTTTAGTATTTTGGGGTAATACGTCAAGACAAACATATCAATCTCAGTCTCATACAACCTCTTCAATATTTATTTGAATAAATATCACCACGATTGTGTTAATCTAATATCAATATTAATATATACTTACATATCAAACGTTTAAATTCATAGTATAATATAAAATGGTAAAGTCTTCCTACCGGCTTGCTGTGCGTTGCCTTGGCAACCGTTTGTGCTGTCACACACTCCTGGGGGCCCCACCTCTCCCGGCTGCCCGGAAGCTCCTAGGATCCCTGGGGGCCCAAGCTTACCATCGTCTCCCCTGGGCCCTGGAGCTCCCAGCTTAGACTCACCTACTGGACCTGCACATTGACACACACATAGACACACACACCTTTATTTTTCTCGCCCCTAGTCTGTGCACATTGGGGATCAAACAGAGGAACCCCCTGGTTGCTAAGCTTGGTTACCTGCATGTCCTCTGATCCCGGGGGGGCCCTGGTCGTTGGCCCCTGGCGCACCCTTCTCCCCGCTCACACCCTGCCTCCCTGGAGAAGACGCACAACGTACTGGTAAGCACATGCCATTCGTCACCTACGCACACACCTGACATCATCAGATGCCATCAGGTAAGGATGGCAGCGGTGTGTGTGACTCGGTTCACTGGTGATGACGTTTTACCCTGTTCTCCAGGATAGCCTGTCTTCCCAGGCTGTCCCCTGGGGCCGGGGTGGCCCTGGTTGCCTCTAGGTCCTGGGGGCCCGACCCCACCGGGTATCCCTGGCTCTCCAGGAGGCCCCTCTGGCTCCGCTATAGGGGCCGGCTTACGACTCACCTCGTTCAGGAACAAGTCCAGCTTCATCACCTCCTCTGGAGGAAGGGTTCAGAAATAAAAAGAGGTAGATGCAGAGTTACATAGAGTTAGACACAGAGTTGAAAAGAGTTACACAAAGAGTTAAATAGAGATACATAGAGAGTTAAAGGAATATTTAAGCCTTATTTCCAGTTTGTTTACTATGAAATAGATCGGTTGAGATGTTCATTTCGCTGAAATGCTGTGTTTGGAGAAGTTTACCTTTTTTTGCTAGCCCCACTGTAGAGGTAATAGACCATGAGTCATCGGTCCTAAAGCAACATTAAACGTTTGTTTGTTTGCAAAGCTGTGAAACTCACCGAGTGGTCACTGGTGTTCGTTTATGTTCGACAAAAAAAAAAGTAAAGTAAAGTAAGCTTTTTGCAAATGAAGGTTTAATGCTGCTTTAGGACGTATGGTCCATTACCTCTACAGTGCGGCAAGCAAAAAAAGCTGAACTTTTCCAAACACAACATTTCAGCGAAATTAACACCTGAACCGATCTATTTCATTGTAAACAAACTGGAAACAAGGCTTAAAGTGTAAAATACCGGGATATTCCTTTAAGTAGTTCAGAATTGAATAGCTTACTATGCACGAGCTGTTCACAGGCTTGCGTTACCAGCTGGTAGATCATGGCCATAGACTGTGGCTCCCCCTGGAATCACAAACACAATACCTCTTTACATTCTTACTACTATATGTTATACTTATACAATACCTCTATTCCATTCATACTTGTATATGTTATACTTAGAAATCATATTATATACGTCTTTATTATATTCAAAACAACCGCACGTATATTACACATAACACAACATAAATGTCGGACCATCTAGTACGATGTTTAAAACTTTGCCCACCTTCTCTCCTCTCTCGCCCTTATTTCCTGGAAGGCCCTGTGAGTTTCAGAACAACAGCATGAGTCATGGAACTACACCATACTTAACCAACAGGGGACACCGCATGGTTTGTCGCTCTGGTCTTACCGTAGGCCCTACCAGCCCAAATGGGCCCCTGTCTCCTGACTGGCCTGGGTGTCCGGGCATCCCCTGGAAACCCTGGATGCACAGAGAGGTCAAGGGAGTTAGTGGAGCCCAGAGTTACTAAACCAGCTTACCAACAACACGTGGATGGACTCAGTGGTCCTAGTTCTCACCCTGGGACCAATGAGACCTGGGGCTCCTATGTTCCCTTCCAGACCTCTGATACCCTGCACAACAAAAACACATGGACACACATGAGACAGAAACATGGACGGACAAGAGAAAGACACATGGACAGGCAGAAGACAGACACATGAATAGATAGGAGCCACAGGAAAGATAGGTACAAGATAGCGGGTGTTACAGAGGTTCACTGGAAGTATAATACTGAAACAGAACTGTGGAGGAGAGATATGTGAGTACAGCTCACCCTGGGGCCTGGGGGCCCGATCTCTCCTTTAGCCCCTGCAGGGCCAGGGGCCCCCTGGAGTGAGAGAGAGAGAGACAGAGAGAGAGAGAGACATTATTATTATTCATCAGAATAATGTTTCATGAGTAGTCTTTTTAAATGCACAACTTCTTCTTCATATTCATTCCATGTAGTGCTGACCTGACTTCCTGGTTTCCCTAAGTCTCCCTTTTCCCCCCGGGCTCCTGGAGGACCCTGGACACAACAGGTAGTGAGAAAGCAGGAAGTGAGACAACAGAGTGTGAGACATCCTCCTCCTCGTGAGACGTTTGTTATTCAGCATCAAACATCACAGTCTTCAATATCTTGACATGTAAAAATAAGTTAAGATGAGGAAGAGAAGAGGGGAGATGAGATGAGGATGAGGAGGAGGAGATGAGGAGCAGGAGCCCACCGTCTTCCCCTGGGCAGGTGCTCCAGGGGGGCCTCTGTTTCCAAGCGGCCCCAGCCCCCCCTCATATCCAGGCAGCCCTGGGGGCCCCACTTCCCCCTGTGGACACACACACACACACACACACACACACACACACACACACACACACACACACACACACACACACACACACA
>JAOPJJ010000001.1:10622260-10635462 GCA_027122795.1 Enchelyopus cimbrius
ATCTATCTATCTATCTATCTATCTATCTATCTATCTATCTATCTATCTATCTATCTATCTATCTATCTATCTAGTAGGTTTAGTGGGAGAAAGAGTGATAGTTTTATAGTATAGTAGTAGTAGCAGTCGCAGGAGTAGTAGGCTGTTCATTATTATTATAACAGACATTATGTAAGGACACATTTCCCCTGTGACTCTGACACGAGAAAAAAATACATCTATATAATCTACATGACAGCACTATATATTACCCACCACCTATTCCCGCTGCCTCTCTCTCTCTCTCTCTCTCTCTCTCACACACACACACAAATAGAAATGCAGCACACTCATTCATATCAACCAAGCCAAGAGTTTTACAGCATCCCCTTCCAAGCTGCTTACTCTTCCCCTCTCCCCTATCCATCCTTCTCCTCCCTCACCCACCCACTCCTCCCTCACCCACCCCTTCTCCCTGTCCCTCCCTAAGGAGCAGAGAGGAGCTGATGAATCATGAGTAGCAGACACGCAAGAGAAGAGAACAATTAAACCACTCCAATTGATTGTCTCCTCCACTCTACCTCCCTCTTCTCCTCCCCCTCCCCCATCTTCTCTACCTCCCCTCCTCTCTCCTGCTCCTGTCAAAGTTCGCTCCTTCTCTCCCCCCACTTCACCTCCCCTTTCTCCCCAATGCCTACTCCTCTCCTCTCCTTCTCATCTTCCCTCTCCTCCCCCTCTCTCTCCTCCTTCCTTTTTCTCCTCCTCCTTCCCATCTCTCCCTTCTCCCTGGGGTAAGACATTTGGGAAAAGGAGTCACGCCAAAAGAGGAAAAGACAAAAAGGAAGAATCAGTCACATCAAGTCACATCTCAATCATTTGAGTTAGAGGTTGAATTAAAGACAAAGGAAATATGAGCTTGAACAGAGGGAGAATAGAAGATGGCCTCCATTTTACTTTCAGAATCTGGGACACAGTTACTCACAGAGGAATCAAGCCCCAATATACTGGTTTCTTTCAAAGTTATATTAGATAAAGATCAAAATGATCAAAATAGTAGCCTCCTTTAATGCTATATAGGAATTTATAAAAACACAGCTCTCATTTGACACACTTACTGTATTACCTAAAAATACCAGGACTTAAAATATGATTTAGTAAGTTACACTTGATTAACTTAAATGCTTAGAAATGCTTAAAATAAATGCTTGTTTTTAGTTAATTTAGATGACAACACGATTAAACACAATAAAGATACTTCAATCTATAGGTAAAATACCTTCTGAAGTAGATTTAAACTCAATATAGACAATTGAAATACTTCACGTGTCCCCTTTTATTGGAAAATTATTGTCCCACCCAATTTCTGACCTTTGTCTTCCCAGTTTGAAACACCAAACTACTGCAGTACGCTCCCGCTCTGATCTGGGAATTCTAAAGCATTCCGAAAGTTGTTAATGAAGAAATGCTTTTTGGAGGAAGAAGATGCATCACGTCCGCTTGCTAGCAAGCTAACGGGGACCGAGACCCCCAGGGTCTAATAGAGGAGAGCAATATTGGGCTGAAGTCACAGGTTCGATCCTCAAGTATGGAATTGTGTTTGAGCAAGACGCTGAGCTGTATGAGGGTAATTAACGATGTCTAATGTATTGGGGTCTAGCGGCTTGATCAATACTGGGGAGAGATAAAGCTAATTCACTGAGACTGCTTCCCCGTGAGCCTGTTGTAAACGCATCTGTAAAAGTGTTTACAAGGCTCCTGGAGGGGAACTCGGTGTTAACAAGGCCAGATTGATGTGGCTTCTGAGTTTATGGTTTCTGTACGATTTTTGTTCGCTGGCCTATTCTGAGAAGGTGGTTTGGATTACAGTACAAAATGGCTTAAAGAGTCAGGACTTTAAAGTATAGTTTAGCATAGCTGTCATTTTGGCTTTGTTCAAATGTATTTTCACCCACTTTTGCAATTACAGGTATATGCCTACATTGGGCCAGGTGGATGAATTAAACCGAGCTGATTATCCTGTGTTGCCAATAACTGCCCTTACCCTTTAGAACAAGTGTTTCACACATTTATTCAGCAACCTTGTGTTTCCGCCCGGTGACACATCGGTCATACCTTCTGTCCCGGTACGAGGACAGAGCGGCCCCGCCCGAGGGACCAATTACAAGGCTGCGGTGGCGCAACGCATCCAATCAGATCGTTCCGCCCAGAAGAAGCCCCGACGGACTCCAGGAGCACCACCTTCCTCTAACGCTGAGCAGCCCGTACGAACACAGCCTCTCATGGAGGAACCGGACCAGCACGGCCAATTAGTGTCTCTGAGTCCGGCCCCAGCACCAGAACCCAAATCAAGAACCTACACTGGAAAACAAAGTAGAAAAAGGGTTGCTGCGCCAAACGGGTCGGATGTATGGATTCTGTTCCGTGAATGCCCGGTGAAGCATGAGTTCTGGTGTCAAAGGTTTGGTCCAGAGCTCATTAAGATCCCGGCCGGTTCTCCGCAAGGAATAATATTCTCCTCCTCTCCTCTTCCTGTTCCTCCTCTCCTCATCCTCTCCTCCTGCTGCTCCACCTCATCCTGTTCTTCCTTTTCCTCATCCTGCTCCTTCTCCTCCTCTCTTCTCCCTCCTCTTCTCCTGCTCCTCCATTTGAGGAGTAAAACAGCGCTGCAGGCCACGTGGGAGATATACAACTTCTGCAGCAGAGCAGTAAAAGTGAGACAGAGAAGTTAAACTATCTTTAAAGATCATCGGACCGTGACGCACCCATAAAAAGATCAGAAATGTGCATACTCTGGATTCCGAAAGGGAAATCGAGATGGATTATGTGTAATTGCTTTGTTATGAGAAAAACGAAGATTCAAATCTACGATTCTGTCGTTAAGCCAGAGTTTTATTCATGTCCTGCATGTGACAAAACTTTTTATTGACACATTGAGTCGAATATTTTACATGAACTCATAAGTTCGGTAATTTCCCATTTATCTCAAATATTGACTTGTTTAGTGTTGGGCAGACTTTGTATCAAGCTGCTCCCTGTGGACACAGGTCCGGGCCGGGTAGGAGCAGGAGGAGGTCTGGGTAAGTCAAGGTCAAGGTCACCTCCAGGTAGATTGAGACCGCGGGGATCGAAGGTGGAGAGGATAGAGGAGCCGTGAGGGGAGAGGAGGAGAGAGGAGAAGGAGGAGAGGAAGAGAAGGGTTGATAAGAACGCTCTGTCCTACCAAGATGGACCTGCTCACATGGACCCCTGAGCCCCCACTGTTTCTAACACACACAAACACCCTCGTAAACATACAGACACATACACAGAAAAACACGCTCAGACATGCAGACGTACAAAAAAAAAAGTCTTGATACACACCCTCAGCATGCACACACATACACATTCAGAGTCAGACCCAGACACACAAATCTGACACACACCCTATTTTTTGTCTCTGCGACCCCCACCCTCTCAGCAGGGGATGCAGTGTCATGTGGTGATGAATCGTCATGGAAACGGGGAACCTACGATTTGGGTCGCGCTCCGCGGGCCTCTGTCTGCTCCCACATGCATGTGCTTAAATCTGTGTGTGTGTGTGTGTGTTTGTGTGTGTGTAAGGGAGGGAGGGAAAGATAGAGAGAGAGTGAGAAAGAGCAATAGAGAGAGAGAGAGAGAGAGAGAGAGAGAGAGAGAGAGAGCGAGAGAGGGATAGGGGGTGAAGGTGGGGAGAAGGTAGGGTGTGGGGGAGAGAGGGAGAATGATGAGTGTGTGTATCTGCTTCAGTATGATGTATGGGGTGCCATACCCCCTAATATATCTGTGCTCATTCACTGACCCCTCCCCCCCCGCTCTCTCTCCACGTGCACATACACAACACACCAGCGTCTGTCCCCGGACTCCCCCCTACTACCCCCCCTCACCACCACATGCTTCTCATAATTGGCAAGGGAGGAGGGAGGGTTGCATAGGAACAAGATCGCGATAGCGACCTTGTTGCAGAGCGCTTGAACTGCGTCCTATCACAGGGTCCTACATCAGTGTTTTAAAGTACAAAGGGCTCAGTGTTGAACAGTAGGCTACGGACCATGTAGGTCTGACTATACGTAGGAAGAACTGTGGGCTTCTACGCCGGCCTCGGTCATGACCTCCCTGAAGGTCACTGGGCCAGTTCTGGTGACCTCGTGTGTGTGTGACCAATCACCAGACGTACACATGAACCAATGTCAACATCCTCGACTCGTCTGTCACTAATGAACCACAACCAAGCCTGTCCTGCACCCAGAGGTGTAGTCTCACCCATCTGGAGGGGAAGGCGTTCGTAACCCTCGGCGGCGGCCTGTGATGCGAGATCCTCGTTAATTAAAGGGGAGCCGTCTGATTGGGCTAATCCATCAATTCTGTTTTCCTCTGTCACCTCTCGCAGAGGAGGTCGTTGGGGTCAGGGGTCATGGGTGTCCGTCGGACACCGTATGGGTTGAATGTTTCCATTCAGGGAACCGGAGGGAAGGCTGCAGGCCAACAGCAGGGTGCCCCTTCAGCTCCCAAGGTGAAGACATCATAGAGATGAAGGCATCATCTTCCTCTTCCTCATTCCACCCCTTCATCTCAGGATGGTGCTTTATTAACTCTAACTTCTACTGTTTAGAAGCAGCATCGAATATAGGATTCTTTCTTATCTCTCTCTGATCTCCCCCTCTGATAGGCCTGTCTCCCTTTGATTTGTCTCTCTCTCTCTCTCTCTCTCTCTCTCTCTCTCTCACACCCTGTTTGTCTTTCTGATCTTATCTGTTCTGGTTCTTTCTGGTTCTTAGTTCAGCATCAAATTTGATTTTATGTCTCATGAATAAAATAGTAACGAGACAATGAGGTGATTGTGAAACAGTGTGTATACTGTGGGGGTTAAAGTGGAATGTTAGCGCATCAGCTCGCTGGAGCAGAGACGCTGTTACACAAACATAACAATAAAGCTGTCATTGATACGCGCAAGATCACACGTTATGGTTCCATGATGCACTTAATATTACAATATACATCCTAATAGACCAGTGAAGTGTGTGTTTGTGTGTGTGTGGGGGGCTGGATGTCTTTTCAGACCGAGGGGGGATAAGCAATAAGTAGAAACTAATTGTATAGGTTTTGGTTTGGTCAACGTATGAAACCGCAAGTCTTTAAATTGAGAACATGATGATATCGTTCTGCAAAACCCCCCAAAAAATATACAGTAGCCATAGATAAATAAAAATGGTACGTTTATAGTAACACCCATATCAGTATGGACAATGCTATGCATCCTGAGCTAGCTTGACGTAGCTAGCCTGACAAAGCTAGCCTGAAGCAACTCTTCAGAGTAAGACAAAGGGACAACGGGAAGAGCTTGTACTGAGCTTGTTTAGCAACCTCTGGATTTCTAACGTAGTGGGGAACGTGGACGGAGAGAGCAGACCAGTGAAAGGTGGGGAATGTTTCAAGTATTAATTTACATTAAACTTTTGAGCTGCCAGTGAGGCGTTTGAAACGTTAATTGCAGCACCAGAGCTCCGTTCCTCCAGCCCACCTTCCTGTGAGTGACATTTCTCCAGGCTTCAGTTTGAAGTGATGTATTAAAAGGTGTTAAGTAGGAGTTCGTGTTTTTTTTTTTACTTTGTATTCGTCAAATTTATTTTCAGCGCTGGTCTGAAAAGCAGTAAAAAGTGAAAATAAAAGAGGAGGATTTGTTATGAAAGCTGATCTGAAACCGCTGCAGTTGATATTCAGATCCTTGGCATAAAGCCTTGATGAAGAATGTTTTACTTAATTTTCAAAGTTTCTATTCGCATGATTAATCTATTCTTCACATCAATGCATTTTTATAACGTCTTGTGAATGTGAATGTGAGCACAAAGTCCGCACTAGTCTTTTGATGTGTATCTGAAGACTTCAACTTTGTAGTCAGCAGCTAATTGAACGGAGTAACCTCATTTCCTAATGGGTCCATCTTCTTAATGGCTAATGTCCTAATAAAGTATCAGTTATTCAGTGGAAAGTGCACAAGCCAGGAGGCTGTCCGTGGGAGAACGCTGAATCAAAAAAATTCTTGCAGTGAGAACTTGTAGAGACCGACAAAATTCCATGTTTGATTGGTTGAAAGTGAAGCCAATGGTAACCAATGCCAAGGCTGGTTGACAGCTCTTCTAACCAACTTGAATCCTAACAGGCTAGTCCTGTAGCCTTCGATGTCATCAAAATAGATTGACGATGAATGCAGACGGGGGACAGATCCTTTCTGTGCCGGTAACCTGTCCAATTATCAGTCCTGCCTCCAGTACTTTCTTTGGTTTATGAGAGGAAGTCGACCTTTCACTGATATGATCACATGGTTAGGAAAAACTGTGTCGATAATTAAATTAACAGGGACGCGTCAAAACACTTTCACCAGCCAACTGATTCCACCTAAAATAGCTAATTTATTCATCTCACTTAAATGTATATTGTGTTAGCCTCTCTGCCTTTATAGACAGGAAACTGAATGAAGACAAGGTGCTAGGTTGAAAATATACATGTAGCCTAAAACCAAAGGGTGGATGGAACATAGGTGGCCATGAGGAGTCCGTTCTGAGCGGCTAGCGGACTTCCCTGTTTAAGGAGAAAGCTATCCAGAATTTGTACATTGATGGAGAGGAATTCATGAATAGGGATGCACTTATATAATAACGAGGTGGAGCATCTAAACGTTCTAGGGTGATAGATGATAACTTGGAACCATTTAATGACATGCTTTGTCTGTTCTGTATGTGATTGTATTTCGATGTGTGTGCGTGTGTGTGTGTGTGTGTGTGTGTGCGTGTCTGAATGCATGCATAAATATTTGTCTCAGTATGCTTGCGTGTGTGTGTGTGTGTGTGTGTGTGTGTGTTAGTGGTTTGTGTTCACCAGGTCTACCCCCCACCCACCTCTCCACTCTTTACATTTTCTATGAGTTACAAGGTAAATACAGGCGCTGTCGCTGGGTTTATCTGCTGGACCCACTGAGTTTAATTTACTGCGTGACCTACAGTATTCTGCACCCCTCTCAGAACGCTGCAAGAAGCAATTCCGGTGAGCGATAATATCAACCCGCTCATAATGTAATAAAACATATTACAACGTTGTCATTCTCTTACAAGTCTCTACCCCTCCCCTCCCACTCTCCCTCTCTCTACCCCCTCAAGACATCCCCAACAGTCTCAGTTGTAGTTTGGTTCCTCTCTACCTCATACCTCATAGATCAGGACCAGGTGAGGCGGATCAGGACCAGGTGACGCGGCTCAGGTCCACAGTTGGTCCTGTGCAAACACTTTATTTCAGAGTCTAGCAGGCTGACGCTAGGTGCTGCACCCTCCTTATTCAGATGGCATTTGTGGATGTTGAACAAAGGCTCCCTCGAATGCATGCACGCACACACACACACACACGCACACCTCATTACTACAATACCATGATAGCATTAGCCACTAGCTTTGTTCCATAATACATCATGGTACCTCGCTATTCTTTCTCAGCCTCCCTTCCCCAGCTCCCTCACCCCCGTCCCCCCCGCCCCCCTTGCCCCACCACCACCCGCTCCTCCATGAGCCATACGTCTCATCAGGGTCTGTGCAGCGGGGGCTGGGGTCTTTTCAACATTATTTCAAGGTTGCACATCTCGGCTCTCTTAGGCTCAGCAGGGGGCCGGGCTGCATAGCAACACGCGTGTTCTCAAACAGAGGATGGGGGGGCGCCCATTTCTATCTGAGAATGTAAGCAAAAGGTGTGCATGGAAGTGATGGGGAGAGAGAGAGAGAGAGAGAGAGAGAGAGATAGTACCAAGGGAGTGAGAGGAAAAGACAGAGCCCAGGCGAGAGAGAGAGAGAGAGAGAGAGAGAGAGAGAGAGAGAGAGAGAGAGAGAGTATAAAGTCGATACCACAGGAACCAGCTCCTCAGTCTGACCCGATCCAGGTGTGTGTGGACAAGCGGAGAGCCAATCAGCTCTCGGCTCCCCACCGCGGGGCTAACGCAAAGCCATCCGTTATGGTGATGGGGCCGCGGTAACCACGGTGATGCCACTTTATACACCATACTGCTTCTTGTCCTCTCTTTGTCTCATTCGGAGATCGACATCACGGCTCCTCCACATACGCTCTCTCCTGTTGGCTGGGAGGCCGTAGTATATCCAGACGTGTCATCAAACATAAATAAACATACCGCAATGAGGGCGACAGATTGACGCGCTCAGCGCTTTACGTCGCCTCCCAGGATAAAAGACAACACTAGCTTGGGGTTGATGCGTTTTTCATGCAGCAGGGTGGAGACGTACCGTCCAGAACACCCAGAACACCTCCAGCAGGACGCCGACCCCAGAACAGAGCTCCTGAGCTGGGGGAGACCTTCATCAGGGTGGAGGGAGAGGGGAGAGAAACACACATAGACACACAGAATGACTGAGTAAGGGTGTGTGCAGGATAAGCAATGTGGTGGGATTAGACTGAAAGAGTGTGTGTGTGTGTGTGTGCGTGTGCGTGCATGCGTGATACTAGATTCTTGGAGGTCTTCTCCGTGATGTGGTTGGAGCTGCAGTGGGTGGATGGGGGCTACATCAGTGCCCTTGCAGCCGGCGCCCAGGACCTACCAGCACTGTAGTGGTCATCCTCCCGTGCACTCCATTCCTCCCCATGCCCTGTACACATCGCTAAACATTTAGAAGTGTCAATAAAAATGCAAAACTTTGAAGACCTGACGTTTTTTTTAAAAGACGGATGGCTTGATTCAAACACAACCGAAATATGGAGATCCTCGCGCTGTGACGGACAAAACTAGGCGGCGTGTGTGTAAAGTGCCATCATACGGGCTAACGACACGTAAACAAAAGCACTGCTAGCAGAGATGAGCCCACAGCAGGGCAGCTAGCGGAATACATTACATACCGCATCGCTAATTATCCCGCGACCGAATTAGCCTCTCTTAATACGTCCGCTGGAAATGCGTCCGCGTGCGTGCTCAACGACAGCATCACCACAGGGCTCGAGAGACGGAGAGCGCGGTGCGTTCCACCGCTGGCCGGTGTCAGGTAACGTATTATAATATGCTGATCCGGCCGGGCGCTCAGGTGGAAACGGATTTACACTCAAGTCAGCGATACAGCGATACAGCATTACCCCTCTGTCAGCTTTATTTCTACAGAACGTAATGAATGGGACAAATAAAACCAATTTCAAGAGATCAATTGTGCCCGTGTTAACGTTCAAAGGAATAGCGTTGGGTAATATTAGATGTTACGTTCTCCTTGTTGGTGATCTGGCCAGGCGGTTGTCGTGGATACCATTCACCGGGGACTTGGAAGAATAGAAATGGAAATTTTGACTTTGAATGGGATGGAATAATTGAAAAAACGGAACAAAGTAAATAATATCCTTGTTCGTTGCATTTCTTGGTTATAACATTGCCTCTTAACATGCCTCATAAATCTCTGAACCCACTCCACCTTCTGGGTATTCATGTGATAAGCTTCATAGAAACATCATTAAAAAATCAAATAATAAGACTTCCAAATACCATGTATACGTTCTCACTAATGTTATTCCTGCTGGGTGCAGGTGGGCTACACTCTGTGAAACCCTGGTAAACAAACCGATTCCGTCTCCATGTAAAATGCATGAGGCCCTCATCGGGCCGCAGTGTGTGTAGGTTGGTGCTGGGTCCAAGGTTAATATTATGGTCTGTCTGGAAGAGGGAGTCATTCCTCCTCATTTCCCAGCCTCCTATCGCTCTGTGGAAAGCCATTTCACATTAAGGAGGGGGCTGGGGAAAGTGAGGTTTTTGACTGCTTATTTCAGAGTGAAAGAGTGTGTGTGTGTGTGTGTGTGTGTGTGCGCACACGCATGTACTACTGAAAAGGTGATGACCGCAGGATAGAGGTAAACAGAGATAGAGAATGAGGAAAGAGAGATGGAGAGCGCAAGAGAGAGACAGAGGGAGAGGGAGGAAATAAAGTGAAAGGAATGAGGGCTGGAGAGAGAGAGAGAGCGAGCGGTTCAAAAAGAGAGAGGAGGGAAAGAGAGAAATAGTGAGACACCGATAGATGGAGCGAAAGATGAAGAGAGAGAGATGAATAGAGAGAGAGAGCGAGAGAGAGGAACGTGCGTCATGAAAGATGCATGTGGAGGAGGGGGGAAACATGGAGCTCTGCACCTCCTCCTCTCCCCCTTGCTCCACCTCTTTTGATCCGTCTCCTCATCTCTCCACCTTCCTCTCCCTTTTCATATTCTCCTCCCCCCCTCACCCTTCCTGCCTCTAACTCTAGAATTCACCCTCTCTCCTCCACCTATGTTCTCTATCTCCGTCACTCCATCCTCCTCTTCTGTCCTCTCTCAATGTTTGCCTCCTTCAACTCAAAGCCCTTTCCACGCCCCTCCTCCACCTCCTCCACCTTTCTCTGAACCTCTCCTCTCGCTGCCTCCTCCTCCACCTCTGTCTGGTCTGCCCTTTGCCTCTGGGTCTGCTTCGCAGCGGGGGGTAGAATAAGACTGGAGGAGACCCCCGCCTGGCGTCTCATTACGCATTACACCTCAATATTCGGAGTATTAAATGATGAGGATCAGTGTGTGAGGGGGGCATTCTTCAGGTGCAAACATTACAGATTACAAGGTTAATAATCACCGCGATGGAGGGGCTAATCCATAATGCAAGAAAAACGGTGTGCAGATCAGGATGTGAGTATGTACGAGCTCATGGTCACATGGTCATACAGTAGGCTGGGAGGCTTCCCATTCTTAGGCTAACCACGTTGCCCTCCACACATGTTAGCAGTCAAAACACGTAGCGGTCGTTGCGATAGATGTATCTATGTATGTATCTATGTAGCAAGTGTAACATAAAGTGGTTCTAACACGTAATTAGCTAACTTTGTGGCAAGCACAAAGGTTAGCACCCCATAACATGTAACAATTGATACATTTAACTGTCAAACTATACTATCAGCAACACCGTAAGAGGTCATCACATGTTGCTCTTGTAACATGCTCTTGTAAAAAATGTTTTACATTCAGCATGCTAACCATTTAGCAGCAACACCACGTGGTTGGCTAGCATGAGGCTAGCAGTGATCACAGCGTGTAGTGTAGCATGTAGCAGTTACACCACGGAGCACGCTAACCATATAGCCGGTATGAACCCCAGCGCTCCAACCACCTGCCTTTCCTAGCATCCTGCCTCCGCTCTGTGTTGTGTAATCACATTCTCTCTTAAGGAGTATAATCACAGATCCAGCCCCGCCCTCTGCCCTGCACATCTGGCACAAGCTAAACAAAGTGCGTGTGGCACCCGGGAACAGATGCAGGCCGGGTGAGTTCTATAGAACCATCTGGGCAGGCTTCAATCAGCAGCGCTTGTGCTGAAGCGGGGATACCAGCGTGTGTATTCATGGATCTAGAGACTGAGTCATGGCTTCTAATTACTCAACATATCTCTCTTTTAATCCCCTCTATCTTTTTTACCTCCCTTTCCCTCTCATCTCCCTTAAAATGTTGTTTCCTGAAGAACTTGAACACCACGCTCTGCTATCAAACGTAACCCCTGGAGCAGGGGTTGGATTGCCTCTTGCCTGAGTGCCCTTGAGCAAGAGGCAATCCAGATCAGATGAGGTGTTGGGCCGATACCGTGAGGAATGCAGTAAGGGGGTTCTTGACCAATGGATGTGAAACAGGCTTTGAATAAGGTGTGAACGGTACACTCCTAGAATTGGTGAGCCAAGAGGGAATAAGGGATGAAATAAGATGTGAAACGGGTGTGAGCTTTGAACAAGGTTTGGATTTGAACAGGTATAAACGGGCCACTATTGGGCCTCCCCACTGGTTTCAAAATCTACTCAGTCATGACATCGCAAGCGGGAGTGGACTGTACCCACTGTTGGAGTTGGATCGACCCATCGTACATCTGAGTGAACACTTCTGATGTCATCAGTAGATACACACACACATACATACACACACACACACACACACAGAGGCACACACACGCACACATCAAATAAGGCTTACTACTGTAGACTGCACGTTATTTCCTCAGCCTCACAGAAAAACAATGTACTTGTTCTTCTGCTGATACATTTTAAAGAACGCAAACGTACACGCAATCTCCTTCAAACTGAAATCTTTCATGTTCGTCAATACATACTTGTTTTGCTGCTAATTGAAATCTGCAAAATCTCAGAATATTGTAATTATTAATTTTTCTTTCATTCATGTAAGTATTGTCGCTGTAAATTATAGGTAGTTTAAAATAACCAGCATGTCCCTTCCTGCCACTAACCCCGCCAAGTGCAGCGCGTTCCCCAGCAGAACCAGGGGATCGTCAGAGAGGGGCCGGCGTCTGGGGGTCCACAAGGAGGCCCCCGATGGCTAGGGAGGGGGTGGTAATGCATTTTTGGTGTAGCGGGCTGCGGCATCACCCACACAAGCTGAATAATGAACGCAGCCGGGGCCGTGGATAGCCAAGCTGGCCAAGTAGCTCTCCACCCTGAGCTCAGGGTCGGAGATAGCAGCACCTCCAGTCAGAGAGAACCAAGGGGGCTGCTGGGAACATCGCGGAGCAACGCTGAGCATGCTCAATTGGCCTCACACACACACACACACACACACATGGAAACTGGAAAGTCTGCAACACACAGGAGTGATACACGTACCTGGAGGTTTGATCAGAGGAAGGTGTGTTGTTCCAGTGCAGTGACAACCACTGTACTGGAAGGGGGGGGGGGAGACCACAGGTTAGTTGGTTTCCATGGAATTCCTTCAGGCAGGTGAGGGAGTCAGGGAATACTCACACATCGGTCGATGATTGACGAGTCACATGTGACCTTCAGGGTTGACCTTCCGAAGATCTGCTTCGGAAGAAACACAAGATGGCTGCAAACTCTGCCCCTGCTTTAAGGTGGGCGGCTCCGCCTCCCTGGCCAGGTGAGCTGGCCTTCTGTCATCACCTGACCAACATACCTAGTGAGACAATTCATTTTGTATGTGTTCAAAAATATTGATTCATTCTGTGTGTTTCCTGTTTTTCAATAAACACCCTTCATCGTCATCACCATCATCACTGTGAAGGATGATTTGCATGTTGTCAATCAACACTTACATACATATCATCACATACATACAAATTAATACAAATGTGTCACACGCATCTCTCTCTCTCTCTCTCTCTCTCTCTCTCTCTCTCTCTCTCTCTCTCTCTCTCTCTCTCTCTCTCTCTCTCT
>JAOPJJ010000001.1:10858655-10869330 GCA_027122795.1 Enchelyopus cimbrius
ACCCCCTTGGTGCTGGGTTTGATTCCAAATGTCCACAGTAGGACCTGTGATAGCATTAGACACGCAGTCTGATGTGGTGAATTTAAGGGAATTTATTTTGAATTTAAATCGTATTCAAGACCTCTCATAAAAGGTCTGTTTCTATTTTTTTTAATGTTTCTGATATAGTTTGTCTTCTGATTCTAAAGGCTGTCAGCAACACCAACACCCTTTAGAATTCAGTCACTGACTTATGTCTGCTACGTGTGTGTGTGTGTGTTTACATGTTTCAGGATGCGTCTATATCTGGATGATTCTCTGGAGAAGTCTGGTGAGGCAGGCCGGGTCACGGGCACCGGGCGGGCCATCACCACGGCGACAAGCAGCTTCTTCCTGGGGGGGACGCCCAACCAGCCCACCAGCAACCTGACGGGCTGCATCAGCAACGTGTTCATCAAGAGGTACCGGCTCCTCCTCCTCTACCGCCCTACTCACCTGGTCTCTTCTGGTCTCTCCTGGTCTCTGGTGTACTAGTAGGACCAGTAATGACGGTGGTTCTTGTTGTGGTTCCTCAGTGTGTCGGGGTCCCAGGGGGTCCAGAACCTGCTGAAGGTGAAGGAGAACATCAATGTTCCTCTTGACTGTCCTGCAGCCCAGAAACCCCAGCAGATCCTTGCTGCTCCCTCCAAACCAAGGAACAAGGTGTGTATCCCACCTGCATCCACTCCCAGTCTCACCTGCATACACACCAACACACACCCTGTCTCACCTGCATACACACCAACACACACCCAGTCACCTCTCACCTCCCCCCGTCCCCTGCAGGGTAAGAACAGGAAGCCAGCCGGTTCTCGGAGCCGCAGTACCAGGGAGTCCTGCCAGGGGGAGCCGTCGCCCCCGGAGATGGGAGCCATGCACTTCAGTGGCTCCGCCCACAGCCATCAGAGATACGACACCCTGACACGGGACTTCAGCAAGAAGTGGGTGTCGTCCCCTCTCTCCATGTCCTCTGTCTCTCTCCGTCTGTCTCAGTCCTCTTATTAGGTTTAGTGTCTGTATACCAATTCTGTCTTCAAGTGTAAGTAAACTGTATGATGTATCTTGATACAAACCCTTCGTTGTAACACTATCATAGGCATACATGAACCCTAATCCCTCTCTCTCTTTTCTCTTTCTCTCTAGTCCTCATATCTCTCTCAGCGTGAGGATTAACTCGTCCGAAGGCCTTGTTCTCCAAACGTCCAAGCGAGGGGGTGGGGCTGTGATGTCACTGAGTGTGTCAAAGGGACACCTGCTCCTATTGGTGGAGGGAGGCAAGCGGAAGGCCAGCCTCCACAGCCGCAGGAAGTACAGCGACAACAAGTGGCACACGGTGAGCTCACTGTGTTTGTGTGGTTCATTGTCCTTATAAACCCCTGTGTGTGTGTGTGTGTGTCTTTTTAAACCCCTGTGTGTGTGTGTCTTTTTAAACCCCTGTGTGTGTGTCTTTTTCAACCCCTGTGTGTGCGTGTCTTTTTAAACCACCATGTGTGCGTTTGTCTTTATAAACCACCTCAGGTCTTCATAAAGCGTGATGGAGATAAGATCAGCCTGGTGGTGGATGGGATCAATGCCCAGTCCAAGAGGCTCCCAGGAGGGGACAAGTTCCGGCTCTCTGGGCCCCTGTACGTGGGAGGGGCCCCTCTCGCGTTATTGGTAAGATCTCTTTTCTTTTATTCTGATCTGGTTAGGTTTCTGGTTAGTGGGACTGACTCATAGCCACAATGATTATCAGTGAGTCCTGGTGTAATGACTCCTAATGTAACGACTCCTAGCGTAATGACTCCTAATGTAACGACTCCTAGTGTAATGACTCCTAATGTCATGACTCATGACTCCTAATTTAATGACTCCAGTCCTGATGGTATCACTCCTGATCTAGTGAGTCCTTGTGTGAGGACCTTTAGTGTAATCAGTCCTAGTGTAATGTCTCCTGTTGTTATGACTCCTAATGTTATTACTTCTAGTGTTATGACTCCTGGTGTAATGAGTCCTAGTGTAATGGGTCCTAGTGTAATGGGTCCTAGTGTAATGACACCTCATGACCCCTAGTGTAATGACTCCCAATGTTATATTCTTGAATGCAGTGTTTCCCATTGTGTTGCGTTGTTGACCTTGGGGTGGTCTCTGTGCTCCTCTAGGCCCCTGGAGCTGGAGGAATGGTGGGCTGTATTCGAGAGCTGAAGCTGAATGAGGTTCCTGCTGGGACCCCCTCCCACAGCCAGGGAGCAGTACCCTGCTTCTCGAACCTGCTGCACCCTGGGGCCTACTTCTCCAGAGAGGGAGGATACATCGCTATAGGTGCTCAGCATTCACTCTTCTGCTCCTATCCCCGCCTGTTCTCATTCCTCCTCCTCTCCTCCTTCCCTCTCCTTACATGTCTTCCTTCCTCCCCTTACCTCCTATCCTCCCCTCCTTAACCCTCTTTAACCCTTCCCTCTCCCTCCAGATGACTCGGTGACTCTGGGTAAGGACTTTGAGATCCAGGTGGAGCTCAGGGCTCGCTCAGACTCTGGGCTGCTGCTGCATGCTGGGACATCGGAGCACTTCCTCAGCGTGGTGCTCAACCAGGGAGAGGTGAGAAATAAGGACCACCCACACCTACCACCAAGTCCACCTACAACCCCTCACTGTTAAAGGAGTATTCCGATATTTTACACTTTAAGCCTTATTTCCAGTTTCTTTATGATGAAATAGATCGGTTTAGGTGTTCATTTCGCCGAAATGCCGTGTTTGGGAAGCTAAGCTTTTTTTGTAGCCCCACTGTAGAGTTCCTGTAGAGGTAATAGGACCAAGCGTCATCGGTCCTAAAGCAACATTAAACGTTTGTTTGCAAAGCTGTGAAACTCACCGGGTGGTCACTGGTGTTCATTGATGTCTCGACCAAAAAAATCTGAGCAAAGTAAGCATTCCAGCAGAAGTTAGACGATCGTTACTATTTTTCAGAATGTAAACAATCAATTTTCCGGTTGCTGCCGGTGGCCTGCCTACAACAAAATGACTCTTACAGACTTCTGGAAAGCATACTTGCTCTGATTTGTTTTCAACGAACACCAGTGACCACTCTGTGAGTTTCACAGCTTTTCAAACTAACGTTTAATGTTGCTTTAGGACCGATGACGCTTGGTCCTATTACCTCTACAGTGGGGCTACAAAAAAAGCTAAACTTCTCCAAACACAGCATTTCGGCAAAATGAACACCTGAACCGATCTATTTCATCATGAACAAACTAGAAATAAGGCTTAAAGTGTAAAATACCGGAATACTGCTTTAATATATTAATATATAATATATAATATATATTCTAATGTATATTCAATATATAATATTATATGTGTGTGTGTGTGCGTGTGCAGGTGACTGTGACCGTTAACAGTGGTAGTGGCCAATTCTCCACCTCCTTCACTCCAGATGTTTCTATCTGTGACGGACACTGGCACACCATGAGAGGTGAGTCCTCCCGATTCTAGATTTCTCTACTGGTCAATTTAGCTGTTTCTACAGGGGAGCTCACCTGTTGAAGTGATGAAGTGTTGAAGTGATGAAGACTAAGGTCCTGCGTGTTGTGACGATGAAGACTAGGGTCCTGTATGTTATAGTGATGAAGACTAGTGTCCTGTGTGTTGTAGTGATGAGTTAAGTTGATTTATTTGTCACACACACACAAACACAAGGTACAGTGAAATTTGACCTCTGCATTTGACCCATCACCTGCATGACACAGCACACACACACACACACACACACACACACACACACACAGTGCAGGGAACAGTGGGCAGCAGCGGTGCTGCGCCCGGGGAGCAGTTGTGGGGGGGGGGGTTAGGTGCCTTGCTCAGGGGCACAGCCATAGATGTTGAGAGGGGAAAAGCACTGTTCAGTCACCCTTCCTGCCCTCATTATTTCTCCCTCTGGTCCTGGGAACCGACCAGCAACCAGCTGCCCCAGCACTAGGTTCCTGTATTTTGTAGTGATGAAGACTAAGGTCCTGTGTGCTTTATAGTGATGAAGAGGAGCAGCGTGCTGCAAATCCAGGTGGATGGGGTCGGCGAAAGTGGCATCGGCCCCAAAGCCGGTCGCCCAGCAGGGGGGAAACAGACCCTCTACCTAGGGGGGGCTCCTGGTGAGACCACTACACACACACACACACACACACACACACACACAAACACACACACACACAAACACACACTCACACACTTAAATACAATCAAAGATCAGGTCTTAATTGTCATTTGCTTTTCTGCACATGATTCAGAACTTATTCAGAATACCGTGTGCATGTCCCCACCTTATTATTCATGCCATGCTGCTCCTGTTTGTCTCCACCAGATGGGGCTGTGTCGCCGGGCCTGCCCGCCGGCCTGCCTTCCTTCCATGGCTGCGTCCGCAAAGCCAGCGTCAACCACCAGGCGGCTGCCCTGCACAAGCCTCTGGCCCTGCACGGCGCAGTCGGAACCCAGGGGTGCCCTCACGTTTAGAGAACACACACACACACACAGACACACACACAACCCTGAAAATCTCCCCTACACAAACAATCACGCAGACAATTGGCAAAATTAAACAGGCACTGGGACTTAAAGATAATGGATAAAAAAACAGTCACCCCTTGTGTAATGTTCTACCTGTACAAAACAACAGACTCAAACGCTCCCATCTTTTTTAACCTCACATTCCCCATGATGGTGGTCATATGTAACTGTAGCTTATTTAAAAAACAGAAATATTTATTTTTTATTTTGCAGAAAAAAAGTTATATTTTTAAATCGATGTGTTTGTCCTAATCACAACATTCCTGTGTTGTGTGTTGTTAGCTAAATGGTTCTGTGGAACACCAACAGGTCGTTAAAGAGCGACATATGGTACGACTTATGGTACACCATCTACAGGTCGACTATTGTACAACATAACACATTCATTCAAATGTATTGGTGCTAATTATTGAAATGTTTATCTTGCGATCTTGATAAAGATAAAGAAGAGAATGACCTCATATTAACTCTGAGCCAGAAGCCCCATTAGCATACCTGAACTGACCGCACAGGCGGTATGCTGTGGTCGCCTTGACGACAGATGATCAATGATCCGGGTGAGCTATACATTAGACTTAGAGCATCATCGGTATTGGTAATGAAGTACAGCAGGTCTGGCCAGCGGTCAGAGCTAGATGACACAAGAACCACCACCCTCAACTCTGACACATCTACCTTGTTTTGAAAAAAAACAGTAATGGAAGTCTTAAAATCTTCCTTATTTCCTCCGAAACCTCAGTTTCCCAGTTCATCAGTGTTTGTTTTTTAGTTGGACATTATTTTTTAGCACATACGTTATGATTGTTATATATACACACGTTAAAATGTTGAAGTTAACATGATTCCACTTTGAACTGTTATTGTTGTAATATCTAAAGTTTCTGAAATGTGTTCTGTGCATTTGAATCATCTACCAAATTTCAAATGATTGTAAAGCTCTTCAGAAGAACTGCATACATGTTTATCTTAATATCCAAGTCTTTCAGCTGCGCCAGGTTAAATTTTAACTATATTCCCCTCACATACATGTATCCAATAAAAAGTTCATACTTTACAACATGCTCCTTTCTTATGTTCCACAAAAGACTTGGCACACAAAAAGTTTGCAAACACTTTATTTAGATGAAAATTGACAAAAGAGGCCGAAACATTCACCATGTTCCACCATTGACTGAGCCTTAACACCCCAGTGCGACGTCTTATACCCTGGGTGACACGGTGAAGCTAACTAACCCAAGACCAGGTCAACATTCCAGAGCACTAGGAGGTCCGGCTCTTGTTGCTAGGCAACCCGGATCCCTCACCCTGCCAGGAATGTTTTCAGAATGTGATGGGGAGGCAGAGGCCTAGTCCAGACTCATGTCCTCGTCGTCCTTCTTCTCTCCCGTCTTACTGCTCTCCATGGCCTTGGCGAACGCCTCCACGTCTGAACACAGCGGGATCGGGGGAGAACGGCCACGGGTTTAACTTGAGCCATGCGGTGTAAGTATCCTAACTGTGTGTGTGTGAGTGTACCTCCTCTGTTGGCTGCGTCCACTGCAGCAGCTGGCAGACCAAACTGGTTCATGAGGGGCCCCAGTTGGCCCGACGCCAGAGCACTGCTGAACATGCTCATCGCCTGAGGAAGACCACGAGGAAGGTTAGCTCCTTACCCAAGTGTTCACAGCCTTTTCCGGCCCCGTATTGAGGTCCGATTGTTTTCAATATATGTGTTGCCTGTGGGCACTGGGGGAGGCGAGTGTGAGTGAGTGTTACACTGGGGCCTGGGGGAGGTGCGTGTGTTACCTGTTGGAATTGGGGGGAGGTGAGCGTGTTCTGGATCTCCTCAGCGGTCTGGGGCAGACTCTCGCCGCTGGGCAGGAAGGGGAGGAGCCTCTCACGGACCGCTGCGTTAGAGAGGATTGGTGCCATCATCTCTGGAGTACACACGCTGGCCAGGTCCACTGCACACAGAACCAAACAACCACGTCATACATCCCATTATGCATTGTATGGACAAGAAGTGATGTAAAAGCGCGTCCGTCCTACCTGCGGGCTGCGTCGCAGCGGTAGAAGCGTTCAAGGTGGCGAGGATGCTTTGCAGGTCGCTCAGCTGGATGGGCTGGCTGGGGCTGACCGCCCCTGGGGCTGGCACCGCAGAGGGAGGGGCAGCAGCTGGGGGACAACACACCCGCTAGCATTAGCATCAGGACCTCTTAAAGCTACAGTCAGCATTGTAGTTGGGCAACTTTTAGCATAATCTGCTAAACCTGCTAAAGCTAAACGGTACCATTGTCACCTTCTGAAGCTAGGGTTTAGCATGCTCACAGGTTAGTTTTCGTTAGCACCGTGTATCCACTCCTCAGTATATTCCAGCAGTTGTCGCATGTTTGTTTAGCTCACCTGGGGTGGGGCTGGCTAATACAGGAAGAGGGGTCACAGGGGTGGTGGGTGTCAGGGCGGAGTTTAGCCTAGGAGCACCGCTCACTGGTGGTGTAACAGCAGCTGATTGGCTACGGGAACTGGAGGAGAGAAAAGATTAAGAATCAGTTTTATCGCACAATTGTAGTTCCTGTGTGTGTAACAGTAGGACTAGTGGGTATTGTAGTTCGTAAGTATGTAAGGTAGGACTACTGGGTATTGTAGTTCCTGTGTATGTAACGGTAGGCCTCGTGTTGTGGCCATGTGTATGTCATGGTAGGACAATAGGCAGACCTGGATGATGAGCTGCTAGTAGCGGCTCCTCCGCTGCCCAGCAGACTGGCCAGTCCTGGTCCAGCCAGAGCCCCCAGGCCTCCTGGAGAGAGGGACACCATTAGTACTGGGTTTGTCCTGGGAGTCATGGTGACCCGTCATCTCCACGGTGACCATGACGACTCACCCAGGCCGCCGAGTCCCGCGGGTCCGATCAGCTGCATCAACTGGTTGTGGCTCATGTTTCCAAGCAGGCTTTGCAGGCCCCCCTCGCCCCCCAGGGCAGAGAGCTCGTGGCTCCCGCCAGCCCCGGCCCCGGGCGCCCCCGCGATGGGCGGGTTGTTCAGGAACTCGTTGACCTTGCGGCAGTTCTCCTCGTCCTTGTCAGTCTTGGGCTCCTGGAGGTCAGAGGTGAGATATCAAAAGAATGACGCATTGGTTTCATGTCTCCACGGGTCTGAAGGACCACATTTTAAAAGGAAAAGGAAGGCATCACAACAGGGATTTCTGAAACCTTGTGAACTGACCTGCATCCAGAAGAACAACCTTTTGGAACTGGACTTGAACCGGAGCACGTAGACCCGGCCTGTGGTGACCTGGCTCACCTTCTTGAACTCACATTCTTCTTGAAAGATGATCAGGTCCTGGGAAGCACAAGGACCAGACTACAGTCAGCGGCCACCAGCCGTAGCCAGACCAACGCTAGGCATGGTTCTGCTAGCCCAAGCTAACGGAGCTAATGCATTACTTAACAAGTTAGTAATGTTGTCGTTCAGTTTATCCCAGCGGCTACGGTTTGTATCGTTTACTTGATTAACTAAACCCTGGTTAATCAAGTATTAACCCCTGTTACTAACAACCTCCATAATAAACCCAAAGCGCTACAAGCGATGCCACTGACGTCATCCACATTCCCGCTGGTCCGGTCCTTCCAGCAGAAGTGGATGAGGGAGTCGTCCGTCTGCTGGACGTACACGGTGCCCTTCCTCTTGTCCGGGGTCACCGTGCTGCCCTTCAGGGTCATCTTGCCCGCGCGGAACTCCACCAGGTACTTGCTGGAGGTTCCCCGAGACCCAGACGCCAGACTGGGGAAGAGAGCTCCGGATGACATGCTCAGCTCTGGAGGGAGAAGAGAACACACCAGTTGGTCTGTTAAAGGCTGTCCTCATAGGCGGAAGGATGTACCGTAGCCATCTTCAGTAGCCAATAGGGACACCTGCTACTGAGATCCTGATAGAGCTGCAGTAGATGTAACACATAACCACTAGTTACTGGGAGCCAACAGCCACTAGTGGTACTTTGTGGTTATGTTACAGACACCATGGTGTTACCACGGAAACCAGCAGTACGACAAGAATAATGGAAGACTAAGTAAAAGTGCGAAAGGGGGCCAGAGCCAGAGGGGATTGGTAAATTATGGGAAAACCTCCAGCATGAACCAATGTTGTCTCTGCAGGACACTGTGGTAGCCGACGTCCCCATCAGGCCTGCTATTGTCCAACATTAGAGTGTACCACCTCATGCCGTCCAACTGTACCACACATTTCTCACAGGAAGTGAGTTTTTTCCTTAACGCGTATTCAGCACTGTCTCATTTTAGAAAGAGCCAAGCGTAACCGTTTCCCTTTAACTGTAGACAGGTGCTCATACAAGCTGGCACTACTCAGAGTAATCACAATCTCTATAGCTCCAAAGACATGATCCGTATTAGATCTAACCACACAGATCACTTTAGATCTAAACACACACCTATCATGATAGATCTAACCACACAGAGCACTATCAGCACACCAATCACTATAGATCTAAACACACACCTATCCCTATAGATCTCAACACACAGATCACTATAGATCTCAACACAGATCAATATAGATCTAACCACACAGATCACTATAGATCTAAACACACAGATCGCTAAATATCTAAACACATCAATCAATATGGATCTAGCACAGATACAGATTCTAATAATGCAGAGCAAAGAACATCTAAACTCGTCCCTCAATCTGAGCTAAAGGAACAGGGCAGCCCTTCAGTCGGTCAGGTTTTGGGTTCACCTGCGTACTGTCTATGTATATGTTATATACAGTATATATGTTATTTTAAGCCTGATCGCCCATCCCTGGATTAAATGTATATCACGTGTGGGAAAAAGTCCAACTAGACAAACTAAATACTTTGAATAAACTATAACTAAACCCCTTTGTCATCGCCATTATCGCCCACACATGGTGGAACATGCATCTATCTTAGATACCTACTGGTCAGTTCCTAAGCGTTATGAAGTAAAATTAGATCAGGTTGTGGTGGTACAATCTGGTTATTAAAGGGGTTTAAGTGCTAGCCTCTCAGCTAGTCTGAGCTGTGTCATGTTGGCTAACGTCAAGCTAACATTAGCCCATGACTTAGCTAGACTCAACATCTACAAAGGAAAGCATCGGGTAACTTACTATTCGCCTACCCAATAAACCAGACCGTTGTTTATATGCAGGCCCTGTTATAAAAACTAAATTTAATTCTCACGAATGTGTAAAAAGATTACCTTTAGTATTTGTTGACAAGTAAGAAAAGTTTTCTTTCTTCCGAGATGGAAAATACTTCCTGTTCTTCTTCTTCGTCGTTTGTAGTCCGTTGTTCCGCGGGACTGCGCTTCTCGTCGACGTCAGAAAGAGCACACGATTCCTCGTGGGCGCGCAGCAGGGATTGACAGTTCCTCCGGCGCAGCAGCAGTTAGCGGTAGCTTCCCCACAAGCTCTCTGGACTGTTTGGTGTACAGCTGTTAATATAACCGGGATGTTGACGTTCTGAAGACCAAAGAAGAAGCAACATAGGAGACTGCTTGCAGATACAGTGCACGCATTTCATAAAAAGGTAAAAGTTGCAAACATTAACGTTAGGCGGATCGTGTTTGCGGATTAGTTAGCGGGCTAAGCACTGGCTTTAGCTGGAGCAGCCGTGTTTTATTATGGGGTGGCTAGCGGGGGAGATGCTAGCTTCTGGCTAGGATAGCCTGGTGGCTAGCCAACATGGATGCTCTGTTTTATGAGATGTGTTGCGCAGGGAGATTATCCGCTTTACTCGCAGGTTGAGTCCACCGTTATTCTCCAGTGGGCAACGTTACTATCTGGAAACCGTTGAACGCGCGCGGAGGGGTTGGGGGCGGGGGATGCTGGTCGTTATCAAGTCACGACTCTAGTGATAGGTCACAGTTCTAGTGAAATAGTTCCCCATCATTCAGAGTGCCGAGTGAATGTGAAGATCGAACCTGGAGTGCACCGTCCCTCGGTCGTATTCTATCGTGTTTGATATTCAAAACGATGTTTTCTATGATTTGTATGACTTGGCCAGCGCAACGTCGTAATGATTATTCATACGAGTCCACGTTTTCCAATGAGTCATTTTAATATTGCAAAAAAAACGAAAATCCCCATCTTAAATTGTAATT
>JAOPJJ010000001.1:11046364-11065965 GCA_027122795.1 Enchelyopus cimbrius
CCCCCCCCCCCCCCCCCCCCCCCCCCCCCCCCCCCCCCCCCCCCCCCCCCCCCCCCCCCCCCCCCCCCCCCGGACACATGGTTCAACCAGAGAGGCTATAATTGCCGTAACTTGGCAATGTCCAAGCAGGTATAAGGACAGTTTCTTATGCCCCACAGGCTGTTCCAGATGCTCCCATACTTTTTCAGTTGCTCCTCCAGCTGTTCCTTCTCGTTCTCCAGGTCTCTGATAGAATCCAGGGACAACTTAAAATCCCCCTCTGTCTTGCGTTTGTTTCGCTCCATCTCAATCCGAACCTTCTTCTCCTGCTGAAGGGAACTTTCCAACTGCACATGGGGGGGGGGGGGATAGACAGGTGTGATAACGGACAGACAGGTATGATAATGGACAGGGGTGATAACAGACAGGTGTGATAACAGACAGACAGGTGTGATAACAGACAGGTGTGATAACAGACAGGTGTGATAACAGACAGAGATGTGTGAGCTTTCTCACATCATCTACGTGCTGCTCCAGGCGGCTCTTGGCCTTCAGCAGCATGGAGACCTTGTCCTGGTGGGCCTGGAGGTCCTGGAGAACCTGCTGGTGGGCCTCATGAAGGGCAGCCTTCTCCCGGGTCAGAGACGAGATGGACTCATCCAACACACTCATCTCATGGGCCAGGTTTTTCACCTGAACAACACCCCCCCCCCCCACACACACACACACACACACGCACACACGCACAAGGTTACAAGGAACAGCTCCTAAACCCACATTAGCCAGTATATATAGTACAGTGTGTACAGTACATTTTGCATATGGGTCATAGTGTATATTGTAGCGTGTGTACAGTATATATAGCACATGCATCATAGCCTATAACGTACAGTTAGCCTCCCTGTTTAAGGGTGTCTCCAGCGTTGGCTCCAGGGAGGCAGTATTCCAGGCGATCAGTGAACTCACCTTGTTCTCCAGTCCGTGGCGATCCTTCTCTACCTTGGCCAGAGTGACCTCCAGGTCGTCCACATCCTTTTTCAGTGACATCACTTCCTCCTCCAGTTGCCGTTTCTTGCAAGCGAGCATGGCACTCAGCTCCTCCTCATCCTCAATGCGTTCCTGAAGCTCCTTCTGCTTGATCTCGAGTTGGATCTTGGCCTGGATCAGGTGACTACAGCGCAGTTCTGCCTCCAATAGGTTGTCCTGCTCCTGTAACACCAGACACCACCAGGTGGGAAGAGGTTGAGGTGTGAGTGGGTGTGGTTTTGTTTTGGTACAGGTTGGCAGGATGATTCCATGAGTCAGGTGTTGAACTCACTGCTATAATTTGCAGACCCAGGTCATTCTTCTCCTGAACAAGAACCACTTGCTTCTCCTCTGCCTCATGGCGCTTCACCTCCGACCTGAACCGAAACAAACAACTACGTGAGAAGGAGCACCACTATGGTCAGACACCACAAACAGCTGGGCGCCCCTGACAGCTACCCTGTGGGAGAGCCAGAACATGGCAGTCACCTCTAGAGGACCCGATCGCCGCTAGAGCAGTCGGCCAGAGAACTGGCTGGAGGATATACCGGTCTTTTGATACCGTCATAGGTAGAGAAATACAACCCTTTCAATTGTTGCTTTTTTATACCACTTCATGCGTGGTTTTCTTTTTTGGATAATCCCTCTTAAAACGATCTCTGGGGCAAATTGTACTGCCATTTATAATGGCTACGTTGTTTTCGATTTGTTACACACACCGAGCAAGCCTGTTACACTCAATGTGATTCAAACACATCCTAAATCCTAGACGCCCGCCCCACCGCTGCTCCACGACACCAGACACCAGTTGAGTGGCAGACTCACGGACCTATCGAAGGCCTCCTTCAGTGTGTCAAACTCCTTCCTGAGCGCCACCAGCTCTTTCTCCACCTGGGCGCTCTTCAGCAGGGGGCAGAGCTTGTAGAAGAGCATCATCCAGGGCCAGGTGCGGACTGTGTAGAAGGCTCGCAGGTTGAACTGGATCACCGTCACTGCCTCCCTGGGGTGGGGGTCAACAAAAATCTGAACAGCTCCCTACTGGACCTGTCAAACTCCTGTACAACACACATGTGCATCTGTAGTAACACACCTGTACAATATACCAGTACACCTGTAGTAGTACACTCATACAATACTCCTGTGCACCTGTAGTAATACACCTGCATAATACACCTGTAGTTATACACCTGCATAATACACCTGTACACCTGTAGTTATACACCTGCATAATACACCTGTACACCTGTAGTTATACACCTGCATAATATACCTGTACATACTGTTGCTGAGAAGGGAGAGGGGAAAGGTGAGGAAAGATGAGGAAAAATGAAGAAAGGAGGCAGGAGAGGTGAAACAAGGGGAGGAAATGAAGACAGGACAGATGAGGAGAGAAAGGCTACCATTCTCTTGCCATCTTCTTCAGCTCCACCATCATGAGTTTGCGTCTGCAGATTGCTTGTACTCTAGTGAGCATCTTTGACAGGCGGCTGTCCCTCATGTCCTCCAAGAGGCCCAGGAGACCAGCCTTGAAGAACACCTGGAGGAGGAGCAGGGGAGAGGGCAAGGTGGAGAGGAGAGGAAGAGTGATGGAAGGAGAGAGGAGGGGAGAGGAAAGGGTGGGGAGGAGGTGGGAGGAGAGGAGAGTGTAACGAGGAGAGGAGAAGAGGAGAGGGTTAAAGGAGGAGAAGGGAGGAGGAGAGAGAATGGGAGGGAGAAGTGAGACTAGCAGTATAAGCAGCTCTAGTAGTATATCAGAATAGGAGTTTTCAATACCTTAGACTCCCCAAACTTGTACTGGGTGTGGTCTATGTCCAGACTGCGCAGCAGCTTCTCCACAGCCTTCCTGCTGTCTATAAAAGGGGTCTCTGGGATGACATCAGGGCTCAGGATACGGTACCTGGAGAACCAGGGAGCATATAGCTTGTAGAACACCATCACTACACAGCAGGTAGCATGTAGCACACATCACCCCATCCCAGGTAGCATGTAGCATGTAGCATGTAGCATGTAGCATGTAGCATACCATCACCACATACCTGCTTATATTTATCTGAATATTTTATCGACACTGTTATGTTGCACATTTGAAGATGCTTCAAAGTTTTCCAAAACGTCATTGGTTCAGTAAGACTATCATTGGTTTATTGAGTTATTGAGTTTATTGAGTTGAGTAAGACTCTTAACATAGAACAGAGATGCTTCCTCTGGGGTCCGACCTCTCTTTGAATTCGGCGTACAGGATGCGGTTGGGGAAGCCCTTCCTGCAGATGCGGATGCCCTCCAGCACGCCGTTACAGCGCAGCTGGTGCAGGACCAGGAAAGGCTGCATCACCCCTGCACAGCACACAGGGAGACCCCGCGTCACGACACACATTACCTCCGCTGCAAGCTGGTTCTATCTCTCTTTATACCTCTTGTTTACTAATATACAAGTGATGAAGTAACAAGCACACATCAGTCTACATTCTGTTGGAGTATGCAACAGTATGTCACATTATTTCATATACATTCCAGTATGTTAGAGTATCTTAAAGTTGTTACAGTGCATAGTATGTTCTGATAGGTTACAGTATGTTACAGCAGGTTGACAGAAGGTCACAGTAGGTTGTGAGTTTTATACCTGGGCTCTTGGTCTCGTTGGGGATGATGCAGCGGACAAAGTGAGGCTGGGTGCTGCGCAGGTTAGCCATTAGCTTCTTCAGGTTCTCCTGCACACACACATGAATCATATCAAATACACACACATGAATCAAATCAAATACACACACACACACACTCAGGAATCATTTCAAATACACACATGCACAAACACACACACGCATGAATCATATGAAGTACAAACACACATACACACACACACACACACACATATAATAAATACCCACACAAGTATGTTTGTTTGGCTGTGTGTGTGTGTGTGTGTGTGTGTGTGTGTGTGTGTGTGTGCACAGACCTTATGCATCTGGGAAACGGTCTGGAAAGATGCTCCCCTCCTCCTCCTCTGTTTAGCTTCAGTCTTGGGGTCTAGAGCTACACACAAACACACACACACACGCGCGCACACACACACATACACACATGCATGGGTATAGTTCAATACAAAAAGTACTACAGTACTGGTACCACAGGTTATAGTTCTTACTATAAAACTGGTTCTACAGGGTATAGTTCTTACTATAGTATAATTACTAAAGTACTGGTACTACAGGCTATAGTTCTGACTCTAGTATAAGTACTATAGTACTGGTACCACAGGGTACGGTCACTAGCAGTTACCGGTCTCAGCGCTGATGTAGTTCTCAAACAGAGCGGCCATCAGTTTGCTGGAGGACTTCTGGAAGAGAGCCACCACTGTCTCATTCAGGGGGTCTCTGTTCTTATCCAGCCACCCTGCGATGCTGTACGGTACCTGGAATACACCACCACCACCATCACTAACACCACCATCACTAACACCACCACTACCACCACCACCACTATCATCATCATCATCATCATCATCATCATCATCATCATCATCATTCCCACCCAGTGTCACCTACCACTCCGGCGTAGTGCACCAGCTCAAAGTGTGTCTCGTATTTGCGTTTCTTGTCGGGTCGTGGTCTATGGAAGTTTGGAGACTTCCCCATGTGGTTGTCATACAGTTTGGTTTTGAAGCTCTGGTCCGTTGCCTTGGGGAACATGCACTCCTCCTCCAGGATAGACAAGATGCCCAGAGGCTGGGAGACACAGCGAGATCAGAACACACACCTTTTACCATGTGAAGGGACTCACAGCAAGATCATTCAGGAGCAGGTAGGGGTTAGACAGTACAGAGACAGGTCATTCAGGAGCAGGTAGGGGTTGGACAGTACACTTATCCCCGTCCCCCGTATCTCCCTCCCATGTCCAGACCTTCTCGATGAGGTCGATGCAGGCCTTCAGGTCCAGACCGAAGTCTATGAAGGTCCACTCGATGCCCTCCAGCTGGTACTCCTCCTGCTCCAGGACGAACATATGGTGGTTGAAGAACTGCTGCAGCTTCTCGTTGGTGAAGTTGATACACAGCTGCTCAAAGTTGTTGAACTGGAGAGAAAGGGAGGGTGAGTTACATCTATCTGTCCATCTGTCTCTCTCTGTCGCTTTATCTAGAGAGGAGACGGCTTGAATAAGGAACGCAGGATTTCTGTAGACCTACATCAAAGATCTCAAAGCCAGCGATGTCGAGGACTCCGATGAAGTACTGCCTGGGCAGAGTGGTGTACAGTGACTGGTTGATCCGGCCCACCAGCCACTTAAACATCCTGTCATAGGTCGCCTTGGCTAGAGCCCCCACCGCATAGGTCACCTGTTAAAATGTCATGTCACCTGTTAGTAGATACTATTATCATAGGTCACCTGTTAAAATGTCATGTCACCTGTTAGTAGATACTATTATCATAGGTCACCTGTTAAAATATCATGTCACCTGTTAGTAGATACTATTATCATAGGTCACCTGTTAAGATATCATATGCAGACTGACAGACCGACAGACAGGCAGGCAGACAGACAGATACCTGCTCCACAGTCTGCCCTTTCACGATGAATTCGTTTCCCACTTTGACCCGAGGATGAAGGAGAGCCTTCAGGAGCTCTGAGCAGCTGATCCCCATCAGGTAGGACGCTTTATCAGCACCTACAGACACATAGGAAGGTAGGAAGGACGCTTTATGACTCACACACACACAGGTAGGTAGGACACTTTATCACCCACACACATATGGGTAGAGCACTTTACCACACACACACACACACACAGGTAGGACGCTTCATCCCCCACAGACAGGTAGGAAGTGAAGATATTTTAGTAAAAGTACCAGTATACTAGTAAAAGTAGTAGTACCAGTTGTAGTACTACTGGTGTGGTTCTTACTCTCTGTCCCGTCTGTGTCGGCCTGCTCCTCTCTCAGCATCTTTTTAAACTTCATGTTTCCAAAGTGCATGATGGCTCCTACTAGCTTATAGCAGCCATACTTCTCCGCCACTGGGAACCCTAGAGTATCCATGGCATGCTACACACACACACACACATACACACACACACACACACACACACACGTGCGCGCACACACACACACACACACACACACACACACACAAACACACACATGCACACACACACACACACACACACATACATACATTTAAATGTACAGCATTTAGCAGACGCTTGTATCCAAAGCGACTTACAAGTACACACACACTCACACACAAAAAGATAGAAGAGTCAGACTGTGTGTGTGTGTGTGTATGTGTCTTACATCGGTGAGGTTAAACTCCTCCCCATCGTTGATCAGCGGTACAGTGATTTCACCCTGGGAGCAGAAGTGGTAGTCATAGGGATTGGAGGTCACCAGCAGCATGTCTGGAACATGACATCACACATCAAACATGACATCACACGTCAAACGTGACATCACACATCAGACATGGCATCAGACATCAAACATAACATCACATAAACGTATATTGAACGAGGAAACAGGGTAAGGGTTAGCTAACGCTGGTAGTTCTGACTTGTGATTGACCAGGTCACATTATGGGCGGGCCCACCTTGAATTTCTGGCTTCTGATTGGACAGGAGCTGGTAGAAGATGTGGTATCCCCTCTCTTCTGGCTGCTGGAACACCACCCTGGACTTCTCCAGAAGATCTGAATAAACAGGAAGTGAAATACTATAGAACAGGATATGACACAATTTAATATAATATGATATAACATATATGATCTGATATATGGTATGATAATGGAGCCAGGGCTAGGGGTGGTTCTGGGGTAGAAGGGGGTCCAGGCCCTGGGTTAGGGCTGGTTCTGGGGGAGCAAGGGGTTCTGGGCCCGGTTAGGGCTGGTTCTAGAGCGGTGGGGTTCTGTTGTCATAACATACAGATGTCGATGTCTGCCGAAGCCAGCCTCCCTGTGGGTCCGAAGTGAATCCTGATGAACTTTCCCTGAACCAGAGAGACACAGTGGGGCATGTTACCACGCAGCTCATCGACATGGGATGGTGGATGGTCACCGTGGTGAAGCACAGACACTTACGAAGCGTGAAGAGTTGTCATTTCGGATGGTTTTGGCGTTTCCGAAAGCCTCCATTGCAGGATTGGCCTCAATGATCTGGTCCTCGAGGGAACCCTGCAGAGAGGAGGAGGAGGAGTGAGAGGAGGAGTGAGAGGAGGAGATAAAGGGGATAGAGGACAAGGTGGAGTGGAAGTAGAAGAAAAAGGTGAGGCATTAGAGGAGGAGGTATGGGAGGTAAATGAGGATATAGAGAAGAAGTCAGGTGTGAGATAGAGGGGTTTGAAATCTGATTGGAGGAGGAGCTAGAGGAGGAGTTAAATGAGATGGAGAGAGAGAGACTTACTCCTTTCTTCACAGTGTCTCCTACAGCAGCGATGATTGCAAAGTACTGGATGACTCTCTTAGTGTTGACAGTCTTCCCTGCTCCTGACTCCCCTCTGGAGGGTAAGATACACAAAGATAAGAAAGAGATGTGAGGAGGTGTAAGGCGGTGTAATCATATGTGAGGAGGTGTGAGGCGGTGTAATCAGGTGTGAGGAGGTGTGAGGAGGTGTGAGGGAGAGTACAGAGGTGCAGGGGGGTGCGAGGAGGTGTAAGTGGGTGCTCCTCTCTCCTCCAGCAGACTGACTTACGTGATGAGCATGGATTGGTTTTCCCGATCTGAAAGTACAGAACAACATGGTGAGTCTGGACCTTAAGATGTGGTGAAACCCTACCCAATATACAGTCTGGGGTGAGGCTCATGTGGATTAGCATGGAGTTCCTCTAACCGCCTATAAGTGGTTCCCTATAGAGACAAGCATGTAGTTCCCCTAACGGCCTGTAGGTGGTTCACAGTAGAGATTAACTGTTGTTTGGTTAACTATGGTTAAGTTAACTATCCAAATACATTTTTTATAAAAGGTAATGAAGAAAATTAATTTGTTTTGAGACCATGGGGCATGATGTATTTCATCAGGGTCTAACCCATCCCAGAGGTGAAAGGTCACTTACCCTTCAGCATGTCGCTGTAGGCGTTGTCTGCCACAGAGTATATGTGAGGCGGGGCCTCTGCACGGCGACGCCCCTTGTAGGCCTTTACCACATCAGTAGAGTAGACAGGGAGCCACTTGTATGGGTTGACAGTGACGCAAAACAAACCAGAGTAGGTCTGAGGAGAACATCAACCACATCAAAGCGTTAGTTTACTGTAGTCATATCATCTACTAACCTAAACTAGTCATATAAACAAAACAAACCAGAGTAGGTCTGAGAACTACTGGTTTCTACTGGTATATAATCTACACGTTTCTAATCTACTGGTCTCTATTGTGATATACCGGTGTCTAAAGTGATCTATTGGTTTCTGATTCACTGTTTCTGAATGGATAGGTTTCTACTGTGATCTGGTTGTTTCTAACATACCAGTTTCTACTGTGATATACTGGTTTCTAATATACTGGTTCTACTGTGATACACTTGTTTCTAATGGAGTTGTTTCTACTGTCATGTACTCATTTCTGATCTACTGCTTTCTAATATGCTGGTTTGGACTGTGATCCACTGGTTTCAATCTACTGGTTTCTACTGGGATGAACAGGTTTCCAGCGGGCCGGTTCCTCACGTAGATCATCCACATGCTGTATCTGCGGCGCAGGTTGTGGAGCACCGAGGCCTCGTTGAGGTGCGTGAGCATGGCCACGTCCTCCATCATGTCAAACTTGGACGGGTTCATGGGCTGCAGGTCCTCCTCTCTAGCCGTCAGGACCTAAACACACAACCCACCAGCACCAGCCACCCGCCGTCAATCTCCTGAGTGAGCTGCCTGACCCGCTCTTTTGTTAGCTAGCCTGTCCATTTTTGTTTTGTTTTTGGTTAGGTAACTAACTCGTCGTCTGTTCTGTAATGAGTTAGTTAGTTAGTAAATTACCCTGTCCATAATTGGTTCTGTAGTTAGTTGGTTAGTTAGTTAGTTTGTACGTTTGTTAGTAAACTAACCAGTCCATCCGTGGTTCTGTTCTGAGTCAGTCTCATAGTTAACTAACCAGTCCATCCTTTCTTCTGTAGTGAGTTGAGATAGTGAGTTGGTTAGTTCGGTAGTTAACTCACCTCTCCTTCCTTGGTCTCTACAGTGGTTTTTGCTCCATTGAGCTCCTTGACCTCCACCTCAATGTACGCCTCCAACTCATCAGGCATCCACACACGCTTAGTACCTTCACACACACAACCACACACACACACACACGCACACACACACACACACACAGAAACATACACACAAATATAATACATTAGGTGATTGCTGTATCAGGTTTCTCTGTATCAGGTGTGTGTGTGTGTGTGTGTGTGTGTGTGTGTGTGTGTGTGTGTGTGTGTGTGTGTGAGTGTGAGTGTGAGTGCATGCGTGTGTGTGTGTCTGTGTGTACCATCGTAGGCCTGGGATATGCCTGCTAGCAGCTCCAGGTTTGTGAGCCGGAGGAACCGCGCAGCGTCTCCAAACTCCCTCATCTCTAGGTAGCGAGACATCTACATACACACACACACACACACACACACACACACATACCCACACACACACATACACATGCAGACACATATACACGCACAAACACAAACAAACACACACAGTGTTACATTTTATTACGTTTACATGTCACCAAAACATGTTATATATTGTTACAATAATAGTTATGTTATGTTATGTCATTTTTTTCTTCATAAAAGTTTTGAACATTTGATACAAAACTAGTGATCGACAGTAATATTAACAGTCATTTGATGTTTTTATTTGTAGTATCATTTATTATGTGTGTGTGTGTGTGTGTGGTTATTAAGTGTGTGTGCGTGTGTGTGGGATTTCCTTAAATCCCAAAACAACTGCCACCATTTGTCTGCCCTTTGACCTCAGTCCCGATAGAATCTAAAGTTAAGAAATGTTCTCAGTGTGACTAACTCCAGCTAACAGCTGCAGTCACACACACACACACAAATACACATTCACACATACACAAACACACACAAACATAATCAAAAAAATACACACAGACAAACAATGTGTGTGTACCTCTCTCTCTCTCTCTCTCTCTCTCTCTCTCTCTCACACACACACACACACACGCACGTATATTGAAGAAAAGACATCTTAACCCTTAGGTACTCACCTCACCTGTGAACCCTGACCTCTGAGGATGACTTGTGTCTTGTTCCTGTCCGTACCACTCCTGTATTCACGCAGTTTATCTCTCCGTGTGGGTACCTCTCCGTGTGTGTGTGTGTGTGTGTGTGTATATGTGTCTGTTGATGGTCCGCGGCAGTAGTTTGTTGGTGCAGCATCACTCTCCTTTATAACCTCACAGCCAAGGTCGGACCCCATGTGAACCAGCGCTCTGATGCTCATTGGACAGAAATATACACACGGACATAAAAGGCCAGGTGAGGATAACCTCTCTTTATCGCTCTCTATCGTTCACCCTCCGCCCCTCTCTCTCTCCCCTCCCTTTCTTTCCCTCCCCCCCTCACTCTCTTTCCGTGACTCCCCATCTTGTCTCTCATCCTCTTCATCAACACACCCTAACGCTGCATGAGGTGAGCAGCTTGTCATCATTCGGTCATGTGTGTAACTTCACAACATTCAGGAATCCTCTCAGTGTTCTGGTCGATTAAAAGTTAGATAATAAGTATGAGTAGACATAGGTCTCTCTCTCCCTCTCTCTATCTCTCACAAACACACACCAACCATTCCCTAGAATTCCTCACACACATACACACTGAACACCTGTCATTCCAACCCAGCAACACACACATACACACACACACACACACTGTGATCCGGGCTCTACCAGAACAATAGGAGAGTTTCTATCAATCTATTTGAGTAAAACAGTCGCCACGCCGACGACCATACTGCATCTACACACACACATACACACCACACACACACATGCACAAACAAGCACACACATGCTTACATGGGTCGTGAACACACACTGCCTGTCTAAGCTCATGGATCATGTGTGTTTATGGAGACCAGAGAACAATAAGAAATATTTATAGTTGTACACACAAAACACATCATGACTTCATATGGAGCAGACACACACACACCGAACACATACTGTCTATTAAACTTTTATTTTGTTGACATATTTTCTTTTTGTTTTGAGTGACTCTGGGATGTCTTTTAGACTTTTACTTTGTTAATGTATTTTCTTTTTTCTTCTGAGTAACTCTGGGTTTGTCTTTTAGACATTGACTTTGTTTGCATATTTACGCTTTGTTCTGAGTAACTCTGGGGCTGTCTATTAAACTTTTACTTTGGTAACATATTAACCAGCCAAGCGAACAACAGGCCCTAGTCGTCCCCTCAGGGCGTTTCCTCAGATTACTATCTCTGGATGCAGTCAGTGAGTCACCCTCCCTCCCTCCCCCCCTCCCTCTCTCTCTCTCTCTCTCTCTCTCTCTCTCTCTCTCTCTTTCTCTCTCTCTCTCCTTCACCTCTCCCTCCCTGGTCTGGTGGTGATACTGCACTAATGATATCACATCTACATCACATCTAACATCAAGGTGGACCCATGGGCAAATAGGGCTGGAAAATCGTCATGACTGTGAAACACTGTGAAGGTGCAGAACCCCATGATAGAGCTGGCCCTAGGGGCCGACCCAGGAGAACCATTGACACCACTGAGCTGTGCTGGAACCAGCCAGCAGCAGAGAGGCCTCAGAGACCTAAAGAGTAGACGGGTTGAGTACCTCACAACTCTGTTTATTGAGTATCACACAAGCACATAACACATGTTCCAGTGATAAATACACACTCAGAACCCGCAGCGATCCGAAAAAGCCATTTCTGTTAGGTCCGTATTCGTAACTGTCGCCACATAGCTCTTTGGATATTCAGCTGCTTTGGGGTGTTCTATGCGTTACCATAGTGATGTTACCGTGGAGATGCTACCACGCTGTTGTTACCATGGTGATGGCACTGCTGTACATCTGTAACCCCCCTCCCCCCATAGATAAGGAGATGTTGATGGCACAGTTGAGTTGTATATTGATTGTCATCAACATCACAACTTCACTGCTATTGATTTGCTAACTAAACTACCATACCAACCTGGTCATGTTTCAATGACATCCCAGACAATATGATCCTGTAATCTATCATAAACTATATATAGAAACCCCTGAAATAAAAAACCTGGATGCACAGTGGCCTCAGCTCGCATAACACTAACTATCCTCTTCAAAACATAAAATCCAACTTAAATAATCACACACTTAAGACCAAATTATGTTTCAATTCAATTAAATATCCCGTTGAAATGTACGTTGGCAGTGAGTGGATATGTACATTCCATCCCCTGATAGGATTGTGTAGCTCCATCCACGAGTCAAATGCACACACACAGAAACAAACAGATTTTTACATAAAAAATGTAAACCTACTTTAACTATTATTGTATTAGTGGTAGTAAACACACAGCCTGCTCCGAAAACCTGTAGAGTAAACATGTCTTAAATCAAAGAAACAAAAGCTGCTCATTACAAACATTCAAAATTCTCCACACCTAAAGCAGCCCACTGCTATTGGTCATCTTTGCCAACACTCCATCGCTTAGGTTCATGTCAGCTAATATCCCAACGCTCATGTTCACATAAGCTAACAATCTACCGCTAATGTTCAAGTTAGCTTAAACCCCACCGCTAACGTTCATGCCAGCTGAGACCCCAAAGCTAACGTTTAGTTTAGCCAAGACCCCACCATTGATAGAGTTCACATTAGTTAAGACCCCAGTGTTATTGTTCACGTTATTGAAGACCCCTCCGCTTACTTTCATGTTACCCAACACCCAACTGCTAATATTCATGTTACAATATCCCCCACCCAAAATGTTTAACTTATGCAGTGTAAAAGGCTTTTTAAGTATAGAGCAAAAAGAGGTCTGACTGTTTTTTGGATCTAGCGGTTCTGTCTGTTCTGTAGCTCTGATCGAGCTAGCTGCCTATGTTCTGTAGATCTGATAGAGATAGCGGTCTATGTTCTGTAGCTCTGATAGAGATAGCGGTCTGTATGTCTATGTGTTACTACTAGCCTATGGTTTGAATGGGAGGCTGTTCCCCCCCGCTGCACTAGGTGGCAGCGCGGCAGCAGCGTTTCCAGCCTGGACGTCAGCGAAACCCATCCTCTGCCTCCTCTTCCTCTGCTCCGTCATCTGGAGAAGTAGCACACACAGTGTGTATGTGTATGTGGGTGTTTCTGTCTTTGTGGGAGAGTGTCTGTGTGTGTGTCTCTGTGTGTCTGTGTGTGTGTGTGTGTGCACACATGTATGTGTGTGTAAGGTGTGTGTACCTGCTCCTTAAGCTCTGTGAGCTGCATGGTCAGGGTGGTGACCACCTTCATAGTGGACACTAGTTTGTCCTGCAGCATCCTCATCTCATTCTGCTCTCCGTCGCCCTCGGTTACCACCAGTGACATCGCCTGCATCCTCGGGAACCAGTCCAGGTTATTGTTCTGAAAACACACACACAGACACAAACATACAGACACACACACACACATCGTTTACCTAAGTCGGTATGTTTATGTGTGCGTGTATGGGTATTGTGTGTGTGTGTGTGTGTGTATGTATGGTGTGTGTGTGTGTGTGTGTATGGGTATTGTGTGTGTGTGTGTGTGTGTGTGTGTAAGTGTGTGTATGTATGGATATGGTGTGTGTGTGTGTGTATGAAGTGTGTGTTTGTGTAAACCTTGATGCAGAGTGCCACGTAGCTCTCCGGTCCAGTGTAGTCGGTCTTGTTCTTCTCTCGGATCAGAACGATGAAGTACAGATAGTTCCAGATGTTGTGCTCCAGCTTGATGTGCTCCTCAAATGACACGGTCTTGTTGTCAAACTTGTCTCTCTCCAGACCTGCGGACAGCCAGAGGTCTGGTGAGGGCGTGGTCCATTGGATGGAACCCATGGAGGGGTTTAAAGGGACTGGACCCAAACCACTCAGAACTAGCAAGCTAGTTAGCTACCTTAACCAAGCAACAAAGTATTTGTTGAGCTATCTAGCTGGCTGTTCCGACCACTGATCTATAGTAAGGTAGCTGGCTATACCAACCAAATATGTCATAGTTAGGCATTGAGTTAGTTACTTAGTTAGTTAGTTAGCTAGCTAGCTATTTAGCTTTACTCATTGCATATGTGTTATTTATGTAGAATTGTTAACTGGTTAACTGTTGTGTACCAGCTTATATTTTTTAATCAAAAGTTTGTTAGATGGTTAGTTAGCTGTACCCACCACAGATGAAACATGTGGTCTTAAGGATCTCCTCTTTCCTCTGTTTCTCACTCCTCAGGTCGGCAAACGTGTCGATGATGACTCCGAAGATGAGGTTAAGAACGATGATGATGACAATGAAGTAGAAGAGCAGGTCGTACACGACCCTGGCAGGGAACAGAGGCTCCTGGAAACAGACAGACACTCTGCTACCACCAGGGGGGCCTCAACTGGCTGAACGCAAATGTGTACACCATAGAAGGGGTGCCGATATGTACATTATGGGCTAAAGACATGTACACGATAGAAGGTGCAGATATGAACATGATAGAAAGTGTAAAGATATGTTAAAGGTGTCCTTCAACGATAAACCGTTTTTACTTGCTCCTTTTGGGATACGATAGGTCACTCCTAGTTGCATATGCATGCTGCACGTGAAAATGTTATTCTACCCCCTGTTGCATGCGTTAGCCAATGTAAGAAAATAGAGGGATAAAAGTGCGGATCAGAAAAGCCCTACATAGTGACGTAGGTTTGCAAATTAGTATTCATGGCCTCGCCTACCTTGGCTTGTGACCGCTAACATCACTGTGACGGACAGTGCTGTTAGCCAATCAGAGGCAAGCCATTTAAATGTAATAAATATTCATGAGTGCTGGAAACTGGAACAGCCTGAAACAGGCGCGCCAGAGCATTTTTTTTCACGAAAACCGGCTCAGAGGGCATTAATTAATACTAGAGACCATTGCAAAATTTATGAAAAAACAATGCAATGACACCTTTAATGATAGGTGTATAGATATGTACACGATAGAAGTTGTATGGATATGAAGGTGATAGAAGGTGTATAGATATGTAGGTGAAGGTGTATAGATATGAAGGTGACAGAAGGTGTATAGATATGTAGGTGATAGAAGGTGTATAGATATGAAGGTGACAGAAGGTGTATAGATATGTAGGTGATAGAAGGTGTATAGATATGTAGGTGAAGGTGTATAGATATGTAGGTGATAGAAGGTGTATAGATATGTAGGTGAAGGTGTATAGATATGAAGGTGATAGAAGGTGTATAGATATGTAGGTGATAGAAGGTGTATAGATATGAAGGTGACAGAAGGTGTATAGATATGTAGGTGATGTTTGTACATTTTTGGATGGTTTTCGGAGGACATCCCCAACTCCACCCCCATTCCTCAGACCGTGGTTCATCACCGTGACGATACACATGAGGAGGGTGTCACAGGCCCGCTCGGAGCCCACCTCCTCTGTAACACAGATGAGTATGTTTATGGATATAGGTATATACATTGTACAACATTGAGTTGTAAAAAAGAAAATCAGGGGGGAAGGTCATTATATGTGCACGTTCCCATTGTCCACAGTATTTTAGCCTATTCTCAAAACCCAATGTTGAAATAGTGGTCATATTTCATTGGTAATATTACATTCATTGAAAAAAGGGGATGGGAAGGCTGATGGCTGTTTTAGAAGGGGGAGGATTTTGACCACATTTATTTCAAAGGGGGATGCCATCCCCCCTCAACTCAAGTGCTGCCTAACCCCAACCCCAACCCCAACCCCAGCCCCAACCCCAGCCCCAGCCCCAGCCCCAGCCCCAACCCCAACCCAACCCAACCCCAGCCCCAGAACCAGAATTCCAATACATTCACATTGGGTGAAAAAATAAAAAATGATATATATGGTGCAGTACTGACCCTCCTCCTCCTGCAGGGCAGTGTTGGAGGTCTCTGGGCTGCAGTTCACCCCGTCTGCGGAGCAGGAGTTCAGGAAGTCCTTGGTGGCCTCACTCTGGGGCAGACCTTGAACCATGCAGGGTGAGTCAGACACCTTCCTACTTTAGCTCCAGGTATTGTCATCTAGTCCACCTCTACAGCTTCATGAAGGCTCTCAGTGATGCAGCTCTGCACGTTACAACCCTGGGTGTTACAGAGATTGCTGGTAGCCGGCCTGGTGTCATAGGTTATCGGGTAGAGGGCAGGTTGCTCAGTAGGGTTCAAATGTTATCTGGTAGAGGTCAAGTTACCTGGTTAGTAGAGGTCAAAGTTAACCTGGCAGAGGTCATAGGTTACATGGTAGGGTTCAAGTTACCTGGTAGGGGTCAGGTTAACTGGTAGAGGTAAAGTTGAGCTGGAAGAGGTCAGAGGTTACCTGGTAGGGGCAGCAGGGGGTCCACCTCCATGATGAAGTCGTTCTTGAGGCAGAGGAAGCCCACGATGGAGAACAGGTACACCAGGATAAGGGCCAGCAGCGCGGTCAGCAGGATGGAGCGCCCGTTCTTCGTCACACTCTTGATGACGTTGAACAGCGTCTCCTCCCGGTAGATCAGGTCGAAAAGCTGAACACACACGCGAGGCAAGGCAAGGCAAGTTTTTTTATAAAGCGCAATGTGCTTGGTCAAGCGTCAAGTCGCCAGGTGCTTCAGGAGCTTGGTCAGGCCAAGCGTCTGGCGGGTCTGCAGTACGTGGTCTAGAACTGAAGTATGACTGACCAGGATACTGTAGAAGAGTTCGTGTACGCAGAGTCCCAGGGTGGAGGTGAGGACGTAGGCCAGATGGTACACAAACTCCACGTCCATTACCATGGCTTTGTACCCCATAATGAACGTCCCGTTGTTTCCAACGAAGCTCACCACAAACACCATTTTGTTGATAAGCTGTACATACACAACACATACGTTAGCACTGATGGTAGATGGGACATTTAGTGTTTTACATGCCCAGATAGTAGATTTGTATCCTAATTTCTCTATGCCCAGAGGGTTGATGGGTAATGTAGTTAACCTACATTGATTGTTATTAGCAGTATAAGAGTGTTTCCTATGCCTATGTGGTAGATGGGTAATGTAGTCTCTTACATTAATGGTTCCCAGCACTATGAGAGTGTTTCCTATGCCCATGTGGTAGATGGATCGTAGGATGAGCGCGACTGTCATCTGACGCAGGCCACCGCGCTGGCTCAGGAGTAACAGCAGGGCCAGCCCGGTCAGCACCCAGAACAGCATCAGCAACAAGGAGTCATCGATCGCCCCCGCTGGAACACCAGGAGGAAGGGAGGTGAGGGAGGACAGAGTCGTAGGGTAGAAGTACTAATACTATGACAAGTACCTTGTCCAGAGTCGTAGGGTAGAAGTACTAATACTACTACAAGTACCTTGTCCAGAGTCGTAGGGTAGAAGTACTAATACTACTACAAGTACCTTGTCCAGAGTCGTAGGGTAGAAGTACTAATACTACTACAAGTACCATGTCCAGAGTCGTACGGTAGAAGTACTAATACTGCTAGTACCTTGTCCAGAGTCGTAGGGGTAGAAGAAAGCGATGATGAGGTTGATGAAGACAGCCAGGTTGAAGGAGATGGAACCCCACAGAGTCATCCTGTTGGAGAACCAGAACAGCACCGGCATGCCTGGACATACAATATATACAGTAGTTAGCAATACTACAACATGCTGTCCTTATTAAGACATACGCAAACAAACAAAAACGACAGGTGTATCGCCTTCAATACAAATAGATATATCTAGTAATAAAGAGTAAAGGAGTAGTAACAGATTAGGATATATCTAGTAGTAGTAGTAGTAGTAATAGTAAGGAGAAGGATATATCTAGTAGTAGTAGTAGTAGTAGTAGTCAGGAGAAGGATACAATATATCTAGTAGTATAAGTAGTAATAGTAAGGGGAAAGACATATCTAGTAGTAGTAGGGAGAAGGATATATCAAGTAGTAGTAGTGACAGAGCAGGATATAGCTACGTACTGCGTAGCTTCTTCTGCCATTCCATCTCCCCGTGCAGGAAGGACACCTGGTCGAAAAACTGTGTGATCTTTGAGCCTTGCTCGTCCTGCTCTGTGGTGTTGAACACTCTGAACTTGGACTCCTCGGTCAGGTACTCACAGATGGGATGGACTGGGAACACAATCTGTTCCATGCTGCGGTCGTCACGGACGATCTGGAATACAGTACCATACTGCTGTAGTGCAAGTACTTTCTTTCTGTTCCACACAGTATAGTACTTCAAACATAGGGTAAGGGTTGGACTAACCCAACTACCATGGTAGACTGCTTCTATTTGTAAAATTCAAATAAGTATTACTTTTACTGCTAGTTATATAAGTAGTGGGACCTCTATCTGAGCAGTATGCTGGTCGTACATTTCTAGCTAGTAGTACTAGTACGAGTACCTCTATCTGTGCAGTATGCTGGTCGTACATTTCTATCTAGTAGTACTAGTAGTACTAGTACGAGTACCTCTATCTGTGCAGTATGCTGGTCGTAGTGCTCCAGAGGGTCTTGCTCCACCACAGCTGCAGGAGCCTTGGCCTTCAACATCTGGGACAGCGGGCGGTTGTTCAGGTTCAGCTGCAGGAGAACATGACATCATCAGCATATGACACCAAAAAGGCACACATCTGGACATGACATCATACGAACATGACATCAGCAGGCCATAATTAGGACACCGCCTTTTATCGACATGACATCTTAGGATATGACATTTTTATATTTAACCTCGAGTTCTCTAGGAGCAGCCTATCACAAGGACACTACAGACAGACAGGTTGGTCTACTACCAGAAGGACAGACCGACAGGTCTACCAGAAGGACAGACAGACAGACAGATTACCATGGAGGAGATGCTCTCTTCATCCAGCGCACTCTTCTTCAAAGACTTCAGCAGATTCAGCAGCACCTTGTTGTGTCTCCCCAACTACAGACACACAAAGGTACAGAAAACATACACACATACACACACACCCATGTGAGCACGCACACAGACACACACAGTGAATGCATTATCTCCATTTAACCAAAAACGATCCTGGGGACAAACAGGCAATAGAAAGCAGAGGGCTTTGCAGTGAGACCAATCAGATTGTACCTGCAGTGCGAGGATGTAGATGTTGTGGCCCACCTCCCGAGGGGAGACCTCCCCCCCATCAAACTCACTCTCCTGGTGGTAGGCCTTCTTTATCACGTCCACCTACACACACACACCAAGTGTATAGTTATACTAAATGATATGGTGTAGTGTATATAGTTATTAACATATATATATAGTGACTACGTAGGCGTGATAAAGCTAGATAGACAAAGGGTTATGTTTTCTGACCAGCTCACGGGGGCGCAGGTTGAACAGGATTCTCTCTGCGTTCTCGCTGTCATGGCGACTCTCCATCAGGGCCAGCAGCAGCTTGGAGGCATTGTCCTGGCAACCAGGGGACACACCATGACAACCGATGAGCTTACTTTTAGTGCTAGCACCATATCCATGCTGGATACAGTAAGGTGAGCTT
>JAOPJJ010000001.1:11066065-11085000 GCA_027122795.1 Enchelyopus cimbrius
ACCTTCAGCTCTAGCACCATATCCATGCTGGATACAGTAAGGTGAGCTTACCTTCAGCTCTAGCACCATATCCATGCTGGATACAGTAAGGTGAGCTTACCTTCAGCTCTAGCACCATATCCATGCGGTAGCGGCAGAGGGGGCTGATGTCGTTGAGGATGAGTGCGGTGATGATGTCGATGCCGTTGCACTCGTGCGTGACAATGCACGTCTGAAAAACACGTCGGTCAGCGGGCAACCAATGACCTTTGACCCAAGGCGAGCTCTTGGTAGCGCTGCTCACCTGGTTCTCCTGGCAGGGGCCCTGGCAGTACTCTGTGAGAGTTTCCAGGCTCTGGGTGATAAGGTGGACGTTGTCCTCATTGATGTAGAGCCCCAGCAGGCCCAGGCCCCCCGTGGTGCTGCCACACATGATGTCCAGGAACTGCAGTGTCTCACACACCAGGTTGTAGTTGGTCTTGTTGTTCTGACATCGCAGAAAGTTCTGGAAGGATGTGAGTCAGGAGTTATTTCGTCTGGAGACTACCACTAGTTAGTAGGTTAGCATGTTATTATCCTATAGGTATTGATTGTGGTGTTGTAGGTACATTTGTTGGTGAGAGAGTTACAAAGCTGTAGTTTGTGGTTCGGTCCAGGTTTTGTGAATTAGGTAGTTGGTTAGGAAGTCAGTAGGTTAGGTAGGGAGAGAGTTAGTTTGCGAGTAATACTACTAACCTGCAGGTCGTGGTTGTGATTCTCACAGAGCAGTTGTAGGAAACGGAGGATGGGTTTCATGATGGTCACCACGGGTCCCATCTCGGTCTCCACCTCCTGCTCCGCTGCTGGCTGAGCTTGCATGGAGGCGGGTCCAGCCATGGAGGCACTAGGCGCCCCGCCAACCGATAAGGATGGATCTGTCTGAGCAGGAATCACCATGCCTCCAGAAGAACCTTTAGAGAGAGGGATTCATCCATTCATGAAGCGGATGGATGAACTTAACCACCACGAGCAGCTTCATGTCTCTCCTCTCTAACCAGAGCTCCTCACCGCCGTCCAGCTCCTTGTCATTGGCCTTGTGGCTCATTTCCCCCACGTTGACAGACACTGTGGCCTTGATGTCCATCTGGGCGTCCTTCATCCTGTCATGAAGAACCTTGAAGAACTTCTCAGACTTGTTGTCGCCCATCATCAACTTGTAGAAGGAGTTCTGACAGAGGAGCAAGAGGAACATGTACATGTAATACAGGTATATATAATATAATACAGGTGTAATACAGGTCTGTATAATGTAATGAAGGCGTATATAATATAATACAGGTGTGTATAATGTAATACAGGTATATGTAATATAATACAGGTGTATGTAACATGTTTCCACCTGTATCTCGGTGTTCCCTCCCTCCAGCAGACAGATGGCTAGCTGGATGCTTTCCTGGAAGATCTTGTCGTTCCTGGTGCTTATCACCAGGTCGATGAAGAGCCGTGTGCCGCCCTCCCGGTCCAGACGACACTGGATGGCTGCTATAGCTGGCCAGTCCCTCTCCTGCTCCCCCACTACACACACACATACAGTTATCTAGCAGGCTAGCCCCATGCTGCAGCTAGCACCATGTAGCACACGGGTAGCCAAGTGGCTGAACTCACGATGCAGCATGTGGATAGCTGTTGGAGCCATTTCGACTATTCATGATTTATTTATGATATTTAAGTTATTTGTAATGTATATGTTAGTATAAGTATAATTTAAGTATGATTATTTAACTTGACTGTGATATGTAGCGCATTTGTGTCACAGGGTGCTTGATTGTGGGCACGGATTGGGTGCCTCTGCTCCGCCTACTTAGACGTGCAGCTACACAGGTGAAACTGATGATGGTTTTGAATGGGCTGGCGGGAGTAGAGGGATATCGTTTTTTGACCGTGGTCGTGATCGTTTTCGATTTATGTAATATTCGCCTTTCGAGAATAATAAACACAGAAGATTAACGATACCTACGCATGCACAAACTTTGTCTACTCTTGTCATAATGGATCCGAGCGAAATCGCGTCGAATGCCAAGATAATAGCTGAATGGCTAATCACATGATGCAGCTAGCACAATGTAGCATGTGGGTAGCCCCATGATACTAGTCTAGCAAGCTAGCAAGGTCAAGTACCTGGGACCCCCAGATCAACCAGCTCGGTCTTAGGGTTGGTCTTCTTGTTGGGGAACAGGTAGTTCTGGAGCAAAATCTTCCGCAGAGCTGTACCCTGCAACATGTTTCAGAGGGGTTCATCAGTCACTTAGTTAGTTAGTTAGTTAGTTAGCTGGTTAGTTAACTGGTCTTGTCAATGAGAGCCAGTCTAGTAAGCACAGTTAGTAGGTTGCCCAGACCTTCTCATCAAAGTCCAGCGTTCTGATTAGCATCTCCTGCAGTGTCCGCAGAACCTTGATACACAACTTCTCCTCTGACGACACGAGGGCCATGGTGTGCTGAATCAACCTACACACACACACACACACACACACACACACACACACATACACACACACACACGTGTAGGTCGCATGTACTGGGGAGGAAGACCATTGCCTTGCACAACTGGAGTGAAGTCAACTGGTTAGTTAACTGGCTTGATGACCAGTTAGTTAACTGGTCAGCTCCTCTGGTTAGCGAGCTGCCTACTTGTTGATGAAGCTTCCTGTCTCGCAGCGCTGCCGTATGTCCGAGCCCTCCATGAAGAGCAGCTCAGGCTGGTGCAGCACGTCCACCAGCACAGAGAGCTCCGCCTCCACCAACGGCTTCAGACGCTCCTCAAGGGTGCTGATGATGTCCTGACACACACACACAAACACACACACACACAAACACACGCACCAAAACAAACACAACCAAGATGTGAAAGTTTGCTGTAATATATTTACTAGATACCCTGTGAATATCTATATGATATAATAATGTCTAGGGAGCTTCTACCTGCAGCTTCTCTATGATGCTCTTGTAGTCCCAGGGGTTGCTGGGAGTTGTAGGCCGGGAGCCGCGCAAGGAGGACTTGTAGTTGGGGTTGGAGCGGGAGAGGGAGTTGAGGGCCGAGCTGGAAAGCATGACGCTGATCTGGCCCTCCAGGTCCAGGGGCAAGGAGATGGAACGGCTCTTTGCTACACACAGGGGACGGGCCACGCAGGTCAGGAACATGAACACACACAAACACACGCACACACTCACACATTTCTTTATATCTACTGAGAGAGGCAGAAAGAGAGAAATAGGAGAGAGAGAGTAACGGAGCAAGTGAGGGAAGGGTAGAGAGGAATGTGGTTCTTTGGACCAGGTACCAGTGAGAGCCAGGGTGCGTATGGTGGATTCTACGATGCCACGGTGCTGCTGCTGGAGCCAGGGACAGTCCAGCAGGCGGACACTGGACTGCAGGAGGTGCGTCACAATGATGCAGTGAGTCTGGGAGAGAGACAATAGTTAGAGAGATAGATGAAGGTGAATGAGAGTTCAGGTGAAGGATATTAGTGTGGAGCACCTCTCTACGCTAACACCTCCAGCAGTGGTGGTAGAGGTGCTCACAGGTAGGGATCTGCGCACCTGTAGGGAGGTGTTAACCTGTAGGGAGGTGCTAACCTGTAGGGAGGTGCTAACCTGTAGGGAGGTGCTAACCTGTAGGGAGGTGCTAACCTGTAGGGAGGTGTTAACCTGTAAGGAGGTGTTAACCTGTAGGGAGGTGCTAACCTGTAGGGAGGTGTTAACCTGTAAGGAGGTGTTAACCTGTAGGGAGGTGCTAACCTGCAGGGAGGTGCTAACCTGCAGGGAGGTGCAAACCTGTAGGGAGTTCTAACCTGTAGAAATGTGCTAACCTGTAGGGGGTACCAACCTGTAGGGAGGTGCTGTTCTCGGAGAACGGGGAGCTGAAGAAGGCGTTGATGGTGTCGAACACAACATGGATAAGGTACTTCTCCAACACCGGGTCGGTCAGACGCTTCTCCCGCTTGTTACACACCTAGAGAGGAGGAGGAGGAGAAGGAGGAGGTTTACTGCATGTTAAGACCACCACCTTCAATAAAACCTTGAATCGTTTGAGGAGGAGGTGGAGGAAATCCAGCAGGAACCTACCCTAGCCATGTCCACGGTGAAGTCTTCGAACAGAGTCCAGATGTGGTTTGAGGTGTAGATCTCCTTCATCTCCACCTCAGTGTCCACGTAGCAGTGGTTCACAAAGTTCACGTAGGCCACCTTAACCTGGACACACAAAGTACGCACACATCTCAAATATAGATATACATAAATATATATATATATAAATATATATTCAGGTATACATTCCATGAACACATCCATTCCCATTGGCCCTGCACCTCTGTGATGCAGTCATCGTGAGTGACCACTCTGACCACGTCCTCAAGGGGCAGCAGAGAGGTGCATTTGATCTCAGTGTAAACGTTCTTCCCCTCCGCACACGCAGCCAGCAGCTCCACCAGGGAGATGTGGTACCTAAAAACAGGGAGGGAGACAGAAAGGTAGTACCAAGAAAGACAGACGGGTAGTAGAGAGAGGGAGAGAGAGAGAGACAGAGACAGAGAGAGAGACCACATACATGGGATACTTCTGACAGCCAGCGAGTGTCTTTCCATAGAAATGTTAAGAGCATGTTGAACATATTCTACATCTTGTCTGAAATATAAAATTAAAATGTCTATGGTTGTCAGGTCTCATAAACCAAGGCTGTACAAACAGAGGCATATACTTTGCAAATCCCTTCTAGTCAAAAGAAAGATGCAAAACAAATGCAAAGCAGAATGACATTCAATAGCTATTCAAATGCTAAACCCACTGAGGGATGTGAGGACAGACAGAAAGAGGACAGACAGGATGCCAGGACAGACAGAACGAGAAGACATGCACAATGTGAATCAAACCCTGGTGGGTTACCGTGGTTACCTGAGGGGGCTGTTCTCACTGACTCCCTCCCTACTCTCCGCCATCAGATCCAACATGGTGGAGAATGAAGTTTTGTCATTATAGAAGACCACCACCTCCTCTCCCGCATTGGTCAGCTGGAGACAGAATATGATGCTAAATGCTAACAGTATAACTAGTTCATAGACTGCTACAGTATCAATATAATGCTAAATGGTAACTTTGTAATACTAGCATATTTGTATCAGCTCTGGAACAAGGTGCACTGATGGAGCCTCAGGACGAGACTTAGAGTGTGGGAAACATGGGGCTGCGAGACTAACGGCCGCTCACCTCCGTCATGATCATGTCCTGGCACTTCTTCACATACTTCCCCTCCGCCTTGATGATGGTGTGCAGGAAGTTGAGGTACTGGACGTGTCTTCCATGGGTGGCCAGGCAGTGGATGAAGTGAGCCAACACCCCCTCAGAGATCTCACTGCACAGCTGGTAGTTATTACTGAAGATGTGCTGAACCGTCTCCGCTTCCAGCAGCTACAGACATCAATACATTACACATTACACATACAATGGCACATACTACGTTACAGAATACATATTACATATTAAACATGACATATCCTATACTACATTACATTACACAGTGACCCCTGGTCTTGAGAACAGAGGTGTTACCCCAGGGTTGAGGAAGAGGTTGAGGTTCTTGTGGAGCAGGGCCTGGTTCTCCTGGTTCCCCATGCAGAACTTCTGCAGGAACAGATGCGTGTAGCGAATGATCACCAGCATCTTGGCATCGTTCTGCAGGAGGGGGGGGGGGGGGGGGGAGTGTGGTAGAGAGACAGAGACAGACGGGCAGAGAGGGAAAGAGACAGATATAGATCAGAGAAATCAACAGGTCAGGAGACAGATAACCGTTTATATCTGACATCTACCGGTTAGAGCGGACTCTGTTATCTACCTGTTAAGTAAGGAGTCTGATATCTACCTGTTGGGGCAGGACTATGATGTTGACCTTATTGGGGAGGAGTATCTTTATTTTGAGGAAGCGCTAGCCTTGTCATAGAACACCTGTATGTAGTGAGAGAAGCTTACTTTGTCCTACGACATGTGCAGGTAGGGGGGGAAGCTTACATTGTAGTAGGGCACCTGCAGGTAGGGGGAGGAGCTTACCTTGTCATAGGGCACCTGTAGGAGGTCCAGCATGACTTTATGAGCTCCCATGTTCTTTAGGAGCCTCTGCTGCTTCTTCCACACACCACTGCTGCACATTCTGTTGAGACGCTCCAAGATCTACACACACGTACATAGATTAAATACCCACACACACACATACAGAGTGACAGACAGACAGACAGACAGACAGACAGACTACCTCTCTCCCTTTCTGGTAGCTCTCGTTGGCCTTCTCGTTGACCTTCTCAGTGACCTTTTCCTTGGTTTTCTCGTTGGTTTTCTCCAATGTCTCTTTTTTGGGCTCCGCCATAACAACCTAGAAGAACAGCCTCACTTATTTATATCACACTGGAACATACCACACTAACATCATCACAAATTAGAAAATAAGATGACAAAACAGACATGACCTCTTCCCTCTTATCATCTTCCTCTGTAACACTTTGGGTGGCCTGATATGGATCTGGGTCCTGGGAGATGGCTGTTTTATAAGCTCCAGATGTTTGAAGATCACTTTGTTCTATAAAGTGGCGCTTATATACCAACAGTGCTTTATACCAGTTGGTGATGGGAACTACTCCTCAGTACTTTGGAGGCATGGTGTTCACTGAGGTTGAACAAAATCTCACTCACCATCTTCTGATCAAAAACCAGGTCAATGTGGTAGCCTGTTCTGTAATGATTGAACAACTTGATCTCCTACCTCTCCCTTCTCCTTCTCCTTTTCCTTCTCCTTGTCCTTCTCCTTGTCCTTCTCCTTCTTGTCCTCCGTGTCATCTTTCTCCTTCTTGTCCTTCTTGTCCTTCTTGTCCTTCTTGTCCTTCCCCTCTCCGCTCTTCTTCTCCTTCTTCTCCACCCACAGCTCAGACTTCTCCACCAGCGTCCTCAGCCGGTCCAAGTCTGCCTTGATCAGCTTGTAGTTCTCCACGTCCTGGGATGTGATCAGCAGCTGGACCTGAACAACAAAAGCACTGTGTTAACATGATGTGTTCAGTCCGGAGGAATGTGTCCCAGATTAGAGGTGTTTGTACCTGTCTGAAGGTGCATCTGTGTGTATTTACCTGTTTGAAGGTATGCAGGACCTCCTGTCTCTGGCTGAAGTGTTTGAAGAGCAGCTGCAGAGCTCCAGACACCAGGGCCGGGTAGCGGTGCATGGTGAGGTGGACGAGAACCCTGAGGAACATCCGGCCTCCCTCGTCGTCCACCTCCAGGATGGAGTTTCCCTTGCTACACACACAAACTGTTATTTAAACACAATACTGATATAAACACACACACGTACACACATTATACTGGGATGCAAACACACACTCAACTGTTTTAGTTGTAGTTTAAAGTATTGTCTCTATTAACTAACCCGACTCCAAACATGGCCTCCGCCTGCTCTCCGATCAGCTGCAGATTGATGGCGGCTACACAAACACATACACACGCACACGTCATAAGTAGCTAGCTAATCCCTTTGTTAATAATTGTTACAATCAACTAGGTTCTGTTATATACTTTGGAATCTACTTGTACTGGTACTGGTACTTCACTAATGTGCCTCAATACAGTGTCTGCGCTGAGTGTGTGTGTGTGTGTGTGTGTACCTGCTTGCTCCAAATTTGTGGTGGCGTCAGCGTCTCCCATGGGGTAGACCTCCACAAACTCCTTCTTAAAGACGGAGAGGAGGAAGGAGATCCGATAGTCCAGTCGCACATTCAGAATGAACTGAGGACAGGAGGAGGTGGAGTAGGAGGAGAAGGAGAGGAGGAGAAGAGAAGAGAAGAGAAGGTATTGTTACTAGTAAAATATTAAAATACTAAATCCATATGTGGTGATCCCTGCTGTTGTAACACGTGGTCCTTGGTATACCTGGAGGATCTCCAGGATCTTCAGCTTGGTGTCCATCACAGTCTGGTCGAGGTTGTCTATGTCGTCCTTACTGGACCGCTGGCCGTCCACCGCCGCCCCAGACCCCCTGCCTACAGCACCCCCAAACATGGAGGGCTTCCTGTTCAGCACCATGGTGGACATCATCTGGCCCATTCCATGGATGGACCTCTTCACGTTCTTCCCTGGGGAGAGAGAGGAACACCTTGTCTTGTCAGTAATGTTTGTGCCATGACTTGGCACAGCTTTCCCCGATATAACCACTCCCCCACGCTTCAGGCCAGCCAATGAGAGCAGCCGTACCCGCGGCCTCGTCCTGCTGCAGGGCTGGGGAGGCGTTGTTGGGCCAGCAGTCTATGATGCCCAGCAGAGTCCTGGTGAGACGCAGAAGCTCAAAGAAGCTGTAGAAACCAAAGTAGATGAGATGCCTGGCCAGACTGACCACCTGCAGAAACGACAGACAGGAACCATCAACACCTGCTGCCTATAGACAGGTAGACTGACAGACAGACAGGAAGACAGACAGACAGGCAGGTAGACGGACAGACAGACAGACAGACAGACAGACAGACAGACAGACAGACAGACAGGGTGGCCATGACCTCATAGGTCAGCTTATTCTTCTCCTGGTTGTGGAAGGGCAGCTCGTCGTGCAGTACGTGGTTCAGGTATTCCTCCATGAACACCATGGTGTTAGAGAATCGGTTCTTCTTGTTGTCCCTGCTGTCGTCCATATTGGAGTCATAGCTGCCAACGCACACCAGCGACAGCTTATTATAGGATGGCAGTGAGCACTTGATCCCCCCTCCATCAGAACACCACTTCAGTCCTTCACTCCAACAGTTGTTAGGGGCTGGAAACGGTTGCTAGGGGGATGGAGATGATTGCTATGGGGATGGAGATGGTTAAAATGGGGATTGAGATGGTTGTTGGGGCTGGGACCTTCTCTCTGATGGAGATAGTGTTGGGGAGGGAGATGGTTGCTAAGGGCTAAGACCTACTCTTTGATGGAGATGGTGGTGGGGATGGAGATGGTTGCTAGGGGCTAGGACTTACTCTTTGATGGAGATGGTGACCGGGATCTCCGTCCAGAGGCGGGCAAACTTGACAGGGGTGACTAGCTCCTGGGGGTCTCTGTCGACGTGTGCGTGGAGCATGAGGCGGCAGAAGGAGGCCCGGAGGTCAAAGGGTAGCGTCTCATCCATCATGCAGAGGAAGATCAGCTCGATGTCGAGCTGCTTTGAGATCTCGTCGATGGCAAGGTACTGGCGGTCCAAACACATCCTGGCGAACAGCTTCAGTTGGTACCTACATACAGGTAGAGTAGGTGAGATTAGAGTTAGTGCGTGTGTGTGTGTTTGTGTGTGTTTGTGTGTGTGTGTTTATGTACCTGTAGTATGTGAGGACGTTCTCATCATGGGCGTTCCCCTGGCGTGCCTCTTGTGCCAGCTGTCTGATGCTTTTCTCTTGTTTCTCATTAGTCTTGTCTGTCCACACTAGCCACACCTACAGGAAGTGACAAAACATAGACTAGCCACGCCTACAGGAAGTATATACCCCACCTGCCACAACTACAGGATCTTAGCACACACATAATGGCTTACGTGTTCACCTGTGTTAAGAAACAACACACCCTAGTCTTACAGGAAGTAAGCACACACTTGTAACACCTACAGGAAGTAAACACACGCTAGTAACACCTACAGGAAGTAAACACACGCTAGTAACACCTACAGGAAGTAAACACACGCTAGTAACACCTACAGGAAGTAAACACACGCTAGTCACACGTACGGGAAGTAAACACACGCTAGTCACACGTACAGGAAGGAAATACAAGCTAACCACACCTACAGGAAGTCACAACACACTTCACTACACCTACGCACACTTTAGCCAAACTTACAGGAAGTGTGTTCTATAGGAAGTAAAGAGTATACATTTTGTCAATGAAAACTTCACTGCTGATCGTCATGTTTTTTTAACACCATACAGCAGAGACGTTACATACATTTTGAAATACAGACCGTGGCATCAATGTTGGCGATTTGGAGGTAAAATCATTATTTTAATATAATTCAATGAATATCGGTCCAACTTAAAAGTGAAACTAAACAAATTTTAACACTGTAATATACAGACTATTGGCCAGATGTCCTCTAGATAGAAACCAGACGTGTTTCAGAAAGAGGGCAGAAGTTCTCTAGATAGAGACCAGATGTCCTCTATACAGATGTTAGATGTAATCTCAATAGAGAGCAGGTGTTCTCTAGATACAGAGCAGATGTTATACAGATAGAGAGCAGGCGTTCTCTAGGTACAGAGCAGATGTTCTATAGATAGAGAGCAGTTGTTCTCTAGATACAGAGCAGAGTTTCTATAGATAGAGAGCAGTTGTTCTCTATCTATAGACCAGATGTCCTCTAGATACCGAGCATATTTTCTCTGGATATAGAGTAGATGTTCTCTAGATAGAGACCAGACACCCTCTGGATAGAGAGCAGATGACCTCTAGATAGAGAGCAGATGACCTCTAGATAGCGGTTCTTTAGATAGATTAGAGATGTTCTCTAGATAGAGAGCAGATGACCTCTAGATAGAGACCAGATGTTCTCTAGATAAAGAGCAGATGACCTCTAGATAGAGACCAGATGTTCTCTAGATATAGAGCAGATGGACTCTAGATAGAGACCAGATGTTCTCTAGATAGAGAGCAGATGAACTCTAGATAGAGACCAGATGTTCTCTAGATAGAGACCAGATGTTCTCTAGATAGAGAGCAGATGACCTCTAGATAGAGACCAGGTGGTCTCTAGATAGAGACCAGATTCTCTCACCTCATCGTCCTCGACAAAGTCGTCCATCCCCAGATACTCCGCCTGGGCGCCTGCTGTAGACGGCTCCTTGGGGACACGCCTCCTAAACACACCAGCCTGGGTTACGCACCTCTCTCAATCCATCAATCCATCCAGCCCTTCTTTTATATCAATCCCCTCCCTCCCTCCCTCCCTCCCTCCCTCCCCCTCCTTACTCGGTCTTGATGAGGATGTCGTTGTTCTTCGGGTCCAGGACACATTTACAGATCAGCTCCTGAGTAACAGGGATGGCCACGTTGTTGGACACACACAGGTCTGACAAGTAGTCCAGGAACCTGCAACCACATTTTTTTTTAAATGTATTGTTTTTTGGGTTTTTTTTTTGTCACACATACAAGGTACGGTGAAATATGACCTCTGCATTTGACCAATCACCTGCACGTCACACACACACACTGTGCAGGGAGCAGCAGCGGTGCCGCGCCCGGGGAGCAGTTTGGGGGTTAGGTGCCTTGCTCAAGGGCACTTCAGCTGTGGATGTTGAGAGGGGGAAAGCACTGTTCAGTCACCCTCCCCACCCACATTTTTCCTCCCTCCGTTCCTGGGAACCAAACCTGCAACCTGCTGAGCACAAGCCCAGCTCCCCTTCATCAGCGACCGCCTTGTTAGTGCACCTTCACTAATTCACTAGGTACACTTTGACCCATGGTCAGGTATGTTAAGGAGGGAGTATGGACTAAGGTGAGAGGAGATAGCTTGTTGTCAATCAGGTCAGGCCCTCATATCATGAACCTGTATCAAAACCAAAAGAGCACTCTCTGGGGGACTCTCAAACGCTATGTGGTCAAAATGGTGAGAAAGGTGTTGTGAACTGAACCAGAATGCTACAGTTGCTAAACCAGCAGGTTAGAGCAGGTTCCTCACCGTGGCTCTCGGTTTCGTCGCACCAGGCTGACGAACGTCTCCACCTCTGTCTTGGTGATGTGCTTCTCCAGCAGCTTGCGGTTGTTGTGCAGAAGGGCGGTGATGGTGTCTTCGGCCAGGATGTCATAACCGATCTGGCTTTGCATCACGCCAAACTGCTTGGCAATGTGCTCCTGTTTTAGATCAACACATTATACATTTATAAATACAAACAGACCTACAGCCCTAAACATATACCCACTGTAGGTAAGCAGACAGGAGAAAGACTGACAATGAGAGAGAAAAAGATGGGAGAGACAGAGAGAGGATGAGGGAGATTCAAGACATGATGGAACGGATATCCCTCCAAGGGGTGTGGCCCTCTCGCCCAACATGGTGTACTAGGGGGTGACCAGGAGGTGTACCAGGGAGTGACATAGGGGTTTACCAGCGGACCCACCTGGTTTTTGCGGTAGTCTTCCTGGGAGTGGCGAAGCACCCGGTAACAGAGGCGGAGCATGTACTGGTACGGGGCGTTCTTCTGATCTGCTAGCTCCTCCAACTGCAGAAGAGGACCGTCCCCTTTGTCCTTAAAAGGAGCCTTCAGGATACCAAAGATCTGGGAAGAAAAGTACATCAATCATCTTTACCATCCATGCACTGGCCCCTGAAACCTTCAAGGGGAACATGAAGAGCTCTTTTTGGAATGCCAAAACTGGGCAACATGAACTCTGCTGCAGCACCATCAATGTGTTTTAAACACAAACTTCAGTCTAGTCTTTAGTTCAGTCTAGTTCCGGGTCTCGGTCTAGTTCGTAGTCTGGCTCCTGGCCTAGCTCCTGGCCTAGTTCCTGGAGTCGGTGGCGTTTCTGGATCCTACCTGTTTCAGAATATTCTGTTCCCTCATGAGCTTCTGGCGCTCGCGGTTGGCTCTGCTCATGACCACATCCAGGACCAGCTGACCGCTGTTCAGGACGTCTGCCACGAAGAACACCACATCCTCCAGAAGCTTGATGGCAAACCTGAGCAGCAGAAACCCGTGTTATGGTCGGGGGACATACACACGCACTCACATAGACACACACTCAAACATACACACACACACACACACACACACACACAGGTGTTACCGGCGGTCGTTCTGGCTGATGAAGCCCTGGTTGAACTGTTCCACCACAGTGCTCAGCATGGCGCTTGCATCGTTAGCGAAGTCCAGGTCTCGGATCTCCATGACTGGAACCGAGACGATGGCGAAGGCCTCCTTATCCTCCTTGGTGGGACAGGTGCCCAGCTGCAGGACACAGGAAGTACACAGGAAGTAGGAAGTACATCATTAGTACACAGGCAGTGGGAAGTATGCAGGAAGTACACCATTAACAGTGTTCGGGATTGTTTGCATTTGCGCATTTGCAACGAGAATTGAGAAGCTATCATCGACAGTGCTCATGTGGGCGTTTAGATAAATAATCACAATGTTGATTTTTCTGCAACCAAGGGATTTTGGTCGCCAAAACAATCTGCAGCGCCTCATTAAAAATAAAAAAATCATGATTAGTGATGAAGTGAAAGTTCCCCAAATCGTCTATTTTTAATAAGAATAGTTTGGGAGAGGGCACCTGGCACGCCTCTCTGAAAGGAGTTATGTCACTTCTGACATTCCAACCAACCATGGCAACATTGAGGGGATGTTGAGGGGAGTGTCTTATGTCCGCACTTATTTGAGAGCAACGGCACAGAAAAGCAAACGGGAAGTTGTTTTCCTGGAACTACCGCTAGTTTTGAAAGCCAGGTGACTCGTCGCATCAGAAGCTATTACTGGTATTTCTCACGTTTTTCATCCCAGAATGCATTCTGGCGCATGCAATGCCCATGCCTTTGCATGATCGCGAACGTACCTATTAGTACACAGGCAGTGGGAAGTATGCAGGAAATAGGAAGTACACCATTAGTACACAGGTAGTGAGAAGTACGCAGGAAGTAGGAAGTACACCATTAGTACAGAGGAAGTAGGAAGTACACAGCAAGTAGAAAGTTCACCTTGAGGACAAAACAAGTATACAGGAAGTACATGGGATGTATCAGGTATATAATCAGGTATAGGTATATATCTGTACATACATCAATAGTTTTCTATTGTGAAGTGTCTTTGAGACACCTAATGAAAAAGCACCCTTTCTGATTATTATTGAAAATCAAACAGGTAGGTAATCAAGATTTATATGAAAGGCAGGAAGTACACCGGAAGCAGCCAGGAAGCAGGCAGGAAACAGACCGGAGGCAGACAGGAAGAAGGCAGGAAGCAGGAAGGAAGAAGGCAGAAAGCAGGCAGGAAGACGTGAGGAAGCAGCAGTGCTGACCATGAGACGGATGGGTCGGTCTTCCTCGATGTCTATGGGCACGTTGGTTCCCTGGATCCACGTGTTGGTGCACAGGTGTCTCAGACGCACATACGAGTTCCTGTTCAACAAACACTTCCTGTTTCAGCACAGCCTTGTCATTCGTTCCTTGATGTACAAGATGAGGCGGGAGACCAGGGAGGGATCATGGAACACGCCTCCATGTACTGGTCCAGTGGGACCTCCTGCTGTGCGGTCCTAGCTGGGTCTGGGTGAACTTTCACTGAAGGACGGCTGTGGTCAGTGGTCAGGATGCAGTGCTCCTCTTACCTGGGTACAAACGAGTCCGTCTTCTGCAGGGTGGTGGGGTCCAACTCAAACAGTGAGGCAATGTCGTTGCCATGGGGTACCGCCACCAGCTTGTACTTAATCCTCTCGCCTTGGCTGCGCTTGCTGCTCCGACCACCGTCCATCTGCAGGGAGAAGGAGTCCGGTTCTTCATCACCTCCATCCTCATCATCATCTACTCCAAATATTTAAATGGACATCTAGTGCAGGGTTCTAAATCTTAAACATGATTCTAAGCAGGGTTCTGAGCAGGGTTCCAGTTTCTAAGAAAAATTCTGACCTGGCTCCCAGCAGGAGGTAGGTCAGGGGCATCTCCTCTGTACCCTGGATTCTCCTGCAAGCGGAAGGAGTAGGTTAGCGCCCAGCAGGAGACTTCCGCACTTCCATTACCGCTTGTTGCCGTGGTTACCTCTGCTGCCAAGTAGTTTCCGGTTGCCAGGTGTTTGAAGCGATACAGGCTGTTCCAGTGTCCCGCCCCTCCACGGCACGGGTCATGATGGACAACCTGCAGGACCAATCACCTGTGATAAAAGCATCAGCGCATACAGAAGTCGTGTTTGTCTGCGCGTCTGACGTGTGTGTCTGTGTGTGTGCACGTACCTCCACCTCCCACAGGGCGTTGGAGCTGGTGGCGGAGGTGGCTGACTGGCGCAGCGTGGTGCGGAGGAACACCTCATTCTTCCCCTTGTACTCATCACACGTCAGGAACTTTTCCTGCTCAGCGTGAAACAAGCGCACCACATCGCCCTGGCAACGAGGAGGAGAACGTTTTGTATGTTGTACATTTCTCTATTTACCGATACTCAAAACATACCAATGAACTGGCTGCCAACTAAGAACCCTCACCATCTCGTCTCCTGACACCACATGAGACACGACAGTTACCCGTTACCTAGCCGTAACCCTCTTACCCTAACCTGACCATCTAACCATAACCTAACCCTCTAACTATAACCCTAACCCTCTAACCCTAACCCTCTATCCGTAAACAAAAACTAACCCTTTAACCCTAACCCTGTAACCCTAACCCTTTAACTGTTATCCTTACCCTCTGAAGTAAAACACAGTCTGGCTATAGAAACAGAACACAGCCTGGCTATAGAAACGGTCTGCCTAGTGCCCAGTTTAGCCTAGTTTAGTTTATTTAAGTCCAGGTAGGACAATATCTATCTAGTTAAGATTATTAATATGTAGTTTACTAACGTACTCCTTTGAGAACTTCCTCCCTATGGTCGCTGAACATCATGAACAGGTTGATCTTCCAACTGGTGTCGCAGTTCACTGAGTTCACCTGCAGGGGGAGACAAACAGCATTAAGCAGTGTTAATAGAGAGACAAACTGGGTAAGAAGACAGATAGAGTTAAGAGATAATTCTTGTTTAGAGGTATATAGTGTTTGTAGTTAACAGATATCATTTAGAGATAAAGCTTTTACATATTGTTAAGAGATATATAACTTGATGGGTTAGATATATTTGAGAAATATAGATAGTATTAGAGATGTAGTATAGGGATGTAGTTTAAATATAATTTTTGTAAAGATGTGTTATATACATTTTATAGAGATTTCTGTTGAGAAACCAATAGTGTTGAAGAAACAGTCAGAGATACAGTTTAGAGAGAGTGACCTCCTTGCAGCCCGGGTGATCAGACAGGTCATAGTTGGAGGCATGGAGTGGCTGGCCGGCGTTGACCGGGTTCAGCATCACCTTGTCCCCGACCACCACCTGGATCCCATGATGATACACCATGTTAATAACATTACTAATACACCTTGTTACTCACATTACTATACAATACAATACAAATAATAACACACCATGTTAATAACATCACTAATACAGCTTATGTGTGTGACAAAGTTTTACAGTTTATGTGAGTGAGTGAGTGAGGCGGTGTGTGTGAGTGTATCCTACGTTGTCTCCGTTAGCGCGTAGCTTCCAGAAGGGCTGGATGAACAGCCAGGAGCCCTCGTTCCCTGTGCCGTCCAGAGTGACCCGCATGGCATTCTTCTCCAGCAGGGCCGGCAGACGCTTGTTCACCGTCAGGTACTTGTTGCTCTTCATGTGGAGCAGCTGGGGGAGAGAGAGAGAGAGTTGGTAGGTATGACTGTCTGTAGGACTGTCTACCAGTAGGGCTGGTCACCTGTAGGGCTGGTCACCTGTAGGACGTTGCCGTATTTGACGACATCGCCGTGAACCTTCTTATTTTCTGCCTCGTTCTGTTTCTGCTCCAGGTTGGAAGCATGCTGCAGAAACACACACACACACTCAAACAGTGGGTAGATGGTCAGCTAGGAGCATGGGGTGGGAGGAGCTTAATTAGCCCAGACACTCAGAGCAGCGTGGGCTGACCTACCCATAGATCTTCCATGCACAGATGGTATGGGAGGCTGTGTGTGTGCGTGTGCGTGTGTGTGTGTGTGCATGCATGTGTGTGTGTGCGCACGTGTGTGTTTGTTACCTGTAGTTTCTGCAGTAAGACTACATCTCCTATCTTGTCCTTCTCGTGCTTGGCCTGCTTGGCTTTCCAGAACTGTTTCTGAGCAGAATAGCGACTCATCGGACACACCTTGAACAGAATGTCTGCACACACACACACACTTAATACATAACTTGAACAGTTATCCCGCAGACACACACACACACACGCACACGCACACACACACACACCAACACGCAATCACCCCCCTTAGAGTTGGTTACAGTATATACCGACTATGAACCAATAAGAGGGCTGGATTTGAGCTACCCATTTGAAAAACGGGTAGAGGGATAACATAGCTTACACACACAATTAACACAACACACATTTTCTAAGGATAGATCATTTTATTCTGGGGTTCGTATTTTGCCAACAGGACTCTCCAGAGGCTGAAGTGTGATTGGTCACGACAGGGTCGTGACTGGTCACCGCTCCGCCAGCCCAAAGGTGACGTGACCAAATATGGTCTTCCTTATTCAAGGGGAAAGTGTGCATATACACTCACACATACACTCGCTCGCTCACTCACTCATAAACACACAGTTTTTTCAGAAAAATAAATGAGTGGAACACAGCTCCTAAACTAAAGACTAATTTTATTTGTATGTAGAAATGGTATGAAGAGAGAGATGCAGAGAGAGATAGTGAGAAAGAGAGAGAGAGAGAGAGAGAGAAAGAAAGAGAGAGAGGGAGAGAGGGAGAGTCAATATAAACTGTGCATAGATTCTGCCTGTTGACAAATAATACTGGTGTGTGTGTGTATACAATGTGCTGTAAGTAGTGTTAAGCATTAATGTGTTAGTTTTGCAAACTGAACAAACAAACTTTTGCAAACTTACAAGTGTGTGTAAGGGTGAAGAATAGTGTGGCAATGAGTCAGAACTATATCTCTATATCTAGATGTATTTTGACATAGATATACTCTACAGTGTATACAGTATATACCTCTGAACTATGTCTCTATATCTCTATATCTGTGGGTATATACTAGATATATAGATACTCTGAAGTGTATAAATACCTCTGAACTTCTTGGGAGGAGTCTCCAGGTCTCCAGCAGCCGGTTCAACAACACAACGGTCATCCACCAAGCTAGAAAAGAATCATATAATCATATTTAATATAATCACATAATAATTATATAATCACATTTAATATAGTCATATAACAATATAATCACATAATAATATTAATAATAATAATATAATCACATTTAATATAATCACATAATAATATAATCAGATTCCATATATTCACATAATAACATAATCACATTATATATAATCACATAATAATAGAATAATAGAATTGTATGCAATATAATCACATAATAACACAATACTATAATCATATTTCATTTAATGACATCATAGTAATCTAATCATATTTAATATAATCACATAATAATAGGAAATAATAGGGGGCCTGGTAAAGGGAAGTCTGGGGTCCCCTGCTAGAGCTGCTGTCCTGGCGGCCCGACATGAGACATAATAATACATTCGCGGTTGACCCCGGAGGAGAGAGCGTGTCCATATAGGAGTGAAAAAAACCGGGGAAAAAACCCCCTCAAAGAACCGTACTAAACAAAACGCATGGGGTCAGAGCTGCAGTTAGGAAGAAATAAAAGGCAGTATAACGGCCGCCCGGCCCGCACACACCGCACTCATAAATTCAGGAGAAACGGCAGCGCCAAAAGGACAAGGGGAAATAAAAACCTGCAAAGCGAGGGGGAGGGGAGGGGGGGACAGTTTTAGAGACGGGGGAAAATAGACAAAAAAAACATGTACGAGTCAAACGCGCCTTTTAAAAAATTGTCAAAAAGACGGACAGGGAGCAGGAAAGACTGCATATTGTTATTTTCCTTCGGATGCAAACACCCCCCCACCCCCCCCTGCCTGCCAGTCACCGCAGGCCCGGCAGTCACCCGACTCCCACCGCCCCCCCCGGAGCGACACCCGCCTCACCCACCTGATTCCGCCCAGCCGGGACGAGTCGGGTTTCATGGAGGTGGAGTGCTTCACCATCTTGTACATCGTCACCCCCAGGAAGCCGACATTGAGCTGTCAAGAGAGAGAGAGAGGGGAGGGAGAGAGAGAGAGAGAGAGAGAGACGTGTC
>JAOPJJ010000001.1:11111048-11122691 GCA_027122795.1 Enchelyopus cimbrius
ATAGGTAACATAACTCACATTCTCTCAATGAGTTCCTTCTCATCCAACGCACCCTGGAGGTCTCTCTTATTGCCCAGAACCAGCACCTAAGACACACAGACAGACAAGTTGACAAGTTGGTCTTTGGGGTCTTAAATGACACAACAGGCTAGTAGAGAGCACTTACAGGGATGCCCTGGAGCTGGGGTTTGTCCAGCAGATTATGGAGCTCATTCTTGGAAGCTTCGATCTTCTCCGGATCCGCTGCATCCACCATGTAGCTGTGGGCACAAACACAGATTGGTGAGGAATTGTGTTGGCTGTTGGTGGGGACTAACGCATGGGTGGTTTGTGGGAACTAAAGTGGTTTGTGGGGACTAACAGGCGAACTGAAGAAAGGGGGGTAGGATCAGTAACTGCCTGTCATAATTGACGGTCGCAAAGAAACAAAACAAACTCTTTGGCAAGGAAGAAGGGCTCCTTGCCTTTAGGTAAAAGTCTCCCTCCTGTGATGTGAGGACAATAGAACTCTGGGAACGGGGTTGAAACGTTTAGTGGCCGAATCTGCTCAGATGAGACTGTTGAGATGCATACACTAAATATATAGTTTCTACTATTGTACGCTTCTTTGCATTTAGAAGTTAACTCTCCTGAGAGCAAAATGTAATTTAGGAGTTGCCATGACCATGTCTAGGTGGTTAGGTGGGTGAGGACATGAGAGTGTGAGGGAAAAGTGGTTAGTGAAAACCAAAGTGACCAAAGTGATGGGGTGAGCTCGTTGATGAGGACCAGAGTAATTGGGTAAGATGATTTCTGAGAACCAGAGTGTAAGTGTTAGGTCTTTTCTGAGGACCCTCATGTTAGGTGGCGTCTGAGGACCATACTTACACAATAGCGCTGACACCGCGACAGTAGCGCTCCCACATGCTCCTGAAGCGTGGCTGACCTCCGATATCCCACAGCTACAGAGAGAGAGAATACATACCGTATAAACAAATAGATATACCAGCTGAGCTTGATGTCAGACCGCTGTGATAAACATTGATCCATTCATTTATGGATGGATCGATGACATGTAACTATGTAGACATTCATAGTAGGGAGTGGTACTACCAACCTTTATAGTCACGTTGCCCTTAGTGATCTTCCTCATGTTGAAACCCACCGTCGGGATCATATCTTCACTGAACTGTCCTGACTGAGGAGAGAAAATATCATCATTCATTATTAGAATTATTTCAGACTAAGCTGTCTGAAAGACTGCAATGCTTGCCATGGTAATATAGTCAGCGCGCTGCATCAAAAGGTGACTTTATGTTTAAAACTGTACGGGTGCCTTAAGATCAAAATAACACGAATACATACTGGAGTCTCACAGACAACACTGCTACAGACAGGCCAAAGTGCTTATGAGGGAAGGGAAGTTACCATTTGCGTGTATCTCCAATGTGCACAAAGATGAGCAGTGGATGTTAAATCTTTAATCTCTGTGGCCGGGTTAGGGCCTTGGGTTCTTTCAATAAGTATTCATGCAGTATTCACCACACAACACATTACGTTTCACATGTCTTATTGTGTGCTCCCAGCTACTGGGTGCTATGATCCCCAAGGACTTTAGGTTAGGAGAGGGGAGCGGGTAGCCAACATAACGCATTATCCTAGGACGGCACCAGGGGAATTATACTGAAGCAGGGACATCAGGACTAGCATGGCCAGCAGCTTTACCCCCTTCCTAGCTGTGGCTCACAGAAGATGTTTCTGGCTCACATGTTCATTAAAAGTCTCCACGTGGACACATCTGGCGGTGACAGGTCGTGTCTCTGGTTAGGTCGTGTCTATACGAACCTCTATCCTAAGATGACCCTCCACAACACAGCGATATCGAAATTCCTTTACACAACGTGTTCAGCAAATGTGACCTTTCACAGAGAAAGATGTAAGACGTGCAATCGATCTGTCACCCTCCCCTGCATCAACACCGCAACAACAATAGAACAGCTGGTTAGCATTTAGCACAACAAGCCGCTGGATACCCACCGCGATCACGTTGACGAAGGTGGTCTTTCCGGAGTACTGTAGGCCCACCAGGGTCAGCTCCATCTCTTCCTTCCAGAAGAGCGCCTTGAACCAGTCCAGCAGCTTGTTGATTAGCGCTATCATCTCTGGGCAGGATGATGCGGAGCTAGCGGCTAGGTGGCTAAGCTAGGTGGCTAGGCTAAGTAGCAAGGTGGCTAGGATATGAGGCTAGGTGGCTAGGCTGGGTGTAGCGGAGGGGTGGATAGCCGTCACGGTGACAGCCAGTGAGACAGCCAGCAGCAGACTAGGATCGGAGGAAGGTAGATGTTTTATGGCCTAGAGAGCGGCTAGCAGGAGTATGCAGTTGTGTGAAGCAGTATTTTAGCAGTATTTAGTAGTATTTAGGTTTTCTGTTGACGCCTTTAGGTGTCAGCTGTGCGCCGTCCTTCCTGCTGGGTGGGGTTTGGTGCTGGAGGAAGAGGAGAGACAAGAGGAACCAAAGAGCTGTGGAGCTGGGCACACAAACACACAGCGCCCCCTATTGAACATGAACAAAATACCCAAGACACAACAACACCCCTCATATCCCTGTTCAATTCCAGGTTGATCCGTTTGTATTTTCTATATAAGATGTGCATAGATAATGTTCTGTACAGTGTGACTGTGTGACTGTGAACACACTGTCCAGGTTTCTTCTGAACAGGTACGAGCAGCTCTGCGTTGGCAGGGATGGTAATTACCACTAGGTGTCGCCCTCCACGTATTGTGTGTGGGAAGCGGCTTTCTTATCTATATGTTACAGGATGAAGTGGACTGACAGGACCGCATCATTGTTGTATTATTAACCCTGGTTCAAACAAACTCTCCCTTCACATTACGGCAACTTTGTAGCAACCACTGAACCTACTCATTTAAATTCATTAAAAAAAGGTATACATTTACTTTGAGTTATTTAGCAGACACTGTCACCCACATAGATTACCTGCGAAAATAGAGCCATATCATTAAGAAGCAGGTGGGGGTTTGACAGTAGAGAGACAGGTAATTAAGGAGCAGGTTGAGGTTGGACAATACAAACACAGATCATTAAAGAGCAGTTAGGGGTAGACAGTACAGAGACATTAAGGTCATTGAGGAGCAGGTAGGGGTTGGACATCCATTTAAAAACATTCAATATACAGTGTACTAAAAATTCCGTATCAACAATGTACTTCATCAATTGATACAATGTACTAAATGAATAGCCAAAATGTACTAAATGAATAGATACAATGTTCTAGATGACTAGATCCAATGTACTAAATGACTACATAAAATACACTTTATGAATAGATACAACATACTCTATCAATACAAAACAATGTTCCTCAATATATACAATATGTGTTTGGAGATACCGTGTACCTCAGGAGTAACTCATTCAGTGGAATCTTCTTCGTACGGTATCGCTTTTGGTCAGCTGACGAGAAGAAAAGCACAGAAACCTCTCAGACCGCGGGGCCTCCCAGACATGGAGCTGAAGTTATGTCATGTTCCTACTTGGCTCTTTTGATTTGGACTGCTCCAGGATCGCCAGGATTATAACACGTTCTGTAAGGCTGAGTAGAATTCTAGAGGGTTCAACAGGGTTTCTAGGTTTCCACTAGGGTTCTAAAGGGTTCTTTGGAGTTATCTAGCGTTCTTTAAAGTGCTACGGGGTGCTCCAGGGTTTCCTGGGATTCTATAAGGTTCTCAATGGTTCTATACGGCTCCAGAAGATTCTCTATTGTTTTGAGTGTGTCCTCCCATGGCTACACTCTCTGTGGACCACCCAGCTGGAGACCCTGCAGTCGTGGAGACAGCAGGAGGTCTGGGGGACCCAGGATGTCCTGGTCCAGTGCTTCGGTCTTGATCTGCTCAGGAGTTTCGTCCTTCTGCTCCTGGAATATGAAAGAGACAAGTTTGACAAGGAAGGGACCTCGGTAGCACACACAGACACAAACACAAGCACACACATACACACACACACACACACACACACATACCCAAACACACAAATGCAAAAAATCCCCCACTCACATACACTTTCACACACACTCACACCCCGCCGCAGTGTACCTGGCCGTGTAGGAGCTGCCGGCTGTACTGAGCCATCATGCTGTACAGGAAGTGGTATTGCTCGGGGGTCTGGATCATACCACCTCTGCAAGGAGACGGGGGTGGGGGGATTACAGTCACGTTAGCAGCAGCTTGAGACGTCCTGACGGAGCGGCTGACTGTGGGAGACTCACCTGTCTAGGCGCAGCTGGGAGACGGTCTCCAGGACGTCCAGCTGGGCGGTCTCTCTGAGCTGCTGACAGCAGATACTAGCGGCTAGGAAACACCCAGACCGGCCCACGCCCGCACTGAGGAGCACATCATCATATAGAATAGACCTATATATTACCTTTGTATATATACAGGTGCAGGTAATAGCTAAAGGATGTTAAGTAGTAGACAGATGAGAAGGGGCGTACCTGCAATGAACAAGGATTGGTCCACACGTAGGTACAGGGCTGGTGATTGGCTGGGAGCTGGTTGGTGGGAGGGACTTGTTATAAGTCTCCACCTCCTCCACCAAACGCAGCAGAGGAGCAGTGCATTCTGGGACATGGTGGTCCGGCCAAGATGTGAACCAATAATGTCTGACCACACGGCGCTCTGAAGAAAGCTACACACAAGCATGCATACACACGTGGTTCTAGGTCAGAATCCATGTGGTTACAATGCATGTGGTTTGGTCATAATGCATGCGGTTCTAGGTTATAATGCACATGATTTTAGGTTATAGTGCATGTGGTTGTGATTGTTATGATCACCTGTATGTCGAGGTCAGTGATGGTTACATGCGCCTCCTTCTGCCTGTCCGTTACTCTGATGAGAAACCTGCCAAACCTGCCCTCCGCATCACTATCCCCTCCTCCTGCTCCAGCCTCCATCCCTCCTCCTCCTGCTCCTCCTTCTCTCAGGGCTGGCCAGTACAGCTCGCATTTCTGGAAGACAGAGATCTGGTCAGTCTAGTAATAGAGAGGGCATAGAACCCCTAACCCAGTGTTGCTCAACCTGCTGAGCTCCAAGGGATATAACCACTAACCCTGCAGTTAGTGCCGTGCTCTACCTACTGAGCTCCAGGGAATAGAACCCCTAACCCTGCAGCCAGAGGTGGTGGGAGGGGAAGAAGGAGGTGTCTAACCTCGTTGTTCTCCTTCAGTCTGGTAACCATGACAATGACCCGGCTCCTCTCCTGCCACACCATGTCCCAGAAGTCACCCCTGGTGTGGAGCATCGGGCCCTGGGTCGCAATGTAGGCCCTTGGGGACTCCCTGTAGCCCTACGCACACACACACCATCAGGTTACCGTCAGGTACCGTGCAGACTGTAGCTGTGATAAAGGGCAGACTGTAGCTGTGATAAAAGGACAGAATGTGGCGTGTGTTTGTGAGACAGTGAGACCGGTACATGGGGGGCGTCACGTCACTTCCTCATTCATTTCCTGTTTTTGCCCACAGTAACCAACGCATCTCAGAGCTTGTGTTTAAGATACACTACAATACACTACACTACACACTACACTACACACACACACACACACACATAGAAGACTGTGTGTGTGTGTGTGTGTGTGTGTGTGTGTGTGTAGACTTAATACTCCTACGCTTGATCGCGCAAAATGTTGTGAAGACATTCTGTATATAGTATATCTATCTTAAATATGCAAAAACAATACGTACATTTAGATCCTTTATAAGGGATATTTATTTGTTAAAATCAGTGTTGAATAGCTCTCTATTGACCGACATCACTGATTGGTCACAAGTCCATCCGCACGAAATAGAAAGCACATTTTATAGTATCCCTTTCCCATCCAATCAGGAGAGGGAGCTCCACTAAGAGGTGGGCCTCTCTGCGTGCTCACAGGCGGCAGGGTTTCAGTGTTGACTGAGGGTCAGAGCAATCAACCAATCCCAGTGCTCCCAGGAACGGCTCGCACAACCAGACATGCCAAGCAATGAAGTACTGCAGAGAAAAAAGAAAAGAAAGCTGCCAGGAGAAAGAGGCTGAATGCAACTGGAGAAACACACAGGAAGTTAGCCAAAACCAACGGATCGCTAACAGCGCTTTGCAAAGGAATCATGAATAAACAAATGAATCAATATGATTTCATTGATGAATTAATTGATTCCTTCTGACCCGGATGAAGTTAGCATTGATGTAACGCTCATGACCCGCCCCCACAGACCCCGGCTGCTCCGCTGCGCTCCTGAGGACCACCCGGCTGTCAGGGTCTGGAACGGAAGTACCAGGGATAGACAGTGCTAGCAGTGGCACGGTACAGTAGTAATACTGTGGCAAGAGTTTAGTACTAGCAGCAATACTGAGGAAATAGTCCTGCAATATGAGTACTAGTAGTACTAGTGGAGTGGAGTACGTGAAGTAATCACAATAGTGTGGCGATATAAATAGTAGAATAAGTGTAGTAGCAGTAGTAATAGCTACAGTAGTAGTACTAGTGGTTGTATTAGGAGTAGTAGTAGTAGGATTTGCCGTAGTAGTGGTAGAAGGTATGATGAGCGTAGTACTCACTGGGGAGGATGGTCTTGTAGCGGTCCTTGACAGCGTGTCCGGGGACATCCAGCTCCTCCGAGCTCACAAAGTTCTGAGGAATCTTCTGTTGGAGCACAGAGGGGACACACTCTCTCACAAAACCATCACTATATATACTACACTATACTATAACACACTATGGCATACTATACTCTAATTTACTATAGCATACTGTACTCTAATACGCTATAGTATTCAATATTATACTAAAGTATACCATAGGATAATACACTATAGCATACTATAATACACTATAGCATAATGTACCATACTACACTATATATTTCATACTATATAGTGTGTGTGTGTGTGTGTGTGTGTATGTGTGTGTGTGTACCTGGTACTCTGTGTTCAGTGTGTGTGTGTCCAGGGCGGCCAGCTGCAGCTCTGTGTGTGTGAGCGGTCGCGAGGCAGTGTGTAACAACTGTAGCCACACCTCCTTAGGTGTGGAGACAGAACACACAGGCTCCTCCCCCATACTGCTCACATCCAATAGCAGTGATAAGTTGGAGCCCCGCCTACAGAGGTACACAGTGGTTAGGTTTATTCTATTTGTTAATGTATGTATATTCCATTATATACACACTACAACATGTACATGTTATATACATATATATGATACATTATATACTGTATATATATTCTATATATAGAATATTATCTACCTGTCCAGAAGACGGGACGGAGGTCTGGCTGGAGCAGAACGCTGTTGGACCACCTCAACCGGAGTACTCATGGTGTGTGTGTATGTTCATGCGTGTGTGTGTCTGTGTGTGTTTGTTCATGCGTTTGGGTGTCTATATGTGTGAGTGTTTGTGTATCAGATGCTGGTAGCTCCGACTCACCTAGTGGTAAAAAGATGAACGCATTCTAATGAGTGAGATTAATGAGAAACACTGAGAGGTATTCCTGGCTTTGCACCAGCTGACCAACCACATACCTACAACACTGAGGGCTGGGCATTTATTGGCAGGTGAGCTGATCCAATTGAGAGACAGACTCACCAGAGACCTATACCAACGTTCAACTGCTGGTGAAGACACACTCAGCCTTAGAGGAAGTTACATCACAGGAACACAGCAACACCCAGCTTCCTCTTTCATCACACACACACACACACACACAGACAGACAGACAGACAGACAGACACACACACACACACACACGCCTCATTAGCACCACCAACCTTAAAAAAACCTTCCAGATTGGAAAAAATGACACCACAAGGAACAATTAATTTAAAGCACTCCAGATAAGAACAAACTACACCATCAAGACCACTCCCTATAAAACACTTGAGATAGGAAAAAACTCCACCACCAAACACAGTTAAGACTTCTCTCCTGGACATGCAGGCTGAAATGCTCATTAAAATGAAACGTTAAAATGAAAGTTACTATAGCACTTATGCTCTTCACATTCAAACTGCATAAGAACTCTAGCTGTATATATATATATATATATATATATATATATGTGTGTGTGTGTGTGTTTACATTGGGCACAGTATGGGCACATCACAGTATGAACTTTTATATATCTTTGGGGTATATTGTGCACCTACAACCGACATGTTCAGTCAGTAGTGTCCATTGAGATGCGACAGATTCCATCTGCTGCTTTACTTCTACAGCTGAACTAGAACTTTTTATAATGTTCATTTGTAAAAATGTTCAGCAACATACATGTAAGAAAAGAGACAGACACACTGACACACACAGATGCAGAAGCAGAGAGACACACACAGAGACTGAGACAGACAGAGAGAGAAACACACGCACACACAAACAGACAGACAGATAGGGAGAGAGGGAGCAAGAGAGAACGACTGACACAGAGAGAAATACATATTGACAGAGAGACGGAGGACAGGATAAAACAGGTTTGGTAGTGGAGGTTCTGCAGGTCTGCATGTTGAAACAGAACACACCACAACTCCTCAAAATGTATTTACATGCAATGTCCAACAACACTTTTAACACTGCAACACACACACTGTGTGTTTGTCCATGTGACCCTGTGTGTCTGTGAGTTTGCCTTTAGGTGTCTCGTTCAGCTCATTCTGTGTGCATGAGTGTGTTAGGCGTATGTTTCTGTATGTGTGTGGCAGTTAGGAGCATGTGTCTCTAAGTTCCAAACATGTGGGTGTGTGTTAGCGGTGCGTGTGTTTGTGAATGTATCTGTGAGTGTGAGGATGTGTGTGTGCTCCTCACCTTAGCTCTTGTCTTCTCTGACATCTCTTGTTGAGTTTGTCTCTTTCACTCTCTTCACTTCCTTTAATACCACCCACTCTCTCACACACACACTTGCAACACGCATGTACGTGCACAAACACTAACACTAAACACTAAACGCACTCATAATAAGCACACACACACGCCCCTAACACACACACTTTCACACACACACACACACACACACACACACACACACACACACAGTGGTGCATCCGTTGAAGGCTATTTGGTCTCCTAAGACTAGATGCCAGAAGCTACAAGTGTGTCTCTTTTTGTTTGTGAGTTCAGAGACACCACACACCCAATGCTGACTGTTAATACAGAAGTAGCCTACCTCTACTACTAGTACTAGTACTAGTACTACTGCTGTATTTACTACCTAACACGACTTGGAGAGTGAATAAGTAGAATGACTACGATTACTACTTCTACTGTAGTACCCTACTACTGCTGTATTTACCACATAACCCGACCATGCAGATGATGCGTCATAACGTTGATGTGATATAATGAGCATAAACGTCATCTGCTGGTGACAGTGATTACTGCACCTCATGATAGCTACTTTAGAAGCGCGCGCACACACACACATTAAATGTACCAGTGACGTGTAATAACTGGTGAATAGTACACTTGATGGCCTTTATCTGTTTCTTTTCTCCAAACAACACATTTCAACGAAATACACAACTATCAGTTAAATGGACAATATGGTTTTCCGCGAAATTGACGTGCGGGCCGCAGTGCATTGTGGTACAAAGGTGGAACAGGTGAGCAGCGTCACCTGTTTTCTCGTTCTTTGACGTCATTATATAACACCTCCAGTTTCGCCCTGAACACATCATCTAAATATTTACGTAGTAAATATGCAAAACACGTAGCTGTTCTTGAGTAAGGCTGCTGGAAACTTACTACACATTGTTTAGTTTATTCTAGAATAAGTGTAATACCTCCGGTCGATGAGAAGCGTACTGCTCTCGTATCATGCACCTGTCATACCTGTCCTCCAGGTCTAATCACAGCATGCCGTAGTACGGGTTGGCACACACACACCGAGTCATAGCTAGTGGAGCATTGATCGGTTTCTACCCAAAGACATGGACCCCCCTCCACCGAACCCGGGGAACCCTCCGAGGGTGAGTAGTGACGTCATCACGGCAGAACAATGGAATGGTATTTAACCTGTCTGATAAAACGATAGGTTCAGCTGATTAGCAATTGTGTTGTTTATTCAAGAGGATGGTCTTGTTCTTCGTGCCATTACCTCGCATCTCCTCCAAGGAATATGCATTGAAAAGTGTAGGTAGTGTTGAATACAAATGGGTTTGAAATAGTTTTAGTGAACGTATGAATCCCATATAAATAAAGACCAACCCCCAATGCCGTGGGAGGTCTACATGTATGGATTTGATTGTTCTTTTCGACGGTAAACTTGAGGTAAAGAATTCGATGTGGACGTCTATTGATCTGCTCTTGACCCTGGCGCCCCCTGGTGGTAACACACGGATTCTCTCTATGAACTTGAGCGGGCGTGCGTCTCGCCCTCTGCTGTGGACAGGTTCAGACCTGCTGCCACACCGTTTATACCAGCCTCTCTCTCTTTCTCATTCTCTGATGGTCTACCATTGTGTTTCCTTGGTAAAGGGCAGATAGAATTCTAATTTGTTGTTTTAATTTTCTTTCCAGTGTTTGGTTATACTTTATTTATGTTCAGTGATGACTTCGTTGGGTGCTGGAGCCCCGTCGGTGCAGGGTAGAGGGTCTGAATCTGAGTCCGGTCACACAGCAGTCACAGAGCGTTACGGAGCACTAGGGTGTGTCTCCTTTAGGGAGTGGACCAGCAGAACCCTTCCCTTTACAGTCACACAGTCCGACCAGAGGAGGGAATATGTCAGAAAAAAATGTCAGTGAATCATTCTCGCATGATCTACTGAGCAAGGGACCCATCGCGTCTCCGCTCATTTGAAGGACAGGAGGAAGACGCATCAGTTTCGGATAAAAAAATTAATATTTTCATTAAGTATGTATGAAATGAATGACTCTGTCCCTATCTCTATCTCTCGCTCCAGGAGGAGGACTTGCATGCAGGCGACCGGCTCCTTTCGTCCCCAGAGGAATCCCCAGAGGCGATGAAAGGACTCCCTTTGGCAGCGCCCATAGGAAGCCACAGGACAAAACGATGGGCCCTGCAAAAGAGGCCCCGGGGTCCGAAGCTGTGGCTGGGTCTGGGTCTGTTAGGAGGAGCAGCCGCCCTGGCCCTCGTCACAGGCCTGCTGGTCTGGCATTTCCACCGTAGGTCCCTCCCTCCATCATCTAGGATGAACTTCTAGTTCATACAGAGAACATATCTCTGGAGAACATCGGTATCTCTTCATAAAATCTTGTTTACCTACAGAACCTTTATCTCTTAATAACATGTGCTATATCTGGAGGTCCTCTTGTATATCTTTATAACATGTATTATATCAAGAGAACCTATAGTAGTAGTAGTTCTCCAGGTAGGTCCGCTGCTTAGGGAGCTGGTACTAACTGTCCTGTGTTCAGTGAGTCGGTACTAACCCTCCAGTGTTCAGTGAGCTGGTTAACTCTCCAGTGTTCAGTGAGCTGGTGCTAACCCTCCAGTGTTCAGTGAGCCGGTACTAACCCTCCAGTGTTCAGTGAGCTTGTACTAACCCTCCAGTGTTCAGTGAGTTGGTTAACTCTCCAGTGTTCAGTGAGCCGGTACTAACCCTCCAGTGTTCAGTGAGCTTGTACTAACCCTCCAGTGTTCAGTGAGTTGGTTAACTCT
>JAOPJJ010000001.1:11153663-11164166 GCA_027122795.1 Enchelyopus cimbrius
TTCCCAAGTTCATCTCTGCTTTATCCTCTCTTCCACACACACACACACACACACACACACACACACACACACACACACACACACACACAGACAGACACTCATGTTTAACATTTAAAGAGCACAAATTAAATAGCCAGGTAAGATGTATAGGTAACACATGTGTGACAAACACTTTCTTTCTCACACACACACACACACACACACACACAAAAGACACGCTGCGTTCCCAGTGTGAATAATTTAAGTGAAGCAACTGTCAGTCCCTCATCCCATAGCCATGCTGACACACACACACCATATAGTGATGAGGAAAGAGGGATGACTGCGATGGAGAGTTGAGACAGTTAGAAAGAGAGATAAAAAGAGATAGAGAGAGAGAATGTTAGAGGAAAGTGGGAGAGAGAAAGAGATTGAGAGAGAGGATGGCAGAGACAGGGAGAGAGAAAAGAGAGAAAGACCAGTGGAAAGAGATGAGAGGCAGGATAGAGGGAGAGGAGGGGGAGTGGATGAGAGAGGAGAGAGAGAGGGAGAGAGAAAGGGAGAGGAGAGGAGAGAAGGTGGATGGAGAGAGGTTCAGAAGCTTTTTGTGGACGTATTGATCGTAAGAAGAGACATTCCAAGGGCTCAAGGAGTGGTTGTGTGTATTTAGTGTGCGGGTGTGTGTTTGTGTTGCATGTGTGTGTTTGTTGTGTGTGTGTGTGTGTGTGTGTGTGTGTGGAGGGGGGGGGGTTGTGTTGTGTGTGTTTTTGTGTGCGTGTGTGTGTGTTTGCGGTGTGTGTGTGTGTGTGTGGGTTGCATATGTTTGTTTGTGTGTGTGTGTGTGTGTGTGTGTGCGTGCGTTATGTGTGTGTGTGTTATGAGTATGTGTGTGTGTTTGTGTTCTCTGTGTTGATTATGTGTGTGTGTGTGTGTGTGTGTGTGTGTGTTGCTTATGTGTGTGTGTGTGTGTGTGTGCGTGGGGGTGTGTGTGTGTGTGGTTGTGATGCATGTGTGTATGTTGCATGTGTGTCTATATATAGACAGCAGTGCTGAGTGGAGTAGTGTTTCCCAGACAAACAGGAAACTCAGATGTCCTTGGGAAGTGTTCGGCGTGGAGGTGCTGCGGCTTGGAATAGGGGCTGCAGATCATGGAGTCAGGATGTTAAATATACCGCTTATTAAAAAGTAATGAGGTGCTGGAACAGTGTTTCTGGTTCAGGTAAGCCTCAGGTTCACTGCTCATCAACTGAGGTTGGTGGCTGCCCTGTGAACTTTGACCCTGACTTAGTGGTGGGGAACCTTGCTTAGCGCTAGACCCTGTACTTACCTCTGCTACTTCGTACACATTCACAGCTGGATAAAGGTCACTACGAGACCTCTTGAATATTACGAAAAGACAACAATTGACATCTAGTCCACTAGCAGAGCGCTGGGACTCTGGGCAGACTTCACAGGCAATTAGGATCGAAAGGAAAAAGCACACAGGGTAGGAGTAGGAATGAATCAGAAGAACGTAGACGAAACCAACAGAAATGACGAAGGAGGGCCAGGAAACAGGGAACCGAGATCACAGAAGGAGGACTTAACCCAAGAAGCTAACAAGACAGAGGGCAGGAAATGTAGGTAGCAAAGATCAGACCCATCAACCTAGTTGGAATTAATTCAATGACATTGACAACAGCATGTTTACGCATTAGATCCCATCTCAAACCCGGACGATGAGCACAGCGCACCTTTATTTCATGCCTAATTGATGAAGTTGCTCCGGTATAAATGATTCAAACAAGGTTTAAAAATGCTGTCAATGGCAAGCTAGCTTAGCAGGCTGCACACTGCCAGCATCATGTGCTTCATATTCACAATTCATCAGTGATTATATGATAACAACACCCATCACATCCCTTAAACTCGTTGAATTTAGACCTTGTCTAGCCATGGTTACATTCTTAAGCTAGGTCTAGGTTGCCAACCGTCCCGTGTTAGCTGGGACGTCCCGTATATTGGGCCTAATTTATTTGTCCAATGCGGGACCGCTCCCGTTTATTGACTGCCTTGCTGATCTAACCACTGACTGATACAACTGCAGCAGCAGCGCAGATCACAACACTTGAGGATCATCAATGACGCCTGTCATCATCCAATCACAGCCCCACCTTGGGCATCAGTATATGTCCTCTATGACCCACCCTAGTCTATAGGTCAATAGCCTTATAGAATCTATAAGCCATTGAGCTCGGCCTATACTGTCTATAGCAAGGGTCTATTGGTTCTCTAGCAATGTCTTTAGGTTAACAAGCTAGGTCTGTAGTGTATATAGCTACAGTAGGTCTACAGGGTATAATAGATGGTTGTATTGGCTATTTAGCTGAGTTTAAGAGGGACTATAGTTAAATACATAGGGTTTATCACTTGGTCTATAGCCAAAAAGCTAGGTCCAAAGGGTGCAAGTCTATAGGGTCTCTCTCTCTCCCTCGCTCACTCTCTTGCTCACTCTCTCTCTCTCTCTCTCTCTCTCTCTCTCTCTCTCTGTCTCTCCACTGTCTGCTCTCTCTCTCTCTAACTCTCCCAGCACCCTAGAGTGTATAATTGAACATTCATCCATGATAGATGAGAAACAAGCTGATGCCTATAAAAGCCAGAAGACAAGGAGAAAAGGATAGAAAGATAAGACAGAGAGAAGAGAGGAAGAGCACAGGGGAAGGGGAAATGGAGGAGAAAATTAGGGGTAGTAGGTGAGGACAATACATAAACAACATAAAGCAAAGATAAAAGAGAAGAGCCGGGGTGAGACTCGGAGAGGCTTAGAAAGGCTAGGTAAAGAGAGGCTAGGAGAGGAGAGGTTAAGAAAAGCTATTTGAGGAGAGGGTATTGGAAGAGAGGCTAGGTATGGAGAGGCTAGGAGAGGAGAGGCTAAGAAGGGTTAGGCAAAGCGAGCAGAGAGTGCAGAGAGGAGCGAGGAGCGTTTAGGAGATGAGAGGTTAGGTTACAAGCAAGGAGATAAGAGAGATGAGCAGTTAGGAGTGGACACGAGTGGTGAGAGGAGGAGAGGAGACCATAGAGATAAACATTGCATGTTAAAATAGATTGAGATAGACACAAACACATACACACATGATTGAAAACTGATGAGAGAAAGGAAGGGAGATTGAGAGGGAGCAAGAGGCAGAGAGGTGAGAGGCAGAGAGACAGAGGTGAGTTAAAGGTAGTTGGGTGAAGGTTGGGTGAGAAGAAAGCTGATGTGTTTGTGTGAGTGTGTGATTGTGTATGTGTGTGTGTGTGTGTGTGCATGCCTGTTTCTGTGTGTGTGTCTGTGAGTGTTTGTTTTATACACATGATGATTGGCACGTGCGTGTTCGCGGTTTACTTTTGCTCGTGGAGAAGAGAGAGGGAGAGAGTGTTCAGGAAGTCGTAGTATGTGGAGTTTTTGATATTAAGATAAAAATACAAGGCTTCTCACACACACGCACACACACACATGCACAGACACTGTCCTCCAGATGGCAATCACAGTGACATTGTGTCCTACAATTAACACAGACAATCGCATTCAGCGCACGTAGACCAAGTAGCCAAGTAGACCATGAAGGCGTCCAGCTCCTTCCTGGCCAGTCAGGGTATCTTCCGGCTGACTGAGATACAAGAACATCTTCAAAGACAAACTAGTTTCTACTCAGTTCATTGTTGCTTTGATCGATGGCCCTTACATTAGTTAGTAGCCAGTGGGAAAAAGGGGAGAAAAGAAGAGAGAGGAAGAATGAAATTAAAGAATGAACAAAAGACTTGAGAGAAAAATTAAAGTGAGAATGAAGGAAAGAGAGAGGAAGGGTGAGCGAAAGAGAAAGAGAGACTGTTAACCAGTAGCATCATGACTATGACCCGCACGTGCTCTCGGTCTGTGACACATTAACGCTAGGCTTGTGCTTTAGCTGTAGATAAATCCCTCCTACCATGATCTCTCAGAGAAAGCTGGTCATGTGATGAGGAGTTCTCTGCGGCTGTTCAGTCCGCTCATGAAAGCTGAGTTGGGGGCTATTGCTGCATGTAGCCGCACTCGGCCTAACAGCTTCCTGCACCTGTTCTGTCAACGTGCATAAAAGTTAAAATGTATCAACACTCAGGCCACAAAGCCGCACCGCTCATCCGAAAGAGAAGAGGTAACTGAATATCCAACCACCAGCAGAAGTAGATTTTGGTTATGAAATAATAATTCCCTATATACAGTATCTGTGATTTCAATGCAAAATATATTTAGCTTAAAGGCATAGTCCGGTATTTTACACTTTAAGCCTTATTTCCAGTTTGTTTACCATGAAATAGATTGGTTCAGGTGTTAAATTCGCCAAAAGGCTGTGTTTGGAGAAGTTAAGGTTTTTTGCTAGCCCGTAGAGGTCAATGAGCACAAATCATCGGTCCTAAAGCAACATTAAATGTTCGTTTGCAAAGCTGTGAAACTCACCGAGTGGTCACTGGTGTTTGTTGATGTTTGACAAAAAGAATCTGGGCAAAGTATGCTATCTAGCAGGCTGTACAAGTCATTTTGTTGTAGCCACTCATTTCTATAGGAAGCTTTGAGTGTTCGGTATTAGTCCGACACCGGCTGGAACCGGAAAAGATTGTTTTCGTCCTGTTTGTAGTAACTCTGTGGTTTTCTAAAACTGGCAAGCGGAAGTTTACACAGCGATGTAGCGACTTCTGCTGGAAAGCTTGCTTTGCTCGGATTTTTTTTGTCGAACATCAACGAACACCAGTGACCACTTGGTGGGTTTCACAACTTTGCAAACAAACGTTTAATGTTGCTTTAGGACTGATAATTCATGCTCATTGACCTCTATAGTGGGGCTAGCAAAAAAACTAAACTTCTCCAAACACAGCCTTTCGGTGTAATGAACACCTGAACCAATGTATTTCGTCGTAAAAAAAATGGAAATAAGGCTTAAAGTGTAAAATAATGGACTATGCCTTAAATAAATTGCTATGATACAAGGGTAAGTGTTTTAATATAATGGTTTGATCTATTGCTTTACGTAATATAGTGGCCTCAAAAGCTGGTTTAATACATTTGGTTGGTTTAGTGTAAGTCTATAGCCCAGTCAGGTTGAATGTCACATTATCCTCTATGTAAGATGCATGTAAGATTAGACTCCATGTAAGATGCATGTGTCAGCATCAGATACCTGCCCAGGTGTCCTATCTGTGACTTACCTGTCTCCTGCTGTCAGTTCACCTGGCTACCTGTGTACCTTTCCACCTCATCTCCCTGTCCACCTCATCTCCCTGTCCACTTCATCTCCCTGTATACCTGTCTACCTCATTTGTGAAGGAAAACATCCTCCTTGATAGTGTGGTATTCTTCAAATTCACAAGAGGAACAGAAAGTGAGCTTTATCTGGTTGTCCAACCTCTATGGCCATCGCTAGGCGCCAGTTAGAGAGTTGGTGTGTCTCTGTCTATTGTCTCTTGTAAGACTTAACATTCCTAGCACATGAACAATCCCCTTATTGGGTCAGAGGACTCCATATCTGAACACCTGGTAGGAGGATATAATGAATTATTCGTGAGAACCTCAGCAGAGCGGTATAGTGGCTGGAATCATGTGAGTGGCGGGGGAAAAAAAAGAAGAAAAAAAGAAAAGAGTTTAATTGAACTAAACAGTTAAACATATCAGACATTAAAGTTCTCCATCTCTATTAATTTAATCAGCTCGTCATAAACTTCCATAACACTACCTAATTCTACATGTCCATCTCCTATACCTGTCTACATGGTCTTCCTGTCTGACTGTCTACGTTGCACCTGGCCAACACTGCAAAAAGTACTAAAAGTATAGTATGAATATAGTATTCAAACTAAAATGGTATAGTGGAGTAGTATTATCAGTGCTGTATGCAGTATTAGTATAAAGTAGGTTATTGCATATATGCAGCGTAGATAGCACATGCATAACCATCCAGCAGTGTGTCTGGGACCTGGGCAACATGATATCACCTGGGCGTTTAGACCAATCAGATCACATGACAGCAGGACAGGATGAGCATAACGATAAATGGAAGAGAGAGCAGGGTAACCTGAGCACACTAACACACACACATACACACACACATACAGTACGCATATATGTACAAGCATTCATGCATTCAGTATGTATGCATACACACACACACACACACACACACACAGATACACACTTGACAACACAACGGACAAGTGTGTGACTTCGCGGCAAAGAAAGTACACACACTCACACACACAGTAGATACACGTGTGTAACACATACTGTAAATTCACTAGGGTACTACGGTAGATGCACATGTGTGTGTGTGTGTGTGTGTGTGTGTGCGTTTGGTAATGCTTGTGCGTATAGGATCCTCCTGAAACAAAAAACCAACATAGGTTTGGTTCGCCTCAACTCAATCAATCACCTGTCTCCCCCACTGACATGTATCCCCCACAGACTTGTCTCCCTGACAGACATGTCTTCCCTTCAGACCTGTTTTCCCCACAGACCTATCCGCCAACGGAACAGTCTCCACCACTTCTCACCCCACACACACTACTTCTTATCTGGCCTCATCCTCTCATCCCTCCATCCAGCCGTGGACATCAGGAAACATAAAGCAAGGAGTAAAGGGGGGAGAGACAGATGTGATTGGTCCTCCATGCCCCATGCAGCGGGAGGGTCCTGACACTTAGCTGAGGGTCATTCCTGGGGGATGTGGCTTTAATTAAAAGACAATTTTGTGAAGTCTCCTCTTTCATTGAACCAATTAACCCTCAGTTAAGCCAATCAGATCGTATCTTGTTAGAGGGGAACTCGTTAAGAGTCTGTGAATCCCCTCTAACCTGATGAGTGTTCTGGGACCAGCCGCTGGTCCTTAATTATCTGCAGCTCTCTGGTGGACCATAAACTCTTCAGAAGAGCTGCCTACTTTTTATTGTTTCATCACTACTTGGTCGAGACTCATGTGAAATTGTCCACAAAAGTGGATCAAAATCCAGTTCCATGTGCAGCTACACACTTCTGTTATTCATCAGGTCTGCAAATATAATACCTTGCTAGCTCCACCCGACCAGCTACTGGTTTCTGACACCAAAACGAGTTTCGTTTGTGTGCATGTACATGTGTGTCGATGATAAAGTCCAATGGAAACCGTTATTTGACTTATTGTATTGACCATTCATATTTGACTTTTCCCTTTACGACTCCGTAGTAAGCAGTGCTGAGCTCGCGCCAACAGTATTCCCGCCATAGAACTTTCCAGCCAATCCTGAACACAATCCGACGTTGAACGGAAGGCCGCTTACGGTTCTAGATATTTATACTGTAATATATCTAACTACATAGGCCTACTTAGTGAAACATAAATACCGGTAGTGAAAGTATGCTTTGCTATGCCCTCAGGAAAGAATACTAGTAAAAGCGATGTCTATATAGATATAGTAGAGTATAATATACACTTTGTGAAAAATAATAGCAAGATATGCTTACTACTTTAATTAGTGAGACAGATGATTGCTAATCACAGGAGACAGAACTCTTTTAAGCCACTACAAGTCGTTTTAATCAGCCAGTTAAACTCAGAACATAACTTTTCAAAAGATGATAGGACCCTTGCTCTGATTCAGCACATGGATAGAAGGAGATGGGAGGGGTGAGAAGATGGGAGGTGCTTGGAGAGAAGAAATAGGGGGCATAAGGAGTATATGAGAAGGTGAAGAGACGGAGATTGGAGGTCGAAGCAGAGAGAAGGAAGGGATTGGAGGCATGAGGAAGAGGTTGATGGTGTGAGATGGGAGGTGCGTGGATGAGATGGCAGGCATGATGAGATGGGAGATGTGATAGGAGGCACATGTAGGAGAAACAAGGCAGTTGGGAGGAGCTACAAGGATGAAGAGGAGAGGAGACGGGAGCCCCAAAATGCTGAGAAAACATATTAATCAGGATCAGAAACTTAAATCATCTTTAACTGAACTTTGAAAACTAGGAGGAGAAAGGAGGCGGTTTACGTTGTTTCCATATAGAAATGAAGCAGGCAAAAACATTCCACTCGTTAGTATCATATTTTAGTTCACATAGTTACAGTATTCATCATCATTAGAATCGTCACTTCATAAATAAATGTTATTGATTTCATGAATCGCAGCGAATATACAAGATTCAACAAAACAAGAAAAGCAGGCCTCAGCATTTGGCCAGGACCACCCGTAGCAAACAAGATCTGATCCAAGTCAAACACTCATTTGATGGAAAATAACATCTACAGCCAATCAGCTGCTTTACAGTTACAAACAACAAGGATAGAGACTGGCTGCTGCAGGACATAGCCTAGCCCCAGTTAGCGTTAAACTGCATTGTGTCCCATGGACTAGCCAGGTCCACATCATTACTAAACACAATGAAGCAGTTGCGAGCAGGCCACAGCACATGGATCTAACAGGTAACATCGGGGATTAGCCATGGCTAGGAAGTTCATCGCTTGTAATTATAAGACTGAATTAATCAGTTAGTTACAAGCTTGTGGTCCAGGACATACACTGGGTCCAGTGCTTGGGCTGAGATGAACCGGTTACATTACAGGCGAACAACTCCTCCTGGAAATAGCCAGGACCACAACAGTAAAACAAGTTCAAGTCAGATAAAATCAAAAGGGGTACAGTCTAATATCTGAACATTCAGTAGTTCTATCAGACGAATGCCTCAGTCTTCTTTCCATCCACAGAGGATTCAGCATTCAGTTCTGGCCCAGCAGATAGACTTTGGTGGGAAAATGGATGAGATTCAAGTCCCTAATCAGAGAGAGAGCTGCAGGACTGGACGAAAGGGAATGGAGTGAAGGTTCCAGGTCATACTCCTATCCAGACTCAGACACACTTCCATCTTTACTGAGACATACTACTTCCTGGGACAAGATCTCCAGGTCCTAAGGGGATAGGCAGAATTACAAATTAAATGCACAAATATATTTATATACAGTATATACATGTGTATTTACTAATATATAGACATATAATGATATAATATGTAGTTTTATAACCTTCTGTGATCTTACCTTCTGCAGGTGCATGTTCTTGGTGAGCTGCTCCTCCAACATGTTCTGCAGCTTTTTGTTCATCTCTCTCAGGTTCTCGTCTCCTGGTTTCACGAGATCTCGGAGCACCGCCCCCAAGCCCATCCTCTCCCCCAGACTCCCCCGCTCCCCATGGGGGTTGGTGTGGGCTCCAGCACCCCCACACGCATCTACACACACAGCAACACACAGGAAACACACCCTTAAGCATACACACGCTCAAACAGACACACACACACAACGCATGAAAACGCCCCCCAAAAATCTACGCATCTACACACAAACCACACACTAAAACATACACATGCATCTACACACACAGCAACTCACATGGAAACACTCTTACATGCACTTTAAAACTCCATCCAGCTACGTTCATTAAGCAGTGTGTGTGTGTGTGTGTGTGTGTGTGTGTGTGTGTGTGTGTGTTCACGTTAATGTACTACTTATTTTAGGAAGGGTTGATTCTGCACTCCTGTTTGTGTGTATATTGTTTATTATTACTTTGTATGTTTACTATCTGTCTTTAAAGAATTCAGATTATCTTTATTTCAGCACTATTTTGTCTCTTGTCTCTTCCTCTCCTGCTTCTGTGATCCCTAAAAACCTCCTGGGGGAAAGTTAAGTGTTTTCTTACCTTTAAAACGATAACAGGAGAGAGGAGAGGAAATGAAAATGCGAAGGAAAATGTGCTGCTGTAGCTCAACCTGTTCTCAGAGACTGATTTAATAAAGTGACCTCACTCCCTCTCTCCTTTTCAAAGTCTCATATGTATCAACATTTCTCATATTCCATCTTCTATATTTAGCTCCGCTGTGTGCGTGCGTGTGTTTACCGATACGGCTATCGTGGACGTAGGCCTCTATGATGGCACTCTTCCTACGGATATCTTCAGCCATGGAGGAACAGCTCACCTCCAGATGTTTCACCTGAAACACACACACACACACACACCTCTTGTGGTGTCACATGGGCCAGACATGTCCAGACTCTTGTTTTAATGTGAACTCTGAAGCCGGATCTGTGATGCAGTGTCGTGTTCTCACTTATTATTTAAAATATATCCTTGGTTGCTGCAGCAGAAGATAGGTGTGATTTACCTTGTATAAAATGTTACATGATGCGTTTATTGTGCAGTAGTATAAAATGTTACAGGATGTGTTTGTTGTGCAGTAGTATACAATGAACAGGATGTGTGAGTAGTCCTGTGTGTTACAGTATGTGATTTGTAGTGCGTCAAAGGATGTATATTGTAGAAAAGTGTGTTACAGCCAGGATGTAATGTATTGTAATGTAGTGTGTTACAGGGTGTGCATTATAGTAGTCTGTTACAGGGTGTGTATTGTAATGTAGTGTATTGTAGTGTAGTGTGTTACATGGTGTGTATTGTAATGTAGTGTGTTACAGGGTGTGCATTATAGTAGTCTGTTACAGGGTGTGTATTGTAATGTAGTGTATT
>JAOPJJ010000001.1:11176119-11178619 GCA_027122795.1 Enchelyopus cimbrius
TTTTCTCATCGAATCTACACGATTCACGTAGGTCACCTATTTTGGTTTCAAAACGGCGAATTTCGCCGAAAGGTGAGCCGAAAGGTGACCTGAATAACATTTCACACCCATCCCACCCAGCATGAGTCATGGTTCCCATGACAACAGCCAGATGCTCACCTTGGATAGCTCCGTCATCAGGGTGCTGTTCTGCAAACGAAAATCTTCCTCCTGGCTGTGGAGCTTCCCCTGCAGCATGGAGGTATCCGCTAACAATGCTTCTACTTCCTGTTGGGTCATATGATGGTTTTATCATATCTGTATTCTACAACTACAACTGTTGCAGTATGACTGTATCATCTCATGATAGTGTTAAAAAGCATATTCCTTGTATATCTGAAAATAACGATCACATTGATATTAAATTCATCAGTGATTGTGTCCATCAGACCTACCTGAGCTTTCTTGCTCTTACTCAGCGCCTGGAAAACAAGGAAGTGGATCAACAGAAGGAGGAATGGGATTGTTAATACCTAATACATAGGTAATCCTACGATTCATATATGAATGATATGATTATCGAAGTGACCAGGTGAATTGTGAAAACGTGTGGGCAGGCCCTCTGCGGTCCTCATCAACACATTGTTCTTGTTCTATAACCATGTATTCTCCTCTGCTTTGTGCTCCTGGTACTGTACTTCTGTGAGGCAGATCAAAGGTGTGTGAGGAGCTGGTCCTCGGTTCTTACCTTCTGGGCCTTCCCCAGGTCCCTCTCCAGCACGGCTGTCTTCTGACGCAGGGCGCCCAGCTCTGCAACACATCGAGGGTTAGGGTTAGCTCGTCTCCATGACCACTTTGGAGTGACACAACAGCCCCTGGTGAGTGACCAAGGAGGTGACAGAGGTTGTTGAGATGCGGGGGAAGGGTGGAGTTTACCTGCAGAGTTTTTCCTCAGGTCATCAGAGAGCTGGTAATTCTGAGTCCTCAACTCTAGAAGCTGGGCCTGGACACACACACACACACCCCACACACACACACATACATTAGATACACCACACCCGCATTACACACACGCACGCACGCACGCACACACACACACACATTAGAAATCACACACTCTTAGATACAAATGGCACACACATAGATAGACATATCAAATATCCACATCTGTGCTAATCATCAGTGAGGGGTGCAGTTATCGCTACAGCAGTCACGGTCACCCTAATAATCTAAGTTAGCAGCGTTAGGACAATATCCAGCCTGATAATCTATGTTAGCCCTGTTAGAAAAACATCCAGCCTGACAATCTAGGACAGCACTGTTAAGACCACGGTTAACAGTGCCTAATCTAGGTACGCAACGTTAATGTGTAAAGGTCCGTTACCTGGAGCTACCTGTGTGTTGAACCAGTGAGTGACCCTCTCCAAGGTATAACCTGGATATAACAATCACCTGCAAAAACTAGCCTAGCTATACACCGTAAAACCGGACACATCACGGCTAGCATTACAGTAAAGCTGGGTACTATGACAGCTAGCGGGCAGCTAACCCTAGCCGTGTGACAGCTGTGGTACTCATACCTGCATCCGATGAAACTCCTCTTCAGAGAGAGCCTGGGCCATGGCCATGTTTACCTGTGCTAGCGGACAGCTAGCTCGTACTCTCTATACTTCTAGAAAGGAGCGGCTGGCGGACAGCTAGCTCTTAGCCTTGGTGCTTCTGGAGAGGAACAGTTAGCGGACATCTAGCTCAGCCTCAGTGCTGCTTGAGAGAAACGGTTAGTGGAGAGCTATCAAGCCTCGGTGCTCCTAGAGAGGAACGGCTGCCAGAGAGCTAGCTCTTGGCCTCAGTGATCCTAGGGAGGTACGGACGGCTAGCGACGCTGGAGAATATCAAATGCTGCGTTCAAGTCATGGGGGAAACTGGATTGAGATATCAGTGCAACTTGCTGGCGTAATCTCTCAAGTAAAACCACCAGTTTATTTGCACTGCTTGGGGAGTTTTTAAATGGGTGGCATTACATCGTCTGTAAACATTGTGATTAATGTCTTGATTATTTGTGTATGTCGTGCTCTTCAGTCACTTAAGTATTATTATCCTTCTGGTCAAAAATATCCACCGTTGTATCATACAAACATAGTAATATACGTCGGACTCTTCTGAAAGATGCAAGATTCCAAGTTATGATGAATTAACGAAACGTTAAGTGGGAATATCAGTGAACTCCCATAGGGCTTGAACGTAGCATATGAACGTAACTTAATTTGTGTCAGGGCTAATGTTAAATTGCCCCGCCCACCACAGATTCTTCATCATATTCTAACATAACATTTATAGATACAAACAAAACAACAACAAATCTGCAATTTATTTAACAACAATAATATTTACATAGAGTTATACAACATGTAATATCGATGTCATAACGTTACTTGCCATATATGTTCTCCCTATTTGGGATCTGTGCTTTGAATCTTTGCGCGAACGACTGCACCCTTGATGCGCAATCAGTGCCTGGATA
>JAOPJJ010000001.1:11183619-11187530 GCA_027122795.1 Enchelyopus cimbrius
CTACAACTGTGGACAATGTAATTTGTGGCTGGAATCGTCGAAGAAAGAGAACATTTCTGACATTTAGTTTGAGTCTCCCACACTCTGTCGGTTGGCCCCTGCACTCTGCCGCACGAACATTCCGCCACACACAATCAGCCCGAATCTTCTCAAAATCACTCACCATCATTAGAGGGTCAGGGTTAAAAAAAAAAAAAACTAAACATCGTTGGAAAAAAATTCTAATACAACTCAAATAGACAAGAACCGTGCCTACATTTAAAAAATGTAATGGTGTTTTAGGTGAACGTATGCCAGAGCAGGAGATGTTTGAAAAAACGTCCCAGATTTGGGACTTTTTGACCTCGTGCCATTCATTGTCTATGTGGGAATTTTGCGGTCTCATGTCTCATGACGCGAAAACGTAATATTTCGGTGTGAAAAATAATAGCAACCCGAGTCTGAACAAGCCGCACGTTTTGATATATTTTTGGTTTGTGTGCGCTTAACACACACGTTTGTGTTCGTCATTGCGACATAAATAAGCGGGATGAAGAATCAGAAGAAGAAGAGGCGCGAGCAATAACAAGAGTGGGCCTTGCGGAGCACAGCCCACTATGGACACCTATAGCTTTGCTATAGAGGTGTCCATATTGGGCTGTGGGAGCACAGCCCACTAATAATAGTTATTTCCGGCAAGTACAACATAGAGTATTCGATTCGGAACAGCACTGATTTCTGAAAGTCTGCGCAATCAGTGAGAGCGGATAGTGTACTACGTGCTCATGGAAGTATGGATATCGGAACACATCCCTGGTGTACTAGTCCAGCGTTCTTTTCCATTGTTTCACAATCAAATCCGTTCCACTTTATCAGTAGGGGGAATACCCATAAAAATCGAAATCGAAATCGAAAGTTGTTTTTTTAAACACACAAAGCAGCATCACGCACGCTTTCAAAACATGCACGGAAGCAAGCCTATGTTGAGAGTCGGATCGGATAAACGACAGCGATATATAAACATTGACTATTTGACAGACAAAATGCTGGAAGCTACAGAGAATAGGGGTATAGGAGAAGAAAACATTTAATGAAAGGACAAAAAAAGGAAAATCAACAATGTTGGGGAAAGTAAAAGCAAGTCTTGAACAGGTTAAAGATATGAGATACATTCTACATTTTATTTTCTATTTGATATTTCACTCAAGTTAGTTTGTTTAATTTTAAGTCACCAAAATCCATGCATTTTACTTGGTTTGTAGTTGTATTGAGTTATAGTTTTATGTTCTGCAGGGCACTGAATGCTAGGTTGATTATAATTTAGGCTCGAGTCTAGGTACACATTTTGTTTCCTCATAACTTTTTTTTCAAGAGATGTTTTGTTGCATTACATTAATGTAGGGCTATATGTTGTCTCAGATTTTTTAAATCCTCATATGTTGCTCTCATTAAGAGAATAAAGTGTCAAAAAAGTTGTCAGTGTCAGTCTTCTGTGTATTACACCAGAACATAATAGTAGTCAGTAATCGTAGACCATGCCAGCTCCAAGGAAAATCAATGAAAGAGGGAGATCATTTTAAATCTAAAAATGGTAAAATGCACCAGAATGCAGGAAATTGCATCTACTTCTTTAACATTTTTCTGGGGATAGACCCCCAGACCCTCCGTCAAAATATGTCCCCCCACTTTCAAAAACATGGTGACACCCTTGATATTTACTCATAATATAATCTTTCTGCTCCTTGTAGCTCCGCCCCTTTGTGTCTCTATGACAACGATGGTTTGGTTGCCCACCCACTGTACACAGATGTCAGGCCCCGGGTGAAACCAATCAGCTTGGCTCCCCCTGTCAAGTCAATCTATAGCCCAGCAGAACCAGCCAATCACCAACTGCAGGGGGATAGGTCAACTGACAACAATAAAGCATGTGAACTGGTAGTAGGTAAAGATTACATTACATTACATCAAATCAAATAAACAAATATAGTCTAGTCTAAATCAGACTAGATTAGACTAAATTTGTCCATGTCTTCCAGGCTTTAACTGCCGGGTGAAAAAGCCCAGAGGGCCAAGGGAACCCCCCGCAGACTGGAGCCGACTGGAGAGATGAAACACCTGGACTGGACCTTAAGTCCCTACTGAAGCAGAACATTAACCTTAATCACCAAATAATATTATTAATATCTTCTCTTGGTCAAACATATTCTTGATATGATTTGTTATTTGTTCTATTACCTGATAAAGAACAACCATTATCTGACCATTGAACCCTTAGCCCCATGTTAATGCCTGGTGTCGTGCGGTAAGAAGACAGCTGGTTAGCTATTATATGATAGTTTGAACCACAAGGTGGCAGCAGTAGCCCCAGCAGCAGTACCCTCAGCCGGTGCTATTACAGTAAGGCTTTAGAGACATGAGGTTTAGCAGGAACTATTAGACTAGAAAAAGCGAGACAATTTAAGATTGTATTATTATTTATTACTTATTATTATGTTGTATTGTACGATGGTGTGATTATTTTTTAGATTGTGTGATTTGTTCACTAGGTTTTCCATGTTGATAAAGCCTTTGAATCTTGAATTCTTGAGGGAAAGAGAGAGATAGAGACAGAGAGGGAGAGTGAAAGACAGCAACGTCGAGAGAGGAATAGATACAGACAGAGAAAGATTCTGTGTGTGTGTGTGTGTGTGTGTGTTAATCCTTTGTAACCACAGGTCTTTCCTTATTTCCCATCATGCATTGCCATAATCATAGGATTCTGTCCTACTGCACATGGGTGAGATAGGGAGAACGGGGGAGAGAGGAGCTTTTTTTGTCTTTCAAACCACTAAGTACAACTGCCTCACCGCCAGCTGTGTCTTTTTTTACTGTAAATTTAGGAGAGGCTGGAAAATATAAATGACAGAGAATGAGAGAGCTTGAGACATCAGAGTGGAGAGAGAGAGCGAGTGAGAGGATGAGACATCCGAATGGAAAGAGAGAGAGAGCTTGTCGTTTCTCTTCAAATGTTGTTGCTAGGCAACTGAGTGGTTTTGCTTTGAAGTTTTATCACATTGTTGTTCGAACAATCAGGTCACAGACACAATGGTCACCATGGAAACGACACCTGCCGATGTCCCAATAGATCCATCCCATAATATAGACAGCATAGACAGTATACAGAACACCTTACACCATACACAAGTATTCATTATATAAATAGACATTTACTGAACTCACTCAATCAGGTCACACAAAAATATGGAAATGCACACACACACACACACACACACACACACACACACACACACATATCCACACGCACACACACCCAGGCGAAGAGGCAGACTAGACTGGTTGCTGCGTGTGACTGACGTCATCTGAGGAAGAGGGAAAGAGGGGGGAAAGAAAGGGAGAGAAAGAGGCTAAGCGAGAGGGAGAAAGAGAGAGAGAGGGAGATATCTTCTATTTTCTACCAAACATTGTAAGTCACAGTCTTTCACCGCAATGTATTTCAAGAATCTCATATTTGTCAAAGTACTCGAAATACATGCACACTTGCAATTCATGCCTATTTCTTCAAACAAAAATACTCACAGGCCTTATTGAGCTGCCTTCTCAGCGACTTCAAAAATGAATCCACAATCAGCATAATTTATATTATGGCGAAGGACTCATAACTATAGAGAATACTGACTCATAGCCTGGCTATAAAGCCTCTTTGCTCTTCAGTGTCTCTGGAAGGAGGGCTGCCCTCTGCGTTTCTTCTGATCATGAGAGACTTTGTTCTGCTCTTTTTGGGCCTACGGTCAGGGTGTCATGTAATGTGTGAGGTGATGATGCCTTTTACAATGGATCCCTGATGCCCTGTCTTAGCTTCACGTGTGTGTGTGTGTGTGTGTGTGTGTGTGTGTGTGTGTGTGTGTGTGTGTGTGTGTGTGTGTGTGTGTGTG
>JAOPJJ010000001.1:11406062-11420767 GCA_027122795.1 Enchelyopus cimbrius
TGTGTGTGTGTGTGTGTGTGTCTTACTTTGATCCAATCTTTCTTCTCCTCTTCTGTTCTGTGGAGAGAGAAAAAGAGAGAGAGATAGAGCAAAAGCTATGCTGGACAATTTCCAGCATATTCTTATCGACCACTAGTTGGCCCTGAGTTTACTAAAATGGCACCCCTAGAGTTTGAGAATGTACTTCACTGTTGTCAACGTATTTTCCAGCCAGTGATCTGTCTTGCTCCACTCTATAATCTTTGCTTTTTAGTCAGTGAGTGAGTGAGAGGGAACTAGAGATGAATACATGTACAGGAGTGTTTGCCTATGGTCCTCTGCTTATGGACATAAACGGTGGAACGGTGGAAGTGAAGTAGGCCTAAATGGTAATTGGACTGTATTTATATAGCGCTTTTATTCAAAGCGCTTTACAATGAATACCTCTTATTCACCAATTCATACACATTCACACACCGACAGCGTGTCAAACCATTCAAGGCGACAGCCAGCATGTCAGGAGTAGGTAGGGGTAAGGTGTCTTGATCAGGCCTCAACTCTGTAATTTACTAATCTGGTTATTCATTATTATATTAAATATATGAATCATATCCCACCGCAACCCAAAGAAAAGTTACATTAGAATTAACCGATGAATCCTTGTTCTCGTCTGTAGTTTCTTATTGAAAGCCAATTACAGAGAGTTCCTTCTCATGAGCCCTTAATTAGACTCACCTGTGTCGCGCACCTTCTTTATAGGGCGCACGCTGTAGCGTGGCTGGGGACTCTGAAGAACATGGAACGCTGTGTTTTTGTGTGCTTTGAACAAACCAGACCACCATGCCGGCCAACAACGCGCTTCCTCAACAAATCTGGTGAGTACCATTTTGTTTTATCACTAGTTTGTGGAATGGGTTTGTCTATTTGGGATTCATTTTAGCCATTTATTTACTTACTTTTAAAGCGGCACATGTAGTCATTTGGTTTTGGTAACCATGCTTGTAATGTTAATTTGTGAATGATGTCCAACCGGTATTAGTGGTGATCATCTGTAGTAGTAGTGTTAATATTCACTTATGAGTGGTGTTTAACTGGTTTAATGGTGATTGTCTGTACAAGTGAATTTTATCAGTTGTGACACCTGATTTATGGGGGGGCCCCCTTGGGCACCCCCATGACGGTATGCTCATTGTTTTGACCTGCTCAGTACTCTAGGAACCCTGGCAAACACCGTAAGGAAACTGGCAACTTGAAGTAGCATTGGGGCCCTCGCTAGGGCACTAGGTAGACCTCAGGTGTACCTCACCTGTCTTACCTACAGAATGACCACACCCTGTACTGGTCTGGCATGTGACCTAACTGGAAGTCACGGGCCAGTGCTAAATGGAAAATGAAGTTTAAGGGTGCCTAATAGCCAGCCCCAGTTTTGACCTTCTCCCAAAAGGGTGAAGGTCTAAAAGATTTGAGGATCAAGCTGTCTAGATAGGGTTATTCTGATCTGAGGTCTATGGTCTCGTGCGAGGTCCCTGGTCTGATGTGCCGGGTCTGGTACGAGGATTTCCTGGTCCAACACTTTAAAGCTGGACATGCAGGTGAGCTCTTAAATTGTTCTCCCTGTTAGCACTTAAATCCCTCCTGTTCTTCAGAACTTTTCTGCAACCGCCTCTATGGACTTGTGTACTTTGCAAGTACATTTATGTACTTGCAAATGTTATGCATGTAAATTCTCCAGCAGCAAACTGGAGAAGGTTTTTATTCATGAATTAATCCACAACAGTTGCCCTACACTGGACCAGAAACCTACCACACATGGACCAGTGACCCACCCCACCAAAACCTTACTGAATCAGTGACCCTCCAGACCAGAAACTTATCCGACCTACAAATGTACATGATTCTCTTGGACTGATAGTTTGCATTGTTATGTTGCTTTTGCTAGGACTGAGGAACATAATTAAAGTGTTTGAAATAGTCTGCAAAATTCAATTTGCTTCCAGTGCAAGTTCTTGACCTTGTAGCGTAAGGAGTCAAATGAGGTGACTCGTGTGTTGCATCTCTAGCTTGTCCTTGTGTATGAGGTCTTATACTAGACCTAAGAATTGGTCTGGAACTTTTTCTGCTTTTCACTAGAGCGCCTCAAGGCTGAATACTTATCCTGAACGGACTAACTAAAGGCTAATTACCAGAGAGATGGCTTAAAGGGAAAATGTAGCTCTTTAAAAAGCCCAGCCACTGCAGTTGGACAAACTAGATTGGTTGCTTTACAAACGGGTCCATTATGATAGCCATGCTATATTTTCAAAGCAGCCCTAATTATTATACATGCCTACCTGTCCAATACGGCCATCTTACCTGGCTTGTAGTTCCAGTGAACGTTGTTTTCCAGAAATTAGAAATGTTCTAGGAATGGCAACACTGCTCGTCTCCTTCAGCTGACCCAGAGAATAACATAAAGCACATATTTATAAGGTTAATAGAAGTAGCGGTATTAATACATCACCTGTGTTATCGTGTAGACGAACAATCTCAAACTGAGGCAGAAGAATAATTCAACTAAAACTAAACATGATAATAATGGCATTGTTAGGATTAGGGCTAGGGTTACCTCCATGCCCTCCACATAGATGCGCGCTCGGACGCCAAACTTCTGACCAATCAGACGAAGCTTTGGGACGCAATACAGCAGTCTGTCGTTGAACTGGGAAGAGAAATACAGTAATATAGTTCATGAAAGTAAAACTAACACATTAATCCTACATGATAATACAGAAGTAGGCGTGAGTCTCACTAGGATGAGGTAGCGGTCCTGGGACGTGCCGTTCTTATTGGACAGCTTGAGGATGTGTCCTTCCTTAACAAGCTCGTTAGAGGGGCTCACTATATCCTCTTCTCCTCCAAGCAACTCATACACCATCAACAGCTTCCTCATTCGCTCCTGGGAGGGAAGGGAGGGGTGGGGGGGGGTTGAGAGTTTTGTGTGTGTGTGTGTGTGTGTGCGTGAGTGTACTTGTGTGTGTGTGTGTTTTACCATCTTTTTGATAGCAGCATTAGAATGTTCTGCTGCCGTGGCGATGAGCTCCAGAGACTCTAGAAAGAGAAGAAATGTGTGTTGTTGGTGTGTGTGGGTTAGTGTGTTTGTGTCAGCAGGACGGATTAAGGGTTAAGGTCTGTTAGGATTAAGGTGTGCTCGGTCGGTGAGGATGTGTTAAGGTGTGTTACGGTTAAGGTGTGTTATGTCGAAGGTGTGTGAGGGTTGGGGGTGCTTGTTTCAGTACTCTGTGTGTCCCTGTAGTCCGGAGCATCTGGGGGCAGGCGGTGCAGGTAGTCTTTGAGCAGCAGCTCGTAGCGAGGGATCCTCTGGACCGGTTCCAACATGTGGTGCTGGAGGCTCAGGCTTCCACAGCGCTCCTCCCGCTGCCAGAACATGGCAACACACGAGAACACACGGTAATACATGATAACACATGATGACACCCAATAATACATGATAATACTGGATAACATACACGATAATGCACCGATAACACGTGAGAACACAGGATAATACACAGCTAACACACGATAATACCGTGGTATCGTTTCTAGCGAACCCCAACTGGCCCACTGCCCCGAAAACCACAGAAGAGACCAGTGGATCATCTGTTCAGGTTCCCTAATACCTGGGGACCACTATAAGCAACTGGGATGGATGGAGCCACATGGACTCCAGTGTACTTCCATTTGGGACAGAACCTTAGGTCCAAGAACACCTGACATCCCGGTGGTGGTGACTACTAAATACCACCAGCAAAGGGCTCTGTTTTACAACCTCAAACCAACCTTTACCAAAACAACCTCACCCTTACCCAACAACATAGAGAGTGGTAGTGGAAGAGAGGCTGAGAATGAGAAGTTCACCTGTATGTCCTGGATGATGGTCCTGAATGGAACCGACCTTTGGGTCCAGGAGGTCAACAGCTCCATGGCCGTCTCAAAGTTCTTCACATACTCCCCATACATCTTCAGGAATGGCGCCAGCTTCTGGAGGATGTCCCCCAGACAGGGGTTCACATGCCTGGACACCACACAAACGTTTGTTTAGTGACAACCTTCACAATGATAATGTTTACATTGAAATAATAACATTGAATATAATCATGTAAATATGTATAATGATAATGAATATGTGGCCCTGACCACTCTTCCATGCGTTTCTGGAGGGCTGGCAGGAGGAACTGGTGGTGGAAGCAGTAGATGGAGCAGATGTTTGAGAAGATCCCCTGCACCACATCTGGAGGGAAGGAGGCGCGCGATCGAGACTCCTCCATGAGCTGGGCACAAAATACCTGCAGTGGAAGGGGGGGGGGGGGGACAGGAGAGACATAAGTATATACATACATGCATATAAGCACATAAACACATATACTGTATATAATAGGGATGGGCGATTCGTGACCGATTTGGACAGAAAGGACCAATCCCGAAGGTGAACGACGAGAACTGATTCCCAAAACAAGAGAACTGATTCTTTTTTTTTACGTCTCAATTAATTAATGCTTCAGAGACGTTTGACAACAAAACTGGTGTTTTGGGTTATTGGTTTAACAAAGTTGAGGGTTGGTCATGTCAACGCAGCGTATTACTTCACAGAAATGTGCTGTCCCAACGCACCATCACCATCTGAAACCTTCTGGGGTTCCAAAAGACTTGCGGGCGTACCTCTGCCAAATGACGTAACAGACCATATGAATGAAAGAACTGAAGGAACGAATCAAATCATTTGTGAAGGGAACTGAAAGTACTGATTCCTGGAAAAGAAATGTTGCCCATCGCTAGTATATACAGTATCTACCTATATCTCTGTCATTTACCTGGTCGAGGAGGTGGAGCTTAGAGACGTAAGCTATTTCGGTGTGGAGCAGCTCATTTGCTATGTTGAAGACCCTCTGACTGACGGACAGCTGGTGAGGACAGACGTGTGTTTTAGACAGATGCACTGTGTGCAGTATAAATATAAATATAAAACTCCATAAGGCTGGGGTAAAGGACACCTAACCCTAGAATCATGTCTGTATTTGAAAGGGCCGCTAGCTCGTGCTAAGACAGCGTAAAGCAGAACGTCTGCTCCTCACCTCAGCAGGTAGAACCATTATGAGCTCCTCCTCCACGTCATCGATGTCATTGTCGCCGTCCTCAGATAAGCCCTGCCCCATAGCCCCGCCCCCTACCTCCTCCCCCCCACAGGAGGAGGAGCTAGAGAGGCGCAGGGGGGCGGGGCTGCGGGGGAACGGCCCGCCCGTCAAGCAGAGCTCCTCGCTGTGAGAGGGGGAGCTGATGCTGTCGATGCCGCTGTCCCGATTGGCCGCCTTGCCCTCCGTGTGCGTGGGGGGGAGGGACAAACACTCGCACGTCACGTCCAATTGGCTCCCTGGCTGCTCCTCGTCCCTCATCTCCGTGGTAACCAGCTGGTCCAGGTGTCTCTCTGAAGCGCTGTACCCCGATTCCCGGGACAGACGCTTCTCACGCTCTTCATCCTCATCTTTCTCATCCTCCTCATCCTCACCCCCTGGGGGCGGGACTGAGGAGGAGGAGGGTGGAGGAGGTGAAGGAGCGGGTAGTCTGAGAGGAAGCACAACGATCTGTTCCCTACACACAGACACACACACACGCACACAAATGCATTTGCACACAGGCTCGCACACACACACACACACAAACAAACGCACAAACAAACGCACAAACAGTGAGTATGCACTGTGGTACCAGGGATGTACCCAGTTACCAGTATGTTACACATATGTTACCAGTACTGGTAAGATACACTGGCACACATACAGAACAAACATTCTGGCATCAGTGAGCCAATCAGCGCCCACCTTTCAAACTTTTCGATGAGCGATAGGACGCCTGCAGGAGGTGGAGCGTCCTGGTCGGGTGGCGGAGTTCGGGGGCTCCTCCCCTCCCTGGAGGGAGAATGGAGGGGCCGACAGGGCAGGGGGCGGGGCCTCGTTCCAGACCACTGCTGCAGATGGGCAGGCTTGGGGGGAACTACGAGGGAAAGAGTAGTTATCTAACCGTATCTACCACCCCTTCCACAACACCAGCTTAGCATCTAAGGTGAGGAGAGCAGGGTACCTACCCTGACCTTACCCTAACCACAGGGAAGATACCCTGAGCCTAACCCTAACCTAACCACAGGATACCTACCTTGACTCTAACCCTACCCTCACCCTGACCTCAGGGTACTTACACCGACCCTAACCCTAACCACAGGGTGGCTACCCTAAACCCCCTGCTGTACCCTTAACAATCTCTGGTTGAGGGATTCGGCTTCTCCCTGAATGATGATATGATGATGGCAGAGGGGTTCCAACGCACCTCGTGGTTTAGGACCAGGTGGGCCTGGTCTGCTCCTGGTCTTAGGTGCTGGTTCTGAGAGGTGTGGTTGTACTTCTGGGTCTGGGGGTACAAGGGATTCTGCTGCGTCTGGGGGTACTGGTGGCTCTGGGAGGTGTGGAGGTCCTGAATGGTTGACCAGCTCATCAGAGCAGCAGGAGGAGGGCTGGGGGCAGGGGGAGCAGGAGGAGCAGGAGGCGTCTAGAGGGAGGCTCTGTGACAACAAGCTGGGAGAGGAGGGACCTGTGGAGAAAGACAGACAGACGCACACACAGACACGCAGACAGACAGACAGACAGACAGACAGACAGACACATGCACATACAGACAGACAGACACACACACACACACACACAGCAGACAGATACATGCACAGACATACATACATAAAGAAAGACAGACAGACAGACAGCAGATAGAGAGAAAGGCAGACACACACACAGCAGACAGACAGACAGACACGCAAACACCGACAGACACGCAGACACACATGTAAAGAAGGATACAGACATACAGACACACAGCAGACAGACAGATATGCAGAGAAAGATGAGTTAATACAGACTGGCAGATAGGCATTAGGACAGACACACCGATGGACATGCAGAACGAGGGGCAGCAGATTTGCAGACCCAGACATACAGACAGATCTTCCTGTGGGTAAGGCTAATCAAAATTGCTGTAATGGTTGTCCAGCAACCATGACAAACTGTTGCTGAGTGACACAGATGGTGTAAAACCACACGTGTGTGCGCTTGTGTTCGTGCACAGTGAGCAGATCTTCTATTGAAATTTCCAACCACTGCTGCGCCAACACACACACACACACACACACACACACACACACACACACACACACACACACACACACACACACACGAGTGCGCGCGCGCACACACAGACACACACACACACACACACAAAGACCCCGCCCACTTTACGGCTATATGTTCGATGTTCTCTGTACAACGCGACCACTAGCCGACGTAATATATAATCTTTAAAGCATTAAATAAAACCATTAGCGATAGAGAGAGATAAAGATAGAGAGAGAGGCGCAGAGACACACACACATACACACACGCGCACGCACACACGCGTCTGTTAGTCGCACTGGACGTCTAACCTCCATCATTGCGGCGAGATATCGGTGTGCTAAAACATCTGGAGCTTTAGCCGCATCACAGCCCCCTATTGTAGCAACACCATGCAATGAGACCGCTATAGTGATGGTGATACACGATGAAAGAGCTAGTGCTGCACCGCGCTGCAGACGGCGGTAGATCGGGTAGTGAGGGTCTGACTCACCCCGGAGCAGGCTGCTCTTGTCCATGTACATCGCGCAGCAAAATACAAATCCTGTCATCAAACCACCGGAGGGGAGAGCAGATCTCCCGGTCGCTCACACGACGAAACCCCGAGGCGACCTCTCCAGTCCTGCTGTACTATAAATAAGATATATATCTATGTATCATTTCAATATAAACATAGCTCAAATGTACATATAAACATAGATATACACGAGACTAGACAATGGAGCGCGCGCACCGCTGCTGGCGGAGCGGCCAGTCAGCTGCAGTGGGTCACCGCGCGGGAGGGGGGGCGGGGGGCGCGAGGAGGAGTCGGTGCTACGCTGATCAGTCACAGTCTGCGGTACACAGGAATCTGATCACCACTCAGTCCCAACCTAACATCTCCTCACATTAATAATTGTTTTACATTGAATAATTTATCTCATGTATGTGTTCCTTTTCAGTCAACCTTGAGTCAAACCACACCAATAAGTATGTAAAACGTGTAGCAGGATCAAACACTCATATATTATTATTTTATCTTGATCCTATTTGCTATCTTCTTACAGGTAGAGGTAGTAGATCGTCTCTGATCATTTAATCTCTATCTCGTTCACCACTCTTCAACTCGATATATTGCTTATTGCTTCTTGGCAAAAATGGTCTCATCATTTGTCTATCATCTATTCAAGAGATCTCCCTATGGCCATGGCTGTATTGACATAAATGTCATTAATCATTATGGAAAATAAAGATACATGTGTTGTAATGCAGTCATTTAACAATGGGTGTCGCTAGTGAGCTGTGCTGCCCTCTAGTGTCTGCTTGTAGTTCCGGGTGCATCTTCTGAATATACAGGGGAAACCCATAGTTTTTCTAAAAGGCTGTGTTACAATGAGTTATTTTGTTGTGGGATTCACAATGGAATATAAGATGTTTATTGACAAGCTGAATGGACCAAGGAACTGGGCATCGTGCACATTTCAGATTGAAGATTTGCTGAAACTGAAAGCGAAAGCACCGCGGGGGGCATCCTAATGAGACGGGTCTCCTGATGACGCGGACGCACAAGCTGAGATGAGACACGCAGAGAGGAGGCATGATGTGAGTACAACCCAGTGGGATCTGATAACAATATGCAACCCTCCAAAGGAGGTCTAGAACAAGCTAAAAGTACACTTTGCGAAAGTTACTCCGGCAAATGCACTGTTCTTGAAGAAAAAATATTTCAGAAGTGAAATGAGGGAAGGAGAAAGATGAAATTAACATTTAAAACTAATGAAGGAACTGACTGAGGAGCCAGAGGTTATGTGGTTGAAGGCAGATACTTTGACCAAGCCACTGATAAACATAAGTTTGAATACCTTAGTCAGGATAATGATTGGGCTTTTCCATGTTAAACGATGCAGCCTAAAGTACTTACTGGTATTGGCACTTATTATATGTGAAGGAGAACACAGCTGCTAGTAATATCATTTAGTACTAATTGCCTGAATGCCATTGAAGGAATTACGTGGGAATGTTGTAATACAGTAATTTGACAATGGGTGTCGCTGCTGAGCTGTAATGCCCCCTAGTGCCTGCTTACAGTTCCTGTTGCATCTTCTGAATAAACACGTGAAACTTCAATGCAAAGTCCCCTGGGTGGTGCCATTTTCAAGATCCTCCAGACAATGTTTCCAATTGAATTGTTCTTTTAACACCAAGCTTATCAAGTTATTTTGACAATCCTATCCTAGTCCTTCTCAATATCAAAGAATACAGCCTTACCGGACTTTGGGTTCCTCTGGACCTTCCTTGTTTCACTATCAAGGCAGATCACTTGATCCATTGTTCCCATTATTTTTCCGAAACTTTGGGAAAACAATACTTTGAAGCTGTGACACGGTTTTATGGCCTTCTAAATAATCAGTATGTCAATCTGCCTGCTTTTTTATTTCCATTAGTTTTCCCATTGGAGATGTTGAGGCTATTGGTCTGTAATTACTCAGAAGCCTTCTGTTGGATTTGATCCCGGTTTCCTTACTGTCCCCACCACTGGTCCTTTCCATGATTTAGAACGCTTTCCCTCCTGTGCCATCATTCCATCCCAATGGAGTCTTGGGTTGTTGAAGCCTTGTTTCTTAGATGCGAGTACATTATCACTCAGATTTGACCCTTAACCTTTGCCCATGGCAAGATTAGTTTTTGGACAGAACGGCACACTGAAAAGTACCCTTGTGTCACATAATGTGTTGATTTACCTCATCAGTACACCCGTTTCTTACATATCCTCATATGGTCATAATTCATCAACTATCCCACACATTAAGAAGGTAATATATTCAGGATCAGATGAAAAAAATAGTTTTATATTTTCTTTAATTTGACTGAATAGACAAAAGGAAGACAAAATATACAGAATAACATCTTTATATCATTTCTATGAAGGAATATTTACAAATGTACATGTGCCCAAACAGTTTAATCATAATACACAAGCAGTGAGAGATTATACATCATCTCTTAACCTCCAAAAATATATTTGTGTTTGTATGACAAACATTGGGGGCAGAGGGAAGGTACAGCCAGTGCTGGTGATTTTTTTTTGTATAATGCTGGCTGGTAAACAGCAGGAAGAACATCTGGGCTCACTGAGGCCTACTGAATAATGTCCAGTGCAAAATCCATCTCATATAGTTAAGCCTAGTCAAGCTTAACTCTGAATGCCTCAGTTAGTTCTGGCAAATCATTTCAATGTATAGACGTTAGAGTAACATATTTACAGGAAGAAGTCTAACAAAATACATCAAAATGCATCATGCATGGAATATCTTATAGAGCTTGTGATTTCAGTTGCAGTACATAAATATTGATACAACCCCTTTGTGAAATATGATTGAAATGTGTGTGTGTGCTCAACAGGATATACCCAAAAGTGAATTATGAAATGCCAGCATTTTTGTTGAAGGGATTCTATTCTGTTAAATAGTAACACATGAGGTATGTTTGGGTAAATAATGGCAATGACCTTAATTTTCAACTTTAAATTATATACAGGGTCCCTTCCTTAAACACACAAAATGAAAAAGATGTCTTTTAATGGTCCATATAAAACGTAGTCTGGTAATGCATAGGAATAAGGAGTCACTTAATAACTTAAGTGAAATGTCTGTTTTTAACTGGAAAGTGGGTGTAAATCTGTCTAAAAGGATTTCTCCCCCCTAAGCTTGATTCATGCTGTAGTACAATGTCCGTCATGAGACCTTGCAGTGTGTGTGTGTGTGTGTGCGTGCGTTCGTTTGACAAACATCAATATATTCATCGCTCTCCTTCCCTTCTGTGACTTCTTCTTCTTCCAAGGAACTCCACAGCTTGGGACGATGTACGATGAACACTACTGTGTGTATGTACCCTGTGTTTCTACGAAGGTCCTGTATCCGTGTCTGTGTGTCTGTGACTGTACGTAAGCGGGGCCCGCTCAGGGGTCGATGTGGAAGGCCAACAGTTTGTCCGAGTGCAGGTTGTTGAGGGCCCGCAGGTCCGGCAGGCGCAGCAGCAGCTTGGGGAAGAGGCTCCCGTCCCCTGGGTGTCTGCGGCCCATGAGGGAGCGCAGGGCACGGATCAGACCGTCCTGGAGCTGCTCCACGGCGCCCACGTCGGAGACGCCCGAACGGTCTGGAGGGAAGAGGCAAAATGCTCAACTTTTGAGAATTGGAGCATGGGAATTATAATCTGTACTTTATTAATAAATAGTCAGCTGTCATTGGGTTGGGTCGTGAAGGCGGCGCTCACCTGCAGACACAAGGACCACGGCCATGAAGAGAGCCATCTCGTCGGGCTCCAGGCCCAGAGAGCCCAGCTTCTCGCTGAACTCGAACATGGCGTCGAGCAGGGTGCCCATCCCCAGGGCGCGGAGAGTGGCGAGCGGGTACGTCTGCCCGTTCATGAACGTCACTGTGCGCTCCTCGGCGTTGAATAATGTGCAGAACCTTACCATGAGAACCTGGCAGAACACACAAGAGCATGTTCATACGTGCAGTGTTGAAATTGACCCACAGACGTTGTTAGAAAGAGTAATTAGTAATCTTAGTCAATCATTCGATATGAAAACGTAAATGTTCCCCTAGATGTAATTTGTGGTACAGCATCACACATATGTTATCAACCTTGAATTACCTGGAAGGTGCCGGATTTGAGCAGCATGACTTGGTCTTGTTGGCTGAGCTCTTGAAACCCTGGGATGCCCTTGGCAAACTCTACCACTTCTTTGACCGCAGGAGTGAAACCGTGGGAGAAGGTCTCCCACACCTGCTGGCTGGTGCACTCCGGCCCTGACACAGGGTACGCATTCAAAGGACACGCCTTTGTGGAGGAACAAACAAAAAAGAAACATTGAAGTGTTACAACCTTCATAATGACCCCTCCATTTGAGAGAGAGTTTTAGTGGGCCTTGATGCATCGTCTTTCCATCCAAAATACTGTACATCGTAATCGGATACAATCATACATTTTTAATAAATGAACCAAGACACTCACAAGAACTTTAGACCCGTGGGCAAACTTCCACGGGCAGGAGGGTTGAATTGGGGCTGACGCTGCTGCTGGGAAGTGGTTGTGATTGACCGAGTGTTCCCTTTGGGTTGTGGAGTCGTGCTGTTGCAGGTCGGGGGACGCCGTTATTAAATCGTATCGACCATTGTCCAAAATCGTGAACGTCGATTGGCTGTTGTCGTTGGCGGGCGGGCCAGCAACGGGGAAGGACTGGTAACCCAGTGCGCAGCCTGGATGGGAAGCGGACACCCTGGCGTACTTGGCCTCCTGAGAAATGGGCGATGGGTTGCTGTTGGCGGACATGTTGGCCCTCTTAGCGGGCCTCCCCTGGCTTGTGGTGGAGAAGATGTCCTGGTAGGCTCTAGAGATGGCCCCGATGGCCTCCTTAGAGTTGCAGTTGTCTCCGGGGCTGGGGGTCTTGTCCCCCACCGGGGGAGAGTCCATGTCCATGGTGGAGGACTCATTCAGGCTGTTCATGTAGCTCTGCATCTCGTCCAGGAGACGTTGCTTCTCTCTCTTGGGGATACGGCCAAAACGGACAGCTAGGGACGGATGGAACCAAAGAGCAAGGAGTGAGTACTGTGGACCAAAGCAAACTAGGGATGCTAACATCACTGCATTATGCATTGAACCGCTACGCAAACAATCACCCTGAAGCCATCAAGGATTTCCTTTAAAACATTGATGGATTTCTGTAAGGAAGGATCAGCCAGTTGTCTATAACTATACTCATGCTTCTCTGTAACTGTACCTCCACCCCCCCACCCCCCCCCCCCCACACACACACACACACACACACACACACCAGCTTCCTTGAGCAGCCATCAGCTGGAGCAGTTATTTATAGGTCTCATGCCAGCATCGGCCTCAGCCTCAGCCTTTTCTCTCTCAATCTCTTTCTGCTGCTCCCACTGCCTCCCTCACTCTGTAAGTAGGGCAGTGGGGCACCGCTAGTTTGATATTGCATGCACCAAGATCACGAGAAAGCGGAGCAACAGAGTTGGACTCAAAAGCAACCAGATGACATCGAGTGCAGTACGATGGATACCTGGAGGTGATAGAGAGAGACGCACACTGCGGAGGATGGCTTGTATTGCTGACAATGTTTGCTAGTTAGGTATAGGTGTGCACTGCAGAGTGCTGCTCTATTGGGAATTTTTCCTCCGGGGATTAAAGAACAAGAGGTCTATTTTCTTTTCTTATCGTGGACAAAATATAAGTACAAGCTTTAAATCAATGTTGATGTCATGTGGAAAAAGGAAGTAAAAGGCAAAAATAGAAAGGAAATAGGCTAAAGTAGAAGTCTAAAAATAATCTTAAGCTATCACACGATGGAACATAAAGTCGAATGTATTGATCGACAAATGGTTTAACAATGCTTTGGTTAATTATCCACAGGACATAATTCCAGGAAAGGCAATTTTCCCCATGGCTTTGGATTAAAAAGTATCAAAAGCTGTAGCTTTCACACAAAATGTGTTCCAACTCGGCAAACTGTGCCAGCGTGCCAGTTGGCATCATGGCCCACTTAGCTTCCTGTTACCAGAGCACTTTCAATATGTGCTGCTGGTGTGAAGCACATGTACACAGCCTTGTGTGAAATTAGGGTATACTATTTAAAATGGGCTCCAGGCAGTTGTATGTGGTTTTCCTGTTTTTCGCAATAACTACAACATTGTGAAAGGGGTTTCTAGGTTGTGGTTTATGATTCTTTTCACAATCCTGTCTCAGGTGGTCCAGGTTGAGGTTTGATCTGATATTGAGCCGTGCTCTGCTGCCCCATTTTGCCTGCTGCCTCGCTTTCTATGTGAACCAAAAGTCAAATGCAAACAAATAATATCCTCCTCGATACATTAGATTGCCTAGAACATTTAAGGTTACATATCAGAAGATCCACAATGAGATGAGGTACAAGTAGGTCATGGTTGTAGTACGTGGGTGTTATAGGCCAAATTCAGCATGTTTTTTCTGGGCCAACCGAGCTGGATGGCTTTCTTCATCTATGACGCTAGGTGATCAATCAATGTTCTGGAGTCAGGGCTACAAACTGGGTTGCGTGCTTGTTAACTCTCTTGCTTGTGTGTGTGTCCATGTTTGTGTTTTTATTCTCATCTTAATTGTTAGTGTATCCGTCATTAATTGCAGTAAGATGCTGTAAGGGCATAAGAAAGGTAATCAAGTTGACCCTGTTCCAATTTCCTAAAATAGTTTTTGTGTTTGCTGCATTTTCCGGATGACAGATCGCTTCGGGGACCCTGCGCCTCCTACTCTAATAAATCACTGTCTGGCAAGGAGGTGCGAGGAGGTGGTGGGGAGGGGGGGGTATGTGAACATGGTACACAGACGGTGGTGCAGGGAATGCATCGAGACTTAAGGAGGCAGCGAAGGATATCGGCAAAGGACGAAGGAAAGACGTTAAGCAAAACTTTCCTTAGCTGGGCGGGAAGGGTTTGATAGCAAGTCAATGGCCTTGTCCACAGACCTGGCCGGGGGGGGGGGGGGGGGGGGGGGGGGGGGGGGGGGGGG
>JAOPJJ010000001.1:11482971-11495505 GCA_027122795.1 Enchelyopus cimbrius
CCCCCCCTCGCCCTCCCTGGGGGCCGGGGCCCTAAGAGGCCCCTCCTGCCCAAAGCCCCTAGGAGCACAGAACTCAAGAGAGCAATGTTTTGTCTACCCGGGCCGGAAAAAACAAAGATAGGCCGACAGGTCGGGTTACATTCTGAGCTCTTTGTTCAGGGGTCGGATGAGCGCGGCCCAGTGCCTCAAACACCCCTGGCTCAACAACATCTCGGAGAAGGCCAAACACCTCAACATGGTGCTCAAGTCCCAGGTTCTGCTCAGGAAGTACATGGCCAAGAAGCTGTGGAAGGTCAGTGTGTGCACATAGACATACCTGTACGTTATCGCAAGCACGCATGAGTGCACACGAAACACATACGGGATACACCTACCGTACATCCATGTCATTGCACATGCACGCACGCACACACACATGCATACAAGCAATCAAGCATTCTCTTACACATTCGCACAGAAACCAGAAAAAGAACAACCTCAAGCCTAGGTCAGGAGATAAGATGTCTAAGACTACTCATCTATTTGCCAAGTAATGTCCTTTATTAGTGCCAGACACGGTCTGCGTTTCTACACCTTGTCCACATTTCTTTGTTGTTGTTGTGGTTTGTAGAAGAACTTCATCGCAGTGGCAGCTGCCAACAGGTTAAAGAAGATCGGCAGCTCTGGATCTCTGACGTCTCTGGGGGTCTGAGCGACCCGCGGGGGGGGGGACCCCAGAGCTGGGTGTCGCCCGCTCCTCCGGGCCCAGCTCTGGTCTCCGGACGTCTTTGCGTGTTGAGATACAGGAGATTGTGGACAGGCCTAAGAAGGCTTAGTGAATATTTATAGGATCATTTTGCTCTTTGTTCGTTTGTATATGGAAATTGTCTCCACCGAATCCTTTCACTGAATTGATTGATGCTTTTATAGAAAGGCATGATTGGATATGTTGTATATACCGGTATACACAATTATAAATAGGTTTCAATTAATTATTGGCTATGATGCATTTGCACGAGTGTTGCAGAGTGAATGACCTGATTAATAATGTATTCTGTAGGATCTGAATGATTGGTGCATGCAAATATGATATGAAAATGATAATGGCTATTCCATGTAATCATGACAACATCCAGGTTTGTGGTTTTGCTCAGCAATTAAGGGCAAAGCTTACAGGCAATTAAAAAAAACTATGCTAATCAAATAATATCCTTAACGTCAAATGTACGGGAAGCAGCAGTGGACACAAACAAAGGAGAGGGAATAAAAGAACCATGAAACCGTTTAAATCTAAAGAGTGATTTATTATGCATTTTGCGTTATGCTCTGACAGTTAGAAAATAATAGCATATCAACTCTTTAATTCTTGATTTAAACCTTTTTCTAAGCTATCGGGTGATACTACAAATGCCTAATACAAAATTGTTCTAATTTGACAAAGTTAAAAGTTGGCCAATGATTCTTAGCCGACTGAAATACGGGCGTCAAAACACAACGTGTCGACGGGTACATCGCTCAGCATCGCTTGTGCTCCCTTTTGTTGCTTTTGACTGGGATATTCACACAATGCCTCCCGGACCAGTACACCTGGTTCAGTAACTGGGTGATTGTGTCGACGTACACAATATGAAAACACACAGTCCTTCCGTCCGTGACAAGTCTGTGATCTGAAACATCCCAGGCTAATGGTTCACCGAAGCACTTTTGATTAGTCATCATACTAATAATTTCATATCCTGAATATAGGGTCATGTGTATTTTGACATCGTTTCCCATGTCATAGCGATATGAACACAGCCCATATAAAGGCACACCCATTCACAAGCTTGGAGGTACACGTGAATGCCTAGACCCACAATAACCCTTTACACTGCATCTGTTGAGGCCTGCCTGGCCCTTCACATTAAAAGCGTGGTCGGGCCTCAAGGCCACAAGGCGCCTCTGCATGTTCAATTATTTCATTGGGTTCACATGACATCATGAAAGGAGAAAAGAGGCAAAAACACTTATTTTGTAACACTCCTTGTTACCCACATAACAGACCATAAGATCAGGGTCTGGTCTATTTGAAATAGAAAAATAACGACTAATCAGTCTAATAATCTATTAAAGGCCATAACATGTGACGATGCGTTCGGTACAACGTCAGAACGGGTAACAACGTGAAATGATTAGCGCCCAGCGGCCTGCATCTGAACAGCAACGCCGTACATCTCTTCATCAAACGGAAATGTAATTCCAATGTTTCATTTTGTTTCTCCGATAAGACACACTAAATTTTCATGTTGGGGAGGGGCTGGAGGCCATCGACTTTCTCTTAGAATTGGGATTTGGGATTGGTGGTCAGGAAACAATCAAACAAAAGCAAAAAACAAAAACACTATCATTGTGCATTTAACTTGCATGCTATTGTTGAATTCCTTCAGTCGTACGTCCAGATAATTCAGCTTTGTAAACATTCCAGACTGAGAGTTGAGGTAATAATGTGATAGTGAGGGAAGAGCAAAATGTCACATGGGTCATCGTCGCTAAGCAACACAGTCCTCAATCTCCCCTAGAAATATCGATTTCTCTCTCTCTACGGTTCTAACCTCGAAAGAAAAAAAAGAACTAAACTAAACAAACTATGACCTACAAAGTATGTGTGCTTGCTCGCTCACCGACAGAATAAAACTATACAAAGATCTGTCCTGTAGCTATAGGTGAAGTGCGGGGTGTCGCCCTTCTCTTGAGGTAGTCAACATTTAGAACAATAGAACATATCTTCACACAGGAGGCATTAACAAACGGCGTCGGGCCGGTCGTCCGGACGCAGAGGCAGCGTCGTAGAAAGATTTTGTTTTCTAAACAATTTAACACTTTTTTTTGTCTCTTGCGCTCTTTCGCATATTAAGCATCAGCCTACATTTTTAATACCATTTATGAAGTTTTTTTGCAGAAGAGGAAACAAAATTACAGAACGATAAGAGGTAGGACATTTTTATAAGTGAATTATAAAGTCGAGGACTGACACTAAATAAAGAGTTCTGATTCATAAAAATCTACCATTATACTTTCAACCTAATGGCACGAATAAGAGCCCAAATAACTAAGAAGCCAAAAAACAAAAATTATATATATATATTTGAAGAAAGAGAAAATGACAGCAATGTCAGCATGTTCTGATGAGGTAAAACAGTTAAATGTTATCCTAGTTTTTGTCATAAAATGTCATAAGTGCTTTAACCATGCGAAGAGGTCTGACACTCTTTCCGAGGCACAACAGTAGCATTTTAAGACATTGGTGCAACTTTGTGTTTGTAGGGGGGGCGGGGGTCAAAGAGTTTCCTTCAAAATCCAGCAACAATGGCGGTAAGGCAGAGCAGTGAGGCTCTCGCTAACTATTCCACTAAAAAACAACTCCCAACTCCAAAAAATGTCCTCAAAATAACAAAACACACAAACTGTAACCAACCCGGAGGGTGACTTTATGTGTCACCCGGTGTGGTCCAGGGTGCGATTTTTTTCCAGAACCGCCAACGTGACCATCGCGGACTCGCGGTTTCAGATGTTGCTCCTCAAGTCCACGTCTCGACGGACAGAGTCTCGTTTAGCGAGGGGATTCTACTTGAGCGCCACCCACCTCCCTCGGCGCTCACCTATTCTTTGCGGCAGAGGGGGCCCCCGTTGGCCCCCCCTGGAGAAATGCTACTTCTTGTTCGTTTTTTCTGAAGGAAAACCCCCCCCACCCTGACCAGCCCCTACCCTCCCACCCCGAGATCCAACCACATCGGTGTGTGGAGGGAGAAGATGGATGTGGATGAAAAGGATGTTCACGTTCCTGTTCTGGAGCTTGCGCCATGCTTGGAAGTCGTATAAACATTTATAAGAAGTGCGCGTGTCCCTTTTAAAAAAAATGTTTGTATATTAAATGCTTCTTGCATCTAGCAGCAATAGAATTCAAACTGTGGTTTTCTATTTCTAAGTTTTATTAGTTGAACGCTAGGGTATTATGTGGTGGGACTCGTAGCCTTTGAGAAATAAAAGGGTGGCTTTAGTTCTCAGCGGCTAGTAAGTGATTGTGTGGTAATACTGTTTAACAGCCGAGTAGAGAGAAGGGTCTAAGTATTCCTACTTTAACAGCGATTGACATATGTTGTGTCAAAACAGATAAATGTAGTTGCTCTGCACATTTTGTCTGATCAGAATCATACATTTGAACCTCAATCATAATGTGTACGATGTTTTGAAGGATACAACTGCTGTCTGTGCTTTGCTCAAACACTTTTCTTTAGAAGTATTTGAAGGATATTAAGGATAGAAACCTACCACGCGATAACCAAACCAGTCAGACTGTGTTACCGTGTGATTAGGTCCATGTCATACTACTGCTGCTCGGTTTCCAAATAGATAAGCATGTTTATCTAAAATGTGTTTTAAACAAGGTCAATTCCTACCCAATTAGCGTTTAGACCGATGAGATTCTTATAACAGAGTCTCTACTGACCTGAGGTCAAACATGGCAAGCCCACGTTATCAATAGAAGTATTTCACTGTCTGCACTTTTGAAAAAATATAAAATAAAATACTGGTGTTTAGTGATGAAGCGGTTATCGGGGCAATGTGTCACACGTGTGTTTTGCTGCACCCCTGTGAACACTCTGTTTAAGTGCAACAACTGTTTGTAACAGGATTTACAGGAAGTACTGTATTTTGGTTCGACTGAGAATAATAAAGGTTCCCTCCCTTCCTCATTCAAGCTTTCTTTTTAAATAATGAGGTAATACTGCTGAGGTGATCTGTTGTGTTAAAAAGAAAGAAAAGTAATTAAAAAAAACTACTAGCAATATTAGCATCAATGAGCTAAGTTACACCCCCACCCGCTCCCACCCACCCACCCACCCCCCCAAAAAAAAAAAAAAATTACTTGAGAACCTGTTTCCCCCCTTTTTTTGTGTTCAACTTAAAAGCGCGGTAAGCCTACAGTACGTGGCTGTTGTTGTTTTGGATCACAGATGGTGTGCCTGCCTCCATGCGGGCCACCTCCTCCTCTTTGAGCACGGTTGGGGCCTACTGCTGAAAGGCCTGGTAGTATCGAGGTAGAGGGCTGGAAGTGCTCATAGCAGGGCTGCTGTACCCCTGAGGTAGCTGGCTGTGGCTGTGGGCCCCGGGGCCCTGGGGTACGTGAGCCTGGGGCGGCTGGATGAGGGCGAAGGGGCCGGGCGGCTGGGGCGACAGGCCGGCGGCGGAGGAAGAGGAGGAGGAGGCGTTGGTGGCCGAGGTGGAAGGGTAGCCCATCATCAGCCCCCCCATGCCCATGTGGGCGCCGTAGGGCGGCAGGCCGAAGGGCAGGAAGCCCAGTAGGGGGCCCAGGTCCATGTTGGTGGCGCAGGACAGCTCGCCGCCCCCGCCGGCCCCCTCGGGCAGCAGGGCGTCCCGCTGGGGCGGGGAGGTGGAGGAGGAAGAGGGCGCCGTGCTCAGGTGGTTGGGGGGCAGGCCGCTCTGCAGGTCCAGCAGGAAGCTCTCCATGTCCACGCGGGGGTAGGAGGTGGTGCCGTGCTGGTACCGGGGCATGGCGCTGTAAGCTTGCTGCTGGGTTTGCTGCTGCTGCGGCGGTGGCTGCTGGGAGGCGGCGGGGGGCTGCAGGGGGTGGTGGTGGCCGTGCGGCGAGGGGGGAGGAGCCATGTGGCGACCCATGGCGGAAGACAGGGATGTCTGTATGAGGCCGTGGTGGTGGTGGCCCATGCCGGGGCTGGCCATGGGATAGGAGCTGTACATGTCCATGGAGAAGGAGTTCTCCGGGGGCTCTTTGGGGGCGGAGCCTACATCACATGTCACCGGGCTAGGCTCCTCCTTCACGGTGCACAGGCCGGAGGGGGTGGGTGTGGCCACTGGGCCGCTCGCCATTCCGGCCGGCGTAAGCCCCGCCTCCTGGGCGTGGCTCTTCTTCAAGTGGCGCGTCAGGTGGTCACGGCGTCCGAAGCGCTGGGCACAGCGCGGGCACAGGAAGTCGCGGCGGCCCGTGTGCACCACCGCATGCCGGCGGACGTCTTTGCGCGTGTAGAAGCGCCGGTCACAACGCTCGCACGAGTACTTCCGCTCCCGGACCGGCAAGGCAGCGCTGGCTCCCGCTGGGCCTGGGGGAGGGGGGGGGCGATCGTTGTGGCTGCCCAGGTGCTCCAGCAGGGAGGGGGATCCGTCGGGACAGGGCAGGCCCGCCGTGGTGCCGTGCGCCGCCACCAGGTGCCGCCGGTACCCCAGCTGGGTGTTGTACTGCTTACCACACTCCTGGCACTGGAAGAGCTGCCTGTTTGCAGGGTGGGCCTCCTGCAGCTGGCTCTTAAGATGGTCCTGCTGTTGGAACATGATCTAGCAGGCAGAACAGTGGCTGGCTCTCTTCTTGGTGTACGAGGACTTTGGCCAGAAGCCTGACCAGACACAAACAAGACTCATGGGGATGCTCCCAGGGGCTGACCATCAGACTGGAGACACCTGGCCTTCCCCAATACTCGAGCTGGAGGGCTGGATCCTAAGTGCTGCTTGTTGGTTGTACGATGCCCCTTTATGGCAACTCCTAGCGGTCTTCCCTTCCTTGCTGGGCGAATCCTGTATCCAGAGATTGGTTTGGGTGACAGCAGCTGCCATAGCAACCCCAGAAGGGCTGTAAGGGATGAGTCACTCTTCTTCTCTAGAGTCCTTGACCGGTTCTAAGTTGTTCTGGCCTGTGAGGACCTGTTGTGTGGGGGTGCAGAGGGGTAGGGGTGGGGTCAGCCAGCCAGGGATGGAGGGTCCTCAATATGTCAATTTAGATGGGATCCAGAGACACATTTTTGTTAAATCTGTAAAAAGAAAATCAGAAGACAGACGCACAACACAATTGTGATCATCATATTGGCAAATACTGGATATGCAGGTTTCAATGTTACTTTGGATAATGTTATTATGGTGTATTGGAAAAAGATTATTGCTCATTATGTTAAATATATTACACTTTGCGAATGCTATATTTACTATGCCATACCAAAAATTCTCATCTAAAATTTGTGTTATATTTCGACATCATTTTTGTAAAACATACTAGCTAAAGCTTTGCAACACTACAACTGCTACAGCTTTAAGTATACAATTAGAGGTGGATTGAATGGCAAAATAAGGATTTGACCCCTTCTTGATCATGCCTTCTATGTATTTGTTGCTTGAAATATCACAGGAAATTACTGTTTAAAATTATACTACTATAATGTGAATATGAGACATACAATTCTAGGACTTTGATCCCCTGTCCATCATGTATGAAATTTTAAAAATCAGTCTATTTTTGTGTTTTAATTATGATGTATGTTCCGAGGATGTTTCTCGGCATAATATGACTATAGTCTAATAATATATACATGCTATTATTGAGTTTGTTTCTGTTATTGGTGATATGTTTTAATAACTAATCCTGGCAGTTGAAAATCTGTATATAAATAATTTCATTTTAAAATGAGAAATATGACATATGAGAAACCAATCATAGTAACCAACTACTGAGAAAACAAAATTATATAAGAAATAGGATATTAGTTTTAAAATACAATAACCACTCTAGCCATATTTAAAGTTGAGCATTGTGTCTTCCAATTAATGGAAGGAAAATGGAGGGCATTTTAACCGTCACTGATGCGGTCAAAATTTAAAACTAACAGTATTCAGACTGTTTAGATGACTATACTTGTGTTCCCTATGAATCAAACTGTACACATAGAAGGGTAATTGAAGGAACTAAGCACTTAGTCCTAGGCCAAATAACACAATAATACTATAGAGTTGTTAGGGTTGAGTGGGATGTTGGTAGAAAGAAAAAAAAATAAGGACAATTTAAATCTTGTTTTATGTAGGAAGTTGCGGTGCAAAAAGGATTGGACATTGTTTTCCTTGGAAAAGTGAAATCAATCAAGTGAAATCAATTGGCACTCAATTGAAATGAGTCAAAATTGTATATCTATTTTCAAGGAGCCCTACTAAATATAATTAAGAAACTTGTAAATTGATGTTTCATCGGTGGATTAAAAAAAAGTGTAGGTTGTAAATATTGGTAGGTTTGCCATGACAAATATACGAATATAGACTGCAGCAGACCTAGCACTTGTGACATCATTTTCCTATACTATTTGTATGTTATAATTACTATTCCCCACCCATAACCACCGTAATGTTTTTATGAGTTTGGTAACTAATGCAACCGAACGTGCACGTTCCAATTCAACTTTTTCCCTCTATATTAATTAATGAAAACACAAACCGTAAATAGCCTCGTCTGTTAGGCATGTTGCGTTCTGCACCATTTAATAATTGCATAAAAGATAGCTTTGAACACTGGTCGTCCCTCATCGAAAGCTTTGTAAAGGGCGTTATTACGAAGCCATTTACAATGCCTATATTATATCCACACCATTGCTGAACGTTTAATTTGAGCAGAGTCACTTACAGGGATAGAAAATGAGTCGATCCTTGCGATGTAACGATAACTTTACGGTGCTAATTGCTGTTTTCATGTTGGTCCAACTCGTTCGTTCCTGTAATGCAGCGATAGCCAACAAACTGTATGCAGTTATAAACGATCGTAAAGGAACATTTGTCCATCTCATTTACCTTACTTTGCGTAGCAGTGCACGAAACAATCCTAATGTTTTTACGAATTACGGTGTAGGCTAGCTCATCCTGATTCACGAGGCAAGGCTCCATATAGCCGCTGAACCAATAGTTAACCGAACACTACGTCTGTATTGAAGTAACAGACCGGCGTATAACGCGAATACACGTTTATTATTGACTTATTAACGAACCGTTTTACGTATGACTTCGTTGCGTATGAAGCTATAATGAATAATCCCACAAAATAAAACCATTCAGCAAGTTTGTGTCTCGGGAGTTTACAAGTCGGTAAGGATATTTTTTAGGACCTAATTTAAACTTTAACGCGAACACCATACATTACGAATCCTGGGGCAAACTTACCTCTGGGTGATTTAACGAGTTTATATTCAAATTTTGTCCTGTAGATTTGCAACTTTACATTTTTCCAAATTTTTCTAAAATGTTTATGATATTTTGGGGCCTGGACTTCTCGGCGCGGCGCTGGAGTTGTGAAGCGCATGCATTGTGGGAGTGTGACGTCAGACGCACCACTTTGACGAACTTTTGAAAGGAGGCCAGTTGGCAAAACAGGGGCTGCTATGGGGGAGATGGGGGGAGAGGCGAGAGCCGTTCAGGTTCAACTTTAGCATCCGTTATAGACAACGCAAACGCCATATACATACTAATATAATAAAGGAAACTCCAAACGAATACAATTGACATAAGTGTGTATAACTTTCCATTCACAGTGACCATAAACTACATTTAGAATACACCGTGGAGGTATTCTTTATATTTCCTGTGTATCGATCTATCATGGAATGTTTACTGATTTAATTGGTGGTTAAAATATGATATCTCCTAACATTAAATTGAGTGCAAAAGAAATCTTAAAGAAAAATTCGTAGTATCCATCCATGGAAAATACATTCACTTAAAAATATATTTGTATTTTCCATTCAAATGTATTTGTATGTTCCATTCAAATGTATTTGTATTGTCCATAGGACTGTCCAGTAATGTATACACTCAATTGTAGACAACTGCTATTTTTCGGTAATGCCATAAGATTATTTATTTAAAAGATAATACAATTAGATCATAATTATTCCCAATAGGTATTAAATGGTATGTGTAATTAACTTGACTGAAAATATACTATTCTATTATTCAGCCTTATACATATTACAAGTAAAATAATATATATATTTTTTTTGTTTGGACTTGCATCGTGCTGTCTATAATTTCTGATATATAAATCGCACTTTAACCCCACGTTAGAATAACATTTTAGCAATATCCTAAATCATTTTTGGGGTTATTTTGTGTCGTCGACGCTACAAACGACGTAGAGATAGATGGCGGGCTGTTTTTGTGTTGCATTCCTGCAGTAGGGCTGACCCTTAACCCCGTTGTTGTAGTCTCTCCGCCTCGCATTCCTAACAGGGTTTTCCTGCAGTAGTACAGCAAAGGCGCACGCCTGCCACTGCGCCCACTGTGTATAGGCTAGGTAGCTTAGAGGGCTAGCAACCACCACCCATCTGCACACAATCTGTTGTGAGATGCAAAAAAAACCAAACACTATATATTATGCTTTAGCCAAAAGGCGGTGGTGTACACTACAGTGAATAGCGCAGGATCCTCACGAAAAAGGGAAGAAGCGGTTGTTTTGGGAGCACTCATTATCTGCCTGTGCTAGCCTGCGAGCTAAAGAATCCTGCTCACGGTTTCCTGACCCACAGCGACGAGTCGCTTTGTAGCGATTCGAGATTCAAGAGACACCGTCCCGACATACAAGCGAGCTACCACCAGCAAAGAGAGGAGGAAATGAAGGACAAACAAAAGAGAAAGAAGGAGCGCACCTGGGCAGAGGCGGCTCGTATGGTAAAAATAACTCAAACTTTTGAATTTGAACATATTTATGTAGCGAATTCGAATGACCGCGTCCGACGGCGTGAGGAGCTAAATTACAGCCGCCAGGCTGTGGTTTGCTGGGTTGTCTCTGCACGGCGTCCCGACTAGCGGACACTCGCCATAACACTGCGGCCCAAACAGTATCACACAACCCCTGAAATAACCCACCATTGTTACCTTTTCTGTATCTGTTTATGAATAACTGGTATTTACAATATGTTTTTTTGCTACAGCTTTTTTGTAGAGCGAACCCGTAGCCTTCAATGTTGACCTGAAGAGGCTTCGGCTAACGCTACGTGCTAACATTAGCATTGGTAGTGATCTGCTAGCTCAGAGCTAGCAACTGTTATGTTTTCGTCCCTTTGTTTGTAGGCAGCAAGTTAGCTCACGTTGTCATATTTATCTACTTCAAATGGCGCAACCTTAAAAAGGCCACTATATGCCCAGTTATAGTTATGTTTTTAAACATACAATGACGTTTATTTTTATGGAAATATAATAAGCAACCAAAACATTGTTGACTATTCAACATAGCATGTTGTGAGCTAATTCAACCCTGGTGTAAAATACCTTGTGTTACCTTGAATGCAAACGGCTGGTATATAACTATATACATGCACATAGTCTACGTTCTGTCATGGCCTTTTTGACAAATGGGCATGCACTTTGGATCTAACCAAAATAGGGTTGTCCCGTCTGTCAACCTATAACGTTATAATTCCTTAAACTCAAACCTAACGTTACCCCAGAATGGCCATATTTGGCTTACAGAAATGGCAGGATGATTGCATGTTTAGCCACTTTAAACATTGAGATTAAATGTACATTGAGTTGACCCAATTACAGGCTTTGTAGAGCTCTCCAGTTGGTGCAACTGATAGATTCCTTTATACTTAGTATATTGTTGGGCCCACAATCAACCATGACAAATACTAATTGTTGGTGGGTGTTAAGTGATGCATTTAACCTGCAAAACAACAGCACTGAATATGCATAGCTTATTCTTAGTGCTTTTATCTTGAGCAAGAACAAAACGTCAGAAAACGCAGAAGTCATTATGCATAATATGGTAACCGGTTTTCAATTCACTATTTAGTCAATTAGCAGACACCTTTATCCAAAGCCTCTTGCAGTCATAATTCAGCAGGTTCTGTAGGATTAGGCGTTTTCCTCAAGGAAGCTGATAGGTCGACTGGAAGTACCATGGGACTGAAACCCAAACCTCCTAACCCATTTTGTGCCACCTCATAATTTACAGTGTTTTGAATTTAGGGAAGAAGTACCATATAACAAAGCTGCATTTATTTAAATACATTTAATGTCGCTTTTTTGTTGTTGTTGCACAAATCACAAAGAATTACACATGTGGGTATGCTGTCACTTAAGAGCTAGCATACCCCATGTACTTGGCAGCATAGTTTCATCATTTAAAGAGTTTGAAAATATACAACTAGGCTATACAGGCAGAGTTGGGGTAGGTTGGCTGATGGACCAAAGTTCCACATCCATCTATCCTTACTGTCTTTTACTAAAATGTTCTCAGGAACAGTAGCATACATATTTGTGTGTATACTGTTCAGCATTTATATACATTCCTGGTGGCTTCAGTCTTACTGTGCTGATCAATTTATATACTTGTTGTGTTCCATTCTTTGTTGCTTATGTTGATAAGAAAACCGTCAACTACTTTTCTCTGTCACAAGTTGTGTGGTTTTGCCAGAAGTTGGTGCTTTCCCCCTACAGCTTATCAGGCTTCACATACAGGCTGTGTTGATTTCAGTCCTCTTGTCCAGATTGTCTGTGTGGGCTAACATTCACATGGCATTCTGGCAGGTATTGGAGAACTTCTCCGATGCCCCCATGACACCAAAACAAATCCTGCACGTTATCCAGACCAAGGGACTCAAAGAAATGAGGTTAGACACACACACACACACACAAATAAAGTAAATCAATGTTTTTAAAGATTTGTTAAAGTGTCCCAATCTCTGCCCAATATACAGTGGCATATAATGATGCCCTGAGAATGTTTCTTAATATCCC
>JAOPJJ010000001.1:11501020-11512948 GCA_027122795.1 Enchelyopus cimbrius
CCCCCCCCCACCCCCCCCCCCGCCCCCACCCCCACCCCCACCGGGGCCCCCTTTTACACGGCTAGACGGGTGTCCTGCCCCCCCCCCCCCCTCCCTACTGCCCTGGGTCAACGGTCAGCATCGTCCAAACTCGACCAGATGACGGCGAGACCTCTTCAGCGGACATGAGTCATGTAGTTTTATACCGTTAATGCAATCAGGGAAGTTATCCATTTTACCGTCGGGAAGCTTAGAGTGTAATTGCTTCCTGTCTGGGTGATCAGCCAAGAGTAACCGTCCCTTGTACCGGTGCACGTAGGTTTGGCAAGCTTGCCACAATGCAAACGATGGAAGTACAGCACATTCCTCTTTTTGGAGTGTCCGTCTGTACCGAGTTTGATCCCTAGGCAGAGTCGGCACAACTACTACAGGATTTGTTGTTGTTGTTGTTGTTGAAACTATATTGTTGACGGATGTTTGAGTGAAGCTGGCAGAGAGAGTGAGGATGTGTTGATCACAGAGTGCTGGTACCGGACATGGTGCTTCAGAGGAGACCCCTCCCGTGGGACACGTGGGAGTTACAGTGGCTGGGTGCTGTTGTTTGGCGGCAGTGTGAATAACTGAATTCCTAAGTGTCTGGAGAGGATGCAGTTGGGGGACCTGTCACTCATTCCACCATTTTGGAGTCGCAAGTTCCTTTTCGTGGAAGAGGCGTTTAAATGGGAGTGTCCCCGTCAAAAGTGTGCGCGTCTGCATGTGTGCGCACTGTGGGTTTGCTACGGTGCAGGAGTTTGGAGACGGACCAGCAGTCAGCAGACTGATTTCATGAGCCCCTGTCGGATATTGGACTTTTCGATTGATATGTGTGGATTTCATTATGGAGGAACCGGGTGAATGCAGGTTTTCCCCACATTTCTAAACTTTATTTGAGTTTACCATCAAACTCATTTTGATACAATGATCAGAAATTGGACATTGGGTTCAGTAATCTCATATAGTTTATTCCTTCATCTTCTTCTCCATATACTTCTCGTCAAATGCATTGCTTATCCTAGAAGACAAAAGTGCATTCCTAACTAACTTCTCCTAACTCTGTTAACGTTTACTGACTTTATTTTGGAGATTCTATAATCACAAACTGCTGAGATTAAATAAGAACAAACTCTCTTTTCACCCCGGTAAGTTTTCACAAAAGGAACACACAAGGCATATCTCTTGGGTGCACTACTTCCAAAAAGTCCAAGAAACGCTGATTGAGCGCTGTGTATATCAAACATGGTGACCTCCCTACAAAAGCACATATCGGATGATAACCTGCCTCCTTTGTCATGCAGGGCCCATGAAGAGGAACCGAGGAGGGGTGGACGTGGACTTTGAGACTCCTGGCTCCATCCTGGTGAACACCAACATCCGTGCGCTCATCAACGTGCGCACCTTCTCTGCCTTCCCAGCAAACTCCCAGCAGCAGCTCCTGCAGCTTCTCCCCGAGGTGGACCGCCAGGTGGGTGGATCTGCACCCTGCCTAGGGCCCCGGGGCCCCAGAATGCACTGCAGTTCAAGGGCTGGTTGAATCATTTTCACAGACCGATTGAGCGAGAAGGAAGAGACAGCCGAGGTGTAGTCACAGTTTAGTTCATCCGCCATTGTTGGACATAATAGTAACAATAGTAAGATTAAAAAACTGCTTTATATTAAACATTAACTATGATTTGAAGTTTGCAACCTTGATAATTAAATGATTACCTATTTAATTAAACAACGATCAACGAATTAACAACGATCAGTAGGTCCAAAGCATGCCTCCTCTATTTACCGTCGCAGTAGTACCCGTCCCTCGGAAGTAGCCAAGACAAAGTGTTTCAAAGCTAATCACTCACCGAGACCTTGAGTCATGGTCATGGGACTCCCATGGACACTCTAAAGGGTGACCCCTGACCTCTGTCTGTGCAGGTGGGTCCAGACGGCATGACCCGTCTCAGCAGTTCAGCGCTCAACAATGAGTTCTTCACCCACGCGTCACAGAGCTGGAAGGAGAGGCTCGCTGAAGGTTGGTCCGCACTGTGGTCTTTGCAGCACTTTCTGCACTCATCTGGCTTAGGGGTTCAGGTTCACCCCAGTACCTTATGTAACCTGTGCCTTGGATTAGCCCACATTGTTACATGGGATTGAACCTTTCGGTACACACTCCTATCCCTCTTGATGGTCCTTGTCACTGGTCATATCTCATGCTTTATTTGCACAAATTATATTCAGGGCCTTTCCATAAGCACCCTTGCGCAGTATAAACCCTCTAATGTTGACATTTTCTCTCATGGTAACAATGTTTGTGTATGGGAAACGCTAGGTGGGTGTGCAAAATTGCCATTTAAACCCACGTCTGATTTGTTATGTCATTAGAACAAACGTATCATGCCATTCAATGGCATGATGTATGCTGAAGGTTTTCCATTTGGGTAGCATACTTTCATGCGAATAATGCTACCTGCAATGCTAACCATGATGCTAACGCTAACCCCGATGTTGATCCACTTTGATATTAAAGCCTATCTAAGGGGAGAATATGTGTCCCAATGAGCACTGTAGCCCCATGCTGTGGTAGATGTTGCATCTACTTCATGAGTTCTGCTGTGGTCTATCCTTAAAGGGGAGTTCACCCATGAGATGCAAGTGCGTTTCCGACAAGAGATGGAGAAGGAGAAGAAGGTGGAGGCCTGGAAGGAGAAGTTCTTCGAGGAGTACCACGGTCAAAAGTAAGGGAATCACTAACTGCGACCCTCTCCTGTCCTCATAGGAGGACCCTTCATCGATCCCAGACAGGAATTGTGGGATGTTCTGCTAATCATTGCTGATCTCCTGTCCTCCCATCTCCGCCCAGGTCCGGCCTGACCCCGGAGGAGTCGCTGAAGCTGACGATGAGCGAGGCTGCCGAAGTGGCGGGCAGCGTGCTAGACGACGAGGTGGCGGCCACGGCCGCGGGCACGCCCAAGAGACGCAGCGTGGGCCGCAGGCGGCGCGACGGCCGCATGAGGAGACGCACGCGGGCCGACCTGCGCCGCAGGGCGCGCCGCACGCTCTGCAAGTCGGCCACTCCAACCCTCCAGTCCCCCGAGCCGTTGGAGGCACCCAGCGCCCTGCTGGACACCTCCGCGGCGTCGCTCAACTCCCCCATGTCGGACAGCGCGGCGGTGCAGGGCGAGGTGGTGCTGCAGGCCGACTCAGGCCTGGAGCTCCCCGCCGAGTGCTCCTCTGTGGAGCCGGAGCCCACCGCCTCCTCCACCCCCGTCCCCGTCGCCCCCGAGCCCGAACCCGAGGCTGAGCCCACCCCCGTGGTCCTCGTACCTGTGGCGACGCCCACACCCACACCCACGCCGACCCCCACCCCTACGCCCACACCCACGCCGACGCCCAGCCCAAGCCCCGCCTCTACTAGCGCCAATGAGGAGCCGGAGGTGGCCGCTGAGCTGCTCCCGGAGGAGGCCGCCCCGCCCCTGGCCTCCACCTCCTCGCCTTCATCCTCCTCCTCCTCTTCTTCCTCAGCGTCCTCGCCGGCATCCTCCCCCTCGTCCCCCTCCTCCGACAGACCAGGGGAGGTGTTCGCCCCGGGCCTGGACTCCTCCTCGTCCTCGTCCTCATCCTCGTCCTCCTCCTCGTCGAGCGCTGTCGCCGCCGCTGACCTCCTGGACGACACGGCGTCCGTGGTCACCTCGGCCACGGGGGGTACCGGCACCAGCAGCCGCGAGAGCAGCCCCTCAGCCAGCCCGGCGCCCACCCACCGCCCCTCCACCTCCTCCTGCTCCTCCTCGTCCGCCGCCGCCCAACTCAAGGAGCAGAAGAGGAGGCCGGACGAGGCCCAGGCCTTCGCCAGCTTCCCAGAAAAGCGACCGCGGATCGACGACCGCCAGTCCTTTCGTACCACAATTGACTGTGTCCGCACGGAGAAGCCACCGCCGGCAGCAGAGGAGCCCAAGGTCCCGCCCATCCGGGTAAGAGACCCCCCACCCCCGCCCAAGTGGTCCAGTCCTTGGGGTTGGCTGACAAGCTAGTAGGGGGATAATGCTATGGGTTAGCTTGTCGAAACAAAACAGTTTGGTGAGATCAGTCATTTATCGGTTAAGCACTTTGTGATGGGAAGTATTGTATTATGATCGACTATTTATCAGAATCAGAATCTTTTACCTGAAGAACCCATTTAACCTTCCTCTCTCTCCCTTGTCTCCCCAGATACAACTGTCCCGAATCAAACCGCCCTGGGTCAAGGGGCCCCCCACCTACCAGATCTGCCCCCGCATCGTGCCGCCCGGGGAGGGCTCGCGGCGGTCGGGGACGGGGGGCGCGCGGACACTGGCGGACATCAAGGCCCGAGCCCAGCAGGCCCGCGCCCAGCGGGAAGCTGCTGCTGTTGCAGCCACTGGCGCCGGGGCAGGGCCGGGCGGGGGGGTGCGGCCTCCTGCTGGGCTACCGGATCGCGGCGGCGGACGACGAGCGAGAGAGCACCCCGGACCCGTCGAGCCCGGAGGAGGAGGAGGAGGAGGAGGAGGAGGAGGAGGAGGTGGAAGAAGGGGAGGTGGTGGTGGGGTGGAGGAGGAACCGGAACCGGCTGCGGACGCTCATCCGCCTGGAGCACAACTACAGTCTGTAGAGCCGGCGGAGCGGGCCGCACCGCGCCACTCGGAACCCAGGCCGTCCCCCTCGCCGTCGGCTACCTCCACTTCCACCTCCTCTGAGTCCCCGCAGAGCCCTGCCCCCACCCCTCCCCGGCAGGGAGCTGCCGGCCACGAGGGGGACGCGCCGGGGGCCCCACCGTCAGCCAGGGCGGTGGTCCGTATCCAAACGCCCCCGGACGGGATCTCGGAAGATGGGGACACCATGTCCGCCACGGAGCAGGACGGCGGACCGGAGCCCCCCGCTCCTAAGGACAGCCCTGGGGCCGACCCCGACAGGACAGCAGAGGGGATCCAGCGCAGCGAGAGCAAAGCCCTGGCACCCACCTCCATCCCCGACTCCCTGCCCCGGTTTGGGGCCCAGGGCGTGGACGTCATCCATAGCCTGGCGGGGGGCCCCTCCCAGCACTGGGAGCGCGAGCAGGGGAAAGGGGGCGGAGGAAGCGTGATCCAGCACGGCTCGCACCACATCGGGCCCCAGGAGGGGCCGCAGTCCTCGGCCAGAGCCAGGCTGGACTCTCCCTCTCCCCAACTCCGTGGCTCGATGAAGGGGGAGCACGAGGAGGAGGAGGAGGATGATGCCGGAGGCCACAGTGACTCCACAGAGACGGCCTCGGACTGTGAAAACGAGACCCACGAGGAGGACCAGCAGCTGGACTGGCCCCGCAGCCTCCCTGGCCAGAGGAACGGCTTACCTGTCATTCGCAGCCCCCCTGCTCCTCCTCCTCCACAGCACCAACATGCGGTCATCCAGGCCCACGTCTCTGCCCGCCACGGACCCACCGTCATCCAGCCCTGCTTCCCCAACGGTCTGACCCCTCACCCCCAGCCCAGCCGCTCCCACCCCACCCAAGACCAGCAGCAACCCCCGCCAAGGGCCCAAGCACAAGCCCCCTCTCGCAGCCACGGGGCCCCCGGCGAGTCTGTGGACACCCAGGGCTCCCTGGAAGAGGGCTCCAGAGGGGCCTCTAAGCCTGTGCCCCATAGCACAGCCACAAACACTTCCCCCGCAGGCCCCAAGAGGGCGCCGGCGGGGCAGAGCAGCAGGCCGGTGTCCAGTGTGGAGGCCAACAACCCCCTGGTGACGCAACTGCTTCAGGGGAGCTTGCCCCTGGAGAAGCTGCTCCCCCAGTCCCAGGGCCCCAACCGGCTGGAGATCAGCCGCATGCCTGGCGCCGCTCCTCCGCCTCCCTCCAGGGCTCCGTCGGGGGCCCGGACGTCAGGCCCGGCCCGGGTCAGACCCGGCGGGCACGAGAACCCCCCCACGGAGCCCCTGAGCCCCGACGCTTTGGCGTCACAGGGCCTTGGGGCCGGCGGGAAGGAGCAGTACCCGTCTCCGCAGCACGGGGGCGGCGTTCCTCTGGGCGCCGTGCCCGTCATCACATCCATGTCGGCCTCTTCTTTCTCTTCCTCCTCCACCTCCTCCTCGCGGTCTTCCCTAGACCACGCCCCCCAGAACTCTGTGGCGGGCGAGTCGGCCGTGATCCGCGAGTCGCCCGGGCAACGGGCCACACCCGACAGGCCCCACCCCCCGTTGGTCAACAACCACGCGGCCCCCAACGGGCCCCTGTCCCCGCTGGCCGACCAGCCCCGCCCCGCCTCCCCCTCCCTCAAGATGACCTGGGGCCAGACGCAGCCCTTCCACCTCCCCGGCCAGCCGCAGCTCTCCCCCGCCTCCAGCATCAAGAGCGAGGCGGGGGCGCGGCCCTCCTGCCAGGCGCTCTCCAAGCCCGCCCCGTCCCCCGGCCTGAAGAAGGAGCCGGGCTGCCTGGGCGACGGCTACCTAAGCGCGGGCGGCGCCATGGAGGCGCTGGGCGAGGGCTACCTGAGCGGCGGCGCCATGGAGGGGCTGCTCAACATGGAGATGACGCTGGCGCGCATGGCCAAGAAGGAGCATGGCAAGTCGCCGTACAACCACTGCGGTGCGTCGCCGCGCTCCTCCCCCAGCCCCTCGCCTTCCTCGCTGCCCTTCCAGCTCTACGGCAAACTGCCCAAGCAGGCGGGCGGCGGCGGCGGAGCGGCGTCCGGCCTCAGTTACACGGCCAACGTGTCCGTGATGGACGGCGCTGCCGGCTTCACACGGAGCCTGGCAGACGGCGTGCTGCAGCTGAGGCCCCGGCTGCCCCCCGGCCACACGGCCACCCTCAGCATCCAGGCGTACGCCGACAGCGCCACGGAGGAGGTGGCGCTCAAGTGCTCGTGCCGCCTCAAGGCCATGATCATGTGCCAGGGCTGCGGCGCCTTCTGCCACGACGACTGCATCGGGCCGTCCAAACTGTGCGTGTCGTGTCTGGTGGTCAGATAGTAAGGGTGGTGGTGGTGGTGGTGGTGATGGGCGATGTAAATGACTCTGTATCTATTGAAACATGTAAAGTATTAGGCGGCCCCGTGCTGCCGCGAGCACGTGAACTAAGGACCGGCGGCCCCAGAGGTAGACCCCCCCCCCCCCATGAGCGGAGGTGAAGAGCAGGGATTTTGGACCCTGATGGCAGTGTTGCCCTGTAAATTTAGAATCGATCTGTATTAATATTATTTCTTTAATTTGTATTTTTTGTCGGTGCAGATTTTCAGATTTTTTTTTCTTTTTCAGATGTTCTGCTGTTACATTATTGTATTATTATAATTAATATTATTGTTATTATTATTACTATTGGTATTATTGTGAGTTTTCTGGGCATGATGGATTGTAAATTGTGCCTTGTCTTTTTTTCTCCTCAGAAACATTTACCTCATCTTCTCGCTCCACTCGTCATCACTGAGTGTGAAAAAATGGCCGCCGGTTTGTTGGGCTCTTCTGTTGCTTGGCCCCGGCGTGACCTGTTCTCGTCTCTTGCGCAAAGAAATATTTTTTTAACCATTAAATGACATTAAAATTACCTCTGCCATTGTGTGTTTGTTTTCTTTCAAGGTTGGTTTGGCCATTGCTTCATTATCAAAATTGTAATAATCTCAACTATTTTGGAAATGAGGCCTGGGCTGGGTATACGGCTGTCATTGTGGATCAAATCCAGTTTCATGTGATGGAGTCAAACTAAGCTACACTGAAAAATCTGTTAAACGTGTGTTTAGATTTGCTGTCAACAATTAACTTAAAAGACTGCTGTCAAAATGTTACTTTAACCAAGGATGCTCAGAAGTTCAAAAACCTTTATTTCAAAAATAAAACATTGAACACTGCAGTCTTTCTACCATACAACAAATGACTTGAGCACACATTGATTATAAAACAACCAATGTCTGAAGAACCTATACCAGGATTGCACCTTACAACGTTTTACTCTTTCATGACAGAAATTCAAACAAGTTGATGCTAAACTGCACAGAATGGTATCTTGATTTAACTTGATACCAACCTGAAGATCCAGGTCTACAGCGTGAAAAGTGATTTGGTTGTCGTGGATTTCTAATATTTTCAACAATGGATATGTATTTGAAGATAACCCTGGCTATCAAATATATTTGAGTAGAAAGAGGTAAATAAAAACATGCACAGTTTATAAAATCGAGTAAGTAAGTGATCGTGTCTATAGTTTCTTCAAAAGTCACATTTTATTTTGTGTCAAGGCATTCTCCGTAGGCAGGTTAGTCCACATGTGCATGGTACGTGTTTATTTACAGCCCAGATGGATAAAACTATTAAAGAAAAAAAAAAATCACAATTTGAGGTATCGCTCGCTATATCTGCAAAATGCCGTATGCAGACTTTTCTTTTCATTTAAGGGTGAGGCTATATTGGTGGTCAGGCTTTTATCTTGCCCCTAACCTAAGATTTGACGTAACCAAGTCAATCAAACATTGATGATTATTGTCACCCCAAACGAGCAATAGCAGTAAACCCATGCAAAAGCATGCATTTAACCAATGGAGGGCAATTTGACAACTATCCCATGTATATGTAAAGCTGTGTGCATGTAAGTCAACACTTGGATAGCACTACCAGTGATGCACTGTTCATCCAAAACCAGCAGTTTTATATTAGGGTTCGGTTTTCCTCTTAAGAGCTTACAATGGGGTGACTGGTAAGGTGGACTGTTTGAAGGGCACTGGGACAACTACAGTGATTAAGGACCAGTAACAGGTGAGTCAAATCAGTACTCAGGAACAACGACAAAGCTGTGACCATATGTTGCCAATCTGCGACACAGGTAATGAAACGCTTGCCTCATACTATAAACAAAAAAGCGAACGATTAAATAAAGCCACACATTAAATAAATACAGCCACATTCCACAACCTCTTAGTGAAGGGGCTGAGCTCATACAAGACAGACTGTTATGTTTAGAGATATATTCCTTTGATAAGTCACTTCTTTTTTTCTATCAAGACAAAATGTCTTGCTATGTACAACCTCCTAATATTTTTTTATATATAACTGAATGTTACATTTAACCAGTAGTTGATTGTCATCAATAAAACAACAATTTTTATATTGTGTATAATTATGAAATGACTATAACACAATGACGACCGAATAAATAACTTTTGTCATATCTCAATACCTGAAATTGTTGGGGAACTCAACCCACCTTGAGCATTTTGGACGCTTTCATAATAATGAGCCACTGGCTGGTGATTGGCTGGTCGCGTTATTTTTCCTTCCCTGACATTGGCTACTACAAAACAATAACTACAGAAGCCCCAATCAGGCCCTAGAGGGGGCGTGGCTAAGGCCATTTTAGATTGATGGTATCTGGCATACGTTCGGATCATGTTACCTCCACCTGGATAAAGTGGGACATGGAACTCCATGCCAAAAACTAAACCTGACCAAACTGGTTCTGTCGACTAACTCTAACAGAGGGGGCAGTTTAAGCTGGTTTCAGATAAGATAGATGTACTTTATTGTTACCAGACACGAAATTTGAGATTTTATTAACCATTCTTGTGGTTCCAACTGTTACCGGTAGTGGATTAGCTACCTCTCTGTGACTGAGAAACACATTTCTTGCTGGTTTGTTACCATTGTTATACAATATAGCTCTGCGTCAATCTTCATATTTCTTTTATCATTTATGATGGAGAAGTTGGTTCTGGGTTTCCATGTGTTTTTTTTTATTTATATGACTCATTATAATGATCCCCAGATGCCACTGAATTAGAGACTTTAGGCATGAGAATCACAACCCCATGAAAACCAATGAAACCCCATCGTGGAAGACCCTATGGCAGCTATTCGACGCATAAGTATAATTTGTCCCTCACTGTTTCCAGTAGTGGTGAGGGTATCTGTACAATGAGGGAGGGGGGGGGGGAATGGGGTTTTAAGCAGTGAACACTTGATGAGGTTTCAGCCTCGGAAATGCCAGCATAGCAAAGTATTCCTATGGAGATGAGCTCTGAAGCCCAGCCTAGCTTGGCTTAATGCTGACCTGGGAGAAGCGGACAGCTCAGGGTTCCTAGTAAACGTTGAGAAATCGAATTGTCAGCGTCTTGGTAGTTTTCGTAGTTATTTAACATTAAAAACACCCAACATAGCATCCAGGGCTTTGCTGAAAGCTCATGTGTTCACGCTTTAAGAGGGGCCGACTCATCCTAGTTCTGGTCCCTAGTTCTGGTCTCCTACTGTTCCCGGTAGTGCAGGAGGTACATCTTGAGGGGTTCAGGCAGCGGCAGCCCCAGTATCTGCTCTCTGAGTCGGTTGACCGGCGCCTCCTGCAGGAGAGCCCCGGCCTCCCGCCTCTCCTCCTCCTCCTCCGTCTGCTCCTCCTCCACGCGACTCAACCGCTCCAACGCCCTGCAGTCCGTCTGCTGCTGCTCCTCCTCGTCCTCGTCTTCCTCGTCCTCCTCCTCCCAGGCCTCCCTGGCGCTGTAGGCCTGACCTCGGTCGAGGGGTTCGGGGAGGAGCCGGCCGACGAAGGTGTAGTGGTTAGCCAGCACGGCGCGGGCCAGCTGCTGCTGCTGCTGCTGGGGGGCGGGCCGCGGCCTCGCCGACGTCTGTCCCCCGGCCAGGAGCCTCCTCCTGGGCAGGACTCTGGGTGGCGGGGCCTCGGTCAGGACGTGGCGGATGGAGATGCGGGCAAGGTCCTGGAGCGCTCGCACCTCAAACATAGAGGCTGTGGAGGGAGAAGGGGTTCCAGAATATATAGCTGCAGTATTCATGAGCAGGTAACAGCGAGCAGCTCGCTCCAGGGCGCCTACAGGTCAGCATTGGAATTTGTGATTGAAACAGACTGGATAACAGGCTACAACGCTCTTATCTGCCCCCTCCAAATACCTATCTGGTAACTTTCGTCTCTGTGGTTGTAGAGGTGGAGGCAGGTAGTTTAAGAACAACATTTATATTTAATTCAGATACAGTACATAAGCCAACTGTGGGTGTGTTTGAATTGAGTGTCCGAACGAAAAGGTGCAGGTTGGTGAGTTAGATGATGCATCAATGAACCTTTAGCTTGGTGTGTGTGTGTGTGTGTGTTTCAGCGTACGTAAAGGTACTGGTTCCGGGGTACTGTTCTCTGTATGCTTGGGCAGCACTAGAGGAGCGAAGGACACTGCGATGATCTTCTTGGTCTCCCAGCTGTTGTACCCAGTCCTGCGGATCTTTGTCAGCTAGGAGGACAGAGGATAACTTTTAATTCAAGTTCCGATCATGGGTGTTTGAACTGGTTAATGATCTACCATTGTAATTAATCTCGAAAAATAATAATCATGCGACAGCACCCCCCCCAGGGAGACATGGGTTACTGCAAGGCACACATGTTTCTGATTGGCTGAACACTAATTGATAAAATTATCTTACGCTAGAAAACTTTCATTTTGCCAACTCGGCAGAAAGTATATTTTACGATTCAGAATCTCCAAAATCTGACCCCCCCCGCCCCCCCTAGCTTTGCGGTGATACCTCGGAAACAAAGGGCGTGGTGTTTGAAAAACGGTGAAATCAGAAGTTTGTCAAAGAATCTCAATAGTGGGGTTGTTCTGCGGGGTGCAGTGTGGTGAGGTGCGCCATGCGTCCGGACCTTGTCCTCGAGCGGCAGCACCAGGATGCCCCCGACGCGCAGCATCCGCCTCATGTAGTCCTCGTGGTCGCGCTGCACACCGGCGCCGCAGTATACCCGGTCGTACTGCTGGGTCTCTGGGGCGATCTCCAGGCAGTTCCCCGCCACGAAGCAGGGCTCGCAGAGCTCGAAACTACACGCGCACATGCACGCACACACACACGCATCCAGATAAACACACACACATTCACGTAGGGAAGAATGTGCATATTGTGAAAAATAAGAAAAAAGATGATTTGGGTGAAACATTAAAATATTATATAATGAAAAATTAAAAAATTAAAAGAAAATGT
>JAOPJJ010000001.1:11519289-11530556 GCA_027122795.1 Enchelyopus cimbrius
TGACATCGACATCATTGCGTCATCCCCTACTATGTCATTGTGACGTCACCATGACGTAACCCATTACAGCATAGTGACGTAAACCCAAGACTGTAAACACGTTATGAATGGGGGTTGGATAGTTGGGGATGAGTTTTTGGATGGGGATGAGGATGATAAAGGCACCAACCTCAGCAGCTCAGAGTCCTCCTTGTCGTCCTTGGTAGGCGTGGTCTTTAGGCCTCCTTTCTTGGCACGCGGGCATCCGGACAGACTGGGGAACAGAAACACAAAACACATGGACCATGAATAGGGGAACCTGTCGAGGCACCGTCTCAAAGACTCTACGTTGTCACTCATTCAGACCCTGGGGAATGTTGTACCTTCTGTGTGAGGCGTAGTTGCCCGTGATGTGTCCAGATCCATCGCACCCTGGCGTCGGACACCTTGAAAAGAATGAGATGTGGTTAGGGACCGTTTTGATGTGTAGTTCCATTCATTTGATAGGGATGCGCCCCCTCACTTTATTTTACAATTGCCAATTCGAGGCAATTTACTGGCCCATTTTTATTAGCGATTTCTGATTAGGGAAATCCATGAAATGGCTTGTGAAACGGGATTGACTGGGCAAGTAATAACCTGCGGAGTGAAACTGAAAGGGAAACTGTAGAGGAAATAGGGAGACCATAGAAGTCGTGGCCACAGAGCTGTGCCTCTGCAGTTCCGTCGGTGGAAGAGCGGAAATGGGAAGATAGAGCAAACATACTTCAGTTCAGCAGTGTGGGCCGCCATGAGGGTCCGAAGAGATTTATCGGCGAGGGGACAGCCAGACAGACTGGAAGATAAGTTCAGAGTTGAAAAGTTAAGAAGAGATCAAAAGAGCGCCAGGGATAAATAATAAGAGAAAAATAAGATTCAGATTGAGTTCCATGTGAAGAATGTGAATAAGAAAAAAAGCCGCCCCAGCATTTTAAATAGTAACCAAATATCACAATAGAGGGACAGCATCAAAATCAAGGGCTTTTGTATTGGTGCTTGAACTGGTTCCGCCAAACGCTAATGTCGAAACAGCAGTTGCTGTGACCCCTGTTTCACCAGAGGGGGCGCACTATCCCTGTGATTTGATTTCAGAGGTTTGGTAACTCTTCAACAACCAGTATCATGCAGCATACATCAAAACATAGATGAACAAAGTTTGTGAGAAAGAAAGCAAGAAGAGAGAAAGAGAGAGAGAGAGCCAGAGAAGCTGAGCGCTTTTGTTTCAGATACATTTCAGATTGATATTCAGCTGCAGAGGTGAGCAGGCATGCACAAATCATGCCATTTACCAGACTCCTTTCATTCAAATTGAACCTTAGAAGGAGCCGGTAGGGGGCAGGAAACCACCTCTGGGAGGCCTACCAGAAGACCCAGGATTTGGGTATTGAACCCAAATACCCTTTTCGGCTGGGAATCCTGCAAAAATTCACCCCCCGCCCCCACCCTTTCACTCCCCCGCCTACTCATCTGAATAAGCAGGTCTGATTTCAAAAGTGAAAGACGCGAAAAAGATGATTTGTTCTTCTTTTTGGCTTTCCCTTTTGGGCTCCAGAGGTTTCTTACCTACGATGTGAGGCGTAGTTCCCTGTAATGTGTCCACTACCGTCACAGCCTGGTGTGGGGCATCTAGATGTCAATGTCAAATGAGAAGTGTTCAAATCAGTCAAATCGTCTAATTCGTAAGCGATCCTTAATTGTTGTTGTTTTTACATTTTAGCACTTCCTCCTCCATCATCAGATAGCTTCATTCATGGCAGAAAAGGGGCATTGGGTGTCCAAACTAAATGTTCTACCTTGAGACGTAGCCAACAATGAGACATTGAGTCGGGGTTTACGTTAAAGAGCAACCAAACACTAAAAATCAAACCACAGGAACAGCACCACCTCTGGTGAAGTACAGGTAATGCAATCTTTTTTTTTCTTATGGTTCAAATGAATGTCGCTTGCCATGCAGACTGTATCGACGGTGCTGTCAATGTACGGTTTGATTTCAGTGTTTGGTTTCTCTTTATGGTAAATCCCGGATATTTACATGTATGAAGTTATGTGTTAAATTCTGAAAAAAAGCGTAATAATTTGTTATTTTGCGCCGCTACCATTGCAACAAACTTGAACTCGGTAAGTTTAAGCTTGCATATGGAAAACACAGTTTAAAAGAAATTTTTTGATCAGGATATCTCAAATCGGGTTGTTTCTTTGTTTTTTGAGTGCGTTGTGAGGAAGGAGCAGAGACTCACATTAGAACCTCCTTCTTGCTGTCCTTCGGGGGCACCTTGACCTTGTAGCTGCCAGTGGTGACTTCACCGGGGTACTTCCTCTCCCTCAGGCTGTCCCTGTCGTCCTCCTCCGCGTCCGATGACGTGTACGATGGCGGCGCGTACTCCATCTTGGAAAAAGTACAAAAGAAAGAAAATTTTAGGACATTGTTCACTACAGCTACCCATCAGTGAATTTTGTTATGTGTGTGTGTGTGTACTGAATTCGACGACAGGTATCCTACCTCATCTGCCTCATCCTCCTTGGCACTGCTGGGCTTGGTGAAGTCCAGAGGCTCCTCCCACTCCACCTGGGAAGTTCCCTGGGCAGTTGAGTCCCTGACGTGCTGGGAGGAGTGTGAGGAGGTGGAGGGGGAGCAGGATGGGTGAGGCGACTGCACGCCGTCCTTCTTGGCCTTCTTCATGCTGAGGTCTAGGGTGCCGTTCTCGTCCACCTCGATGTCTGTCTCCTAAGAGGTTACGGTAGGACGCTCGATCAACACACCCATTTGGATCAAACGATTTGAAACGGTCAATAGGCCGGTGGTTAGCAGGTTGGCTACATTGCTATCATTGCCACCGGACATGCTATTGATAAAATAACAGTTGAGTGGGCAAACCTATTCTAGAATATCCACTGTCTTACAGCTAACCGGTGAGCGGGTTAGCAGGTTAAGCACCGGGCTATCATTGCGACCATCCTACCCCATCATACTTCAGCTAAACAATGCCACCAAAACCCACAACAGTATATCCACTACCACACAGCTAATCTGTTAGCGGGTTAGCTGGCTAGCTACCTTGTCGTCGTTGCTCTCGTTCTCTGTGGGCGTCTTGTTGCTGAGGTTCTCGGGCCGCTCCCAGCAGCGTGTGGACAGGTTAAGGATGGCGGTGGCGGCCATGTGCGCGGCCTCGGCGTCGTGGCTGTAGTCATAGCCGCTGGAGGACGAAGAGGCCGAGGAGGCGCTCTTAGTGTAGCCCCCAGACAGGCTCTGACTGGGGGACGAGGCCTTAGGGAATGGTTTAGCTGAGAGGGAACAGAGGCGAAGTTAGTCATGAAGTACACTCTTGTAAAGCTAACTTTTGAGACTCTGTGGCAAATAAGACTGTTCGCTGTTCACTGTTAACAATGTGCTGAACATCGGCCTCCATCAAGGCTAAACATCTGACCAACTGAAACACAGATCTGGCCTAGTAGTGAGTACAGTGGATTCAAGTATCTCCATTCATGCTCACGTTTGAAGGCTTTGGGTGATGTTTCTCCGGAGCCAGACATCTTCGGGACAAGCATTGGCTTGCCGAACACCTGCACGTCGAAGCTTGCATAGTCGAAGGACACCTTGGAGTACTTCTCCAGCTCCTTGGCCAGGTTGGCCCTGGGGGTGGCTGGCACCATGTTGGGCCGGTAGCTTCCGTACTGGGGGATCTCCAGCTGCTTCACGAAGCACATGGGCCTGGAAGGAGAAACGTGGGAAGGAGGTGTACATGAGACCGAGTTGAGAGGTACTGGGTGCGATCCCAGAGCTCTGAGGTCCTGGGAATTAAAGTCCTAATCCTAGCACTTTAGTCATTGCGTGTTGTATTTTTTAAAATGTGTCGACGGTTACAGTCTGAAAGGGCGTCACAGGCCCACATTATACAACGCTAAGCCCCATCTCGTCACAAACCACTGGTGCCCTTCAGACTCCAAATATCCGGCATTTACAGAGGGCACCTTATCTAATCTTACATCCGACCAACGATATCTACTATATCGTGCCGCAGGTGTAAGCTTTCACTTAGCTACCAATCGGAGAGGGATGAAGAACTTGATCCGGTCTGTGCCGCAGTTTCTCACCTGAGAACTCGGTCAGAGTTTGTGGTGGTGGACGGTTCGCTGGGCGAGGCCTGGCTCATGACTGGCTTCTCGTGGGTCTTGTTCAGCTTGGAAGCCGCCGCGATCGGACAGCCCGACAAACTGAGAGGGAGAGGGAGGGAGAAAGAGACATTAACTATGTGTTTGTGCTTGTTTGTGAATTAAGTGTCTTGTTGTTTTTTTTCAGCACTAGGCACAACACCAAATATCTATAACTAGCTATAATGTATGCATCATCATTTATTTATTTATTTAGTGGGTTTGTGTGCGGGATTTTGTTTGTGTGTGTGTGTGTATATGTGTGTGTGTGTGGCCTCACCTGCGGTGTGTGTTGCGGTTGCTGTTCACGTGACCCTGGCCCGTGCAGCCCGGGGTCGGACACTTGAGCACGTTCTCATGCATCGCCAGGACTAGACAGAGAGGGAGGAGAGGGAGCACAGCAGCACAGCAGATAAGACGGAGGCTCCACCTTTGTTTACACAGCATCCATGGTACTACTGAGGGTACGAGAGAGGGTACTAGAGACGGTACTAGTGAGGGTACTAGAGACAATACTAGTGAGGGTACTAGAGAGGGTAATAGAGACAGTACTAGTGAGGGTACTAGAGACAATACTAGTGAGGGTACTAGTGAGCATACTAGTGAGCGTACTAGTGAGGGTACTAGAGAGGACCTTAGTGAGGGGACTAGAGAGCGTACTAGAGACAGTACTAGAGAGGGTACTAAAGAGGGTACTAGTAAGGACCTTAGTGAGGGGACTAGAGAGGGTACTATAGAGGTTACTAGTGAGGTTGCTAGTGGGAGGTCCGGGTTCAGTGTGTGTTGTTTTGGGGGTCCCGGGGCTCCACTCACTCTCGGGGGGGATGCGGTCCTTGTGAGGGCAGCCAGAGAGGCTACGATGGTGGGGGTACAGCCCGGTGACGTGGCCAGTACCGTCGCACCCTGGGGTGGGGCACTTCACCTCCTTCTTGTCTGGAGGGGTTAGGACAGAGGGGGGAGGAGACAGAGCATTCATGTTTAGCGTTTAAAGGGGGCTACAGAGCTACGGTACGTTGTGATTATTATTATTATCTCCAGAAATGATGTGCTGGGAACCCATTGTATTTATGTGCATAGTATGTAGCATTATAGCGGTAGTACTGTGGTTGTATTAAAGTATGATAGCATTTGTATTACAGTATTAGAGTAGTAGAAGTAGTCATACCATGTTTGTAATATTATAGTATCATAGCATAGTAAATATAGCAATAGTATTGTTGAAGTAGTAGTAATAGATGTAGTATTAGTAGTAGTATAATTGTACTATTGTAGTTGTATTATAGTTGTATTAGTATTATAGTAGTATTGTAGCTGTATTATATTATTATAATTGTAGTATTGTAGTATAACAGTATTAGAGCCGTATTATAGCAGCAGTGGCAGTGGAAGTAGTACCAGTAGTATAGAAGGAGTATTGAAGTAGCATTCTATTACTATTGGCATTATAGTACTGTAGTAATCAAATTGTAGTGGTATTCTAGCCGTAGAAATGTAGTGGTAGCACAGTATTAAAGTTATAGTATTAGTACTATAACTAGTACTAGTAGTAATATTGTAGTTATTCTAGTAGTACAATTGTAGTATTGTATGCTAGCGGCCCTACCCTTGCTGGTGGCCCCTGCGCGGCGTGCGGCCCCCAGCTGGTCGGAGGCGTTGCTTGAGGTCCTCTGGGAGGGGCTGTGGTAGGGCTGGTAGTCTGGGGAGCTGCCGCCCTCCTGGGGCACGCGCACCTCCCCGGCCTTCATGGCGATGGCCTGCTCCAGGAGCCCCAGGTTCCCCCGCGTCATGTCCCAGTTCTCAGAGTCGTCCGTCACCTCCGAGCTGTGGTCGTCTTCCTCCTCCTCCTCCTCCTCCTCCTCTTCCTCCTCCACTCCTGCTCCCGCTTCAATCTCCTCCTCCTCCTCCTCGTCGGCATCGGAGCGGACCTCTATGAGCACCGTGGTGGGAGATGCTTTGCTTGAGTGCCGCTCCTCCTCCTCCTCCTCCTCATCTTCCTCATCCTCCTCATCATCATCCTCCTCCTCTTCGTCTTGTTCTACCACATGGTGAGCTTCCTTGTGCTGCATCAGTTCCTCCTCCTGCTCCTCTCTCTCCTCTTCCTCCTCCTCCTCGTGCTCCTCTTCTTCCTCCTCTTCATCATCTGCTACCTGCTCCTCTTCTTCCTCCTGTGTTGAGGGGCTGGCCACCCTATCCTCCCTGAGAATCTCCTGCTCCTCCTCTACCTCCTCCTCTTCCTCCTCCTCCTCCTCATCCTCTGCAGAGATGCGGCTTCCCTGAGTTTGTGGACTCAACGGATGAGGAGCTTTGACCTCTTCATTGGTCTCCTCCTCTGCCACCTCAACCTGTTTTTCCACCTCCTCTTCCTCCTCCACCGCCTCCTCCTCCTCTTTCTCCTGCTCCTCCTCCTTCTCCTCTGGTTCTTGGGCTGGAGGGTGTTTGTAATTACCGCTGGAATACTGGTGGTCCGAAATCTCCTGGCTCACAAAGGGCCTGTCCACCTTGTCCACACCTTCCCTCGCCTCCTTTGTCTCCTCCTCCTCCTCCTCATCCTCATCCTCCTCTTTCGAATCCTCCACCGTGCTCATCTGAACTAGCGGCCCAACTTCTACAGCCGCGGTGTCTTCCGTTTCCTGTTTCTCTTCCACCTCAGCAGGCTGCTCCTGCTCCTCTTGCGGCTCTGGGATGGCCTGGAGTTCTGGGAGGGACTCCTCCTGCACTTCAGCCACCTCCTCCTCGGCCACGTCTTTAGCGATGATCTCCTCCTCGGCTGCGGTCTGGGAGGGGGGCGACTCCGCGTCCAGGTCTTCGGTCCTGAGCTCCTCCTTGGGGGGGGAGGAGGACTCGGACAACACCGGGGTTTTGCTGTCCTCTGGAACAACGTTCAGGGAGAAACCGTTAGATGAGAAGGGCCACAAAGTATGGCAGACAAACCAAATTTGAGGGGTGGTCGATACAAAAACACTACCTTGATTCATTGAAACTTTTTTAACTTAATTTACTTTAATTTTAAAGGTTAAGAGTCGCTGTGATGGTTCTATAACACTTTATGGGTCAATTGGTGGCTGTTTTGAGTCCCCTATCGCTTCTGGGCGGAAAAAGGGAAATTGCAAGTTTGCTTCTCCGGTCCGCGATTAAACCGCTACTGCTTTACGGCATTACGTCAGTACACACCCCCAAACATGGAGCCGGCTAGCTATAATCAGCGAGTAGCGAGGGGATTGTTGTATTCATCATGGATCAGTCGATCAGGCTTCATTGAAAACAAATGCTCATGGCTAGCGTCGAAGTGGGCGGGGAGCTTTGTCAACAAGTGTTGTAAAATATATGACAGTGTTGTAAAATATATATTCAGAAGCTGCAGGGAGCTATGTAGTGAAAAATGTGGCGCAAACCCAGAAAACGCACAACCGTTTTTAAGCACTATATCGAGTACATTTGGTTTGTATAGCCCTTAATCTGAGTTTTGAGTCTTCAAAACTCAGATGGGTCTTCACAAGCTTACGTGAGACACATACTTAAGAGACACATACTGAACTCCCAGAGGGAGTAAACCTGAAGAAGGTTCACAGAGGGGGGATCTGTCCTTCCAGGTACTACCCATACTCAGAGAGAGAAACGCAGAGAGAGACTCAAACACAGGAACTGACTGGGCTCACCTTTCATCGACTCGTCGATCGACCTTTTCATTTTGTTCGACTTCTTGTCCTTCTGCTCCTCGTCCTCCTCCTCCAGCACCTCCTTTTCCTCCGTCTCGCTGCCGGCGTCGCTCTCAGCGTTAAAGCCCTCGTCCATCACCAGCTTTAGCGGCTGGCTCCTCTTCTTGGGGCTGGCCTGGTTCTCCTCTGCCTCCGCCTCCTCCATCTTCCTCTTCTTCACGATGGGACATCCTAGTACGCTGGAGAAAAAGGGGGGGGGGGGGAATAAGTGAGACTTTGGCTTTTCGGTGACTCAATGATTGAATGATCACGTTAGCACCTTTTACAATATTATTTTGTGTTATATTGTTTTGAATGAGAATCAAACATAATTTGCGATATGCCACAATGTTACATTAAGTATTTTTTACTTTATATTTTGTATTTTTTTGAAAGAATGATAAAACAACCTTCAAAGATCAACTTATACAGTACAAATAAATGTATACACCCCATATATATGACATGTTAGTGAGGAACGGATGAAGGGTATACTATGTGTTATAGAACACTACCTTCTGTGCCGCGAGTACCTTCCGCTCACGTGACCCTTGCCGTTACATCCCGGCGTTGGACAGCTGTTACTGAGGACGGAAAGAGGACAACTCGGTCAGTCTCTCCGTGTCGCACGTGATCCGACACACGACTCAGTGTCTGGTAAAAGGAGGCTGAATTGCATCACTTATATCTCACCTTAGTTCCTGACGTATTTCCTGCCCGACGATTTCTAATGGTACTGATGGGTAAAAGACAGGTTCAATTAGACATGTTTAGAAGTATTTATATGCATAGTACGTTTATGAATTGTGTGTGGGTAGTGCGGTACATCCGTCTGTTGGTGTGTGTGTGTCATGTGTGTGTTGGTGTGTGTGTGTGTACTAACCTCTGACCCCTTTGGATCGGGTCCTTGTTCTAGTTTCTGTGACGTCTTGGCTCATCTGGGGATGAAAGAAAATCATTAAGTGATTCTTCAAATATTTGTTTTTAATCACTAAATAAGTAATTAGGAAGAGAGGCTCACAGACAGAAAGGTTCGCAGACAGAGAGTCTCAGAGACAGAGAGGCTCATGAACAGAGAGGCTCGCAGACAGACAGACAGTTGTCATACCTTTATTCGTAGGCTCCGTTTCTCCCACTTGCTGATTGTCTCCCCCCTGCTCCACCTCTGGCTCAGCAGTTGACCCCTGAACTCATTCTCTGAGGAAGAAACAAAATGGTCGATCAGCACTCGCATAGACACAGACTAAGGATTTCGACTGAAAACCCCCAAAACTGTTAGCTTTGGGGAAACACGTTTTACTAGTTCTACTAGACGTTTTACTAGAATTCTTTACTAGTGTTGAAATCTTAATCAGGTTATTTAGCCATATATCCTGTTATTGTCTCTCTCCTCTGTTGGTTCTTATACCAAAACTAAACCCAAGTGTTCCGTGTTTTGGTGGTTCAAGCGATGACATCATGAAGCCTGAGACTGAGCACTAAACACATGGAATAGTACCCTGTAATACTTAGAAATACTGTGATTTGACAACCCTAATAGCCGCAGCAAAACATAGATACTTTGGAATGTGGCATAAACTATAATAACAAATATATTGTAATATATAAGGTTTTGTATTTTTTATTACGCTACTTAAACATTACTTTACTCCGTGCTACTTACTAGGATTTCAAATACTTAAAAAATAAATAAATATACTTTTTCCCCGTAACTTTTATGGGAAGTGTATTAAGCATAATATAACGGGGTTGAGGTAAGCTTGCCCCCATACTATGTGTCAATGGTAACTGGCCTTCTGGTTGGCTACTCTGAACTGCATTCACGGAGAGAGAGAAAAAAAACCGAGAGTGAGAGGATGAGGGGTGGTCTTTAAACGTATGGCCTTGATCATCGCTCCAGCATAAAGACATGTTTAAAAACTACTATGTCTACCCACTTTCACTCTAAACGCATTTCAATCGACCTCTGAAGCCTTTTACCGAATGTTAGCCTACATAAATGGGTCAAACTTGGAGATGAACATCAATCAAAGCCACGTTAAACATTGTTGTAAAGACGGAAGATCCACACACACGTTAAACGTTACAAACAATCAAGGCATAAAAGTCAGGAGATGTACTCTTTCTATGTGGATTTTTGTTCAAGGGGAAATGGTGGAGAGTCGTGTTCAGTTCTCATTTCCCAAAAGCCTCCTGAATGCATGGGAGGCCCCGGCCTGCTCCTATAAATAAACAGCACGACGGGCCTTTCGTTTCTCAGCCAGCCGTAAAACTGAGATTCAACCAATCAGTAGATTGAGGACGACTCGTAGTAGAGTTGGGATATTTCCACACCACAACGACCGAGAAAGTCGTCAAATTGTTAACCCATCGACCTCCAGTCACTTTAAAATATTAAACATTCGACCCAAGTTGGGGTTTATTTTTTTCTCCACCTGACAGTTATCATAACCCTCACCCGAGCGATCAGTGTACATTAAAAAAAACACCTTCAACCCCCAAAAGGACGAGTTTCTTTCGCTCGGTAGAAACATAACAGCATACCCCGTAAAGCGGCAAAGGGTTAGCATTAAGGAACACGGTTATCTTGACGGTGTATTCCGATCAAGTTGTTTTCAAGTCACGCAGGCCTGATCTGATTCTCCTACCTCAACTTCGGCTCAGCGTCGTAAAGGCTTCACGGTATTTACGTACCATCGTTCGGACAACACCGCGCTGCCGTCCCTGTGCGCAAACACCGATCACTTCACCAAACGGCGCGCAGATCCCAAAACTTGACACCTATGTGCTGTTATATTCTCCATGTAACGGATCTCCTATTAATCTGCACCGGCTTGCGTTTGCCTTTGTCAGAGGGAAATATTCTCACAGACAATCGTGCACCCCTCCCCCAACCCGGTGACGTCACCAGCGCAAACCACCGTGACATATAACGGGGGGCCATAAGTCTTTGTACGTCGTTTTTATACAACTATGTCACTTTGGGCGCATTTAAGGTGCTGATGTTGAGTTAGCTTTGTTGCCGACGGTGGTGGTGGTGGGGGGGGGGTTCAGCACCCCGGAGAGTTACCGTGTCCGCTGAGTTGTTTCAGCACCATGGACAGTAGCTCCGGTCCAACTCTACAGGGTAGCCCAGATCCAAGGGTCTGGAGGTACAATGGGCGGGGCCTCTTCCTTTAGTCGCCGCCTACTTTGCGTTCTGCTCAGTGATGCTTGGTAACGGACAAAGGTAACCGGCCAACGTACGTTCGGCCCAGCGATTGGTCGGCACGGACGGAGGTTCAGCCCCCCTGTACCCTCGGACAGTGGGATCATATTGACTACTACCCTTCCGGAACAAAAAGTAACAGCGATGGAAACGTAGAATAAAAGCAGCGAAAGCAAACGACTTGTCTGCTTGAGCTC
>JAOPJJ010000001.1:11546763-11557415 GCA_027122795.1 Enchelyopus cimbrius
ATCGAGTGTGAACACAGTCCCTTCTACTGGGAGTCAGAAATGCTCACGGACTGGTTTCTTCTCTTAAGGGTTGCTGGGTCGTGGTGGTCAACGTGATGTTCAGTCTTCTGGCCATCTTCCACCTCACGTACCTTGGATCCATGTTCGATGCCGATATGGATGACCAGGCCATAGAAGAGGTATTGCATGCTCCCCCCCCCGGAACATGGATAGCTCAATTTGACTAGTGGGAATTATGTTGTTTGTGACAGTCCTACTGTCATGGCCGATAGGAAATTAGGTGAGAGAAATGTTTTACTTCCTGAATGATATCGATTTAAAAATCCAACTTATAGCCCAGACCACATCATTTTTTTACCAATTCAAGACCTCAGGAAGCTAAAGAAACAACATGTGTAGATGGAAGGCAATAATAACCAAGGCAACGACGTAGATCATTTGTCCAGGGCCAATATTCAGTTATCTGAAGTGGTCGTCTGTATTTTTATGAATAATACATTTCCATCTTCCTCAATATTAAATTTTTTGAAGAAATAAAAAATGAGTTGATGGAAATTCCCCTTTTGCCAGAAATGTCAATTAGCAGTTGAATCTGAAAACCTGTTGTTTATTTGTTTGTTTGTTTGGGGGGTTTTCAGGGCTACCTTGCTAGCCACACCCTGCGGAGGTGGTCCGAGCTGAACTGGGCCAGTCACTGGGCGGTGTGCGTCTGCTGGCTCTTCTACTGCCTCATCAAGTGACGGCTGCAGCAACTGGTACATTGATTGACACTCACTTCAGCCAATCGACCAATCTGACCAGGGTTTGATTCAACTTTGGGTTTAAATTATTTTATTCAAACTTTCTTGGGCATGAGAGCAAAGTGTTACACTCTGCCAATGATAAAAGATAACTGCTCATGGGCATGAGGGGGGAAGCCAATGTTGGCTTTGTCAACATTTTGAAGCCAAATAAATTGTTAAGTTAACTTTAAGACTGTTACATCAAATCCAGGGATCTTCCTTAAAGATCTCATTCAGCTGTAAAACACTTTTCAAAGAAAAGATCCACAATTAAGTGGAAGAGGGTACATGTATTTTTAGAATACCGGTAGATGTATATGTATATTTCTATATAATTCTGCCATTTAGGCTATATCTACAATTAGTTAGCATAAACACTTGTTTCTCTATGAGCGACAGCCAAACAGACTATGTTTTTAAGTGTTACACCTGTATAGTTTTCTACCTTTGTACTACTGTACTACTATTGTGCCTTATTGTTACTGTGATGCCAGAAGTGTCAAACCGCCATGACAGTGTGGAACATCACTCCCTGTGCACTTTGGCTCATGAGATACAGCTGCTCCTTTTTTAACTATGGTCCCATGTACTTCATTATGATGTCGTGATATTTGAAAACAGAAGTGTATTTCTTTTTTTGTAAATCTGTCCCTTTTCTAATAAATATAAGAAATTCTCCACAAATATTGGTAGATCTATGCGTATTTTAAAATTGCTTGCATATCAAGAACATCTTGCATATGTGGTCATCAATTATACCCAGCATTGTTTTTGGGGGGAAGAAAACTATCCAACCGCTGCGTTGGAGCTACCTCCTGCCGTTCTGCTCAGCTGTTTAACGGTCCAGTGGTTTTAATTGCCGTGTCAATTAGGGGTTGGAAACCCAGATATTCCTCAGGATGGACTTGGACCCGCCCTCTTATCTCCCCGGTCAGTCATTAACCACATGGTGGGAGTGGCGCTGGTCAATAAGTCAGATGGACGATCAACACGGAAGGCCTCAACACAACACCACTTTTATTCTTCTCGACTCCTAGTTTAGAATTGGAGGTAATGGGCTGCTTGTTCAACGATGAGTAGGCAGATATTGAAGAGTGTACATGTGGGCCAAAGGTGTTGGCTGGTGAGCTTCAGGTGAGCTACAGGTGAAAATGGGCCGGCTTACCAACTGTAGCTGGATCAACCAGGAGGTTCCACTATCCTCTGAATTCTTCAGAGGTGAGTTTTGACTCCTTCTTGAATATAATCATCTTTCCTAGAGACCATTCATTTTTAAAAGCGAAATGTATGCAACAATTGACTTCTGTATGTACATATATATATATATATATATTAAATAACTAGGTACATTTGTTAGTATCCCTGCCTATTGTACAACTGGCATTCAATCTAGTGAGAATGACTTCAGTGTGTACTATGGTGCACTTATTCTGTCATGGGGGAACTACTAATACAATGTGACTTAATTATTGTAGAAACAATTCTGTTTTAAGGCAGCAATATTTTAGTGTTTTATAATCCCTCTGAAACATGTTTTGGTTTTAAATGTCAATTAACAAATCATTCCAAAATACAGACTCATTACAGACAAAACCATAGACAAATCACAGACACAGCTGTTCTAAACTGTACACCACTGTAGATACATATTTCAGTTGAAATTATTATATATTTTAAGTTTTTGGCTAACCTTCTTTCTTTCTCCTTCATTTTAAAGAGTCCTTTCTTGTGTCTTCCAGTAATAAGGGAGGAGCTATGGCTGTTCCTCATCCCGGCTGTCCTTGTAGCCGTTTTGCTTGCCTTGTTTCTGGAGGAGGTGGGCTTTTTCCTACGCCAAATCAAATCGTCACGGCGACAGCAGCTCTACCTGTGGATACTAGGACTATACCCTGTAAAGTCCCCCCCTTTTTTTTTACTCTTACTTTAAATTGTTAACACATCGCTGTTATTTGGACCAAGCCCTTATATTATTTCAATATTTCATTGTGTACAATGTTGCTGATGGATTCAAAGCTTTTCAATGATGGAAACGTCCAGTATGAGGTTACTGGTTTGAGAAGGTTCCCTTTGACTGACCCAAGTGTTTATTTCATCCCAGGTGATTGCGTTGGCCTCCCTCATAGCCCTGTACATTCCTCGCTCTTCCTCCCTCTGCATCTTCATCTCCTCCCTGTAAGTTGAATCAATCTATCAACTCTCACGTAGTCTTAGATATCGCAACAGGATGAACTCCTAAACAGGGCTTTTAGCAATTGATTCAATGGCAATCCAAATCCTCCAAGCAAAATCAAACACCTTATTAATTTAACTACAAGGTGTCTGTTGGAGAATTATGAGTGGAAACTCTTTCTGGAACCATATCTAATATGACATTTTGAGATGGTAGATTTTGACAAACTTACAATATAAGGATCACAATACAATATAAGCAACAATAAGTGACTTCTGAAAAGGATCTGGAAATACCAAATATATGAAATGATAACTTGCAGTTTGAATATTGTCCTCTCCTTCCCGACATGGCAGCTACCACTCCATCACGTTGCTGAAGTTCATGGGTCTCATCACGGACTTCTTCGGGGGTAAGGCCCGTATGCTGGAGGTCCTGTCTGGGGAGAAGCTGTCCCCAGACCCCTTCCCCTGTTGCTGTTGCTGCTGCCTTCCCCTGGTTGCCATCACCAGGTACTGTACCACAGGGACGCACACCACACATGCAGGCGCTCCATCCATGGCTGTAGCACTGCAATGGAACTTGCAACCAAGGTTCATCCTGAATTTTAAAAATCCTTTCTTTCAGCCCTACATCAAATTATTGCTAGATACAGTTTTTGGTGGGTTCGTAGCCAGTGCAATTATTTTTGAACTGTATTCATTCATTCATTTCTTAATGTTGAGTTGGTAAGCGAGAGTCTTAAAACTACCTTTAGGCCATACTGCAGATGTTGGCTTGTTAAGAATTTCCCATGATGCTTTGCTCAGGAGCAGCCTGAACTGGATGCTGGCGGCTGGGCTGCAACTGTCGGTGGTGCGGAGCATCCTGTTCTTTATCACGCTGGTTCTCTGGACCGATGAGCAGTATGACTACGCAGACGTGAGGAGATATTCATAGTTAGATGTTGCTGTCAAACGGGTCCAAGTATGGATAACGGTAAAAAAGGTTTGACTTGGATTGATTCAAATCAAATTTGAATTATCAAGTGTAACCGAATGGGTGTTCTTATTGAAGTGAGTTTTACTATTAATGGGTTGAACTACTAACTACAAACACATTTTTAAGTAGTTTCCATCTGCTAAAACTAGAGGTAGGCCTTAAATGCAGTACATGTGACCATACAGCCCTGTTTTAGACTCTACACTGGCTACCTTGCGGCTTGACCTGAAAACATTACAAGTTTATGAAATTACTCAAGACTCAACCCCCTCCTGCCCCTCCCCCCATACCTCTTCCCTCTCATACCCCCCCCACACACACACACACACCGCCCAGGTGAACCCCAACGTGATCGTGAACGCCATCATCGGTGTTTCCACCTTCCTGTCCTTCTACGGCCACCTGCTGTTCTACAATGCCACCAAGGGCCCTCTGCGGGGCCACGCCATCGGGGCAAAGTTTGTGTGCATCATCGCGGTGCTGGTGCTGTGCGGCCTGCAGGGCGGCATCCTAGAGACCCTGGTGTCCCTGAAGGTGGTGCCCGGGGACCCGCCCTTCTCAGTGCAGACCCGCTCCCAGCGTGAGTCCTGGTGGTCCGGCATGACCAGCGTGTGATTGGATGGAGATGTTGGTTTTATTCAGAAGGGTTTTTGGAAGAGACCGCTTTAACTCTCTACTCTCTGATCTAAGAAATGTGTTGAACTCTTTCAGTGAAATCTGTTCCAAATGGACTTTGTTTGCATGTCAAATTGATCAGTCACTCCATCATGTTGGACCCTCTTGTCTCCCCAGTGATCTACCACTACACCGTGATCGTAGAGATGTTCTGCATCGGCGTCTACGCCCGCCACACCTTCCGCAGGGTGGAACCCAGCATCGTGGACGTGGAGGAGGAGGACGAGGAGCAGGAGGATGTGGGGCGTCACACCAGGGTCCTTGAGGCAAGGGATCAGGCAGTCCAGACGGAAAATACTACGGTCCTCGGACTGAGCCATTCGTGGTGCAGACAGCAGGCTGTTCCGGAAGGAGGAGGGCTCAATAATCTGAGCTATCAAAGCGACAGCGAGGAGAACCTGTGCAAGGTGGAGCACGCCCCGCTTGGCTGCTTACCCTTCCCTTTGCCGCTAGCACTGCACGGCTGGGGGAGACCCGACAAAGAAGCCGGACTCCGTCGTCCTTCAGGGGGCGACGTTCTGAATCTGACCAGTTTATCCGTAGAAGCTCAGATCAACTATGATGAACCAAGTGATGTGACGGTTTAAATGGGCAAGTTTAGAACTACAATCAGATTTTTAGAACTACAGTTTGACATTTCAAAGGACATTTCGAAACAGGATCTGACATTCCCAAATAGAATTGGATGTTAAGAAATACAATGTAATGTTTAGAACTAGTGTTCCTTTTAGAACTACATTGTGTTCTGTTTTTATGTTTGTAACCATGAAAAAAGGGGGCTGTGTAGACATGTATATATGCCCTATAATACCATATCCATATCCTACTTAAAGCCACATTGTTATTTAAAATAGCCATAAGAAAAAACTCCACGATTCTCTTCAAACCAAAAGTGTCGTGACTGGTGAGTCTTCTCTCATTTAAAGGATCGCAACTGATGGCTGTATTTAAGTAGTTTGATAGTACTTGAAATAATTAACAACACTTATTCATCAAACGTTATTTACTCTACTGTGAGAACCAATTTCACAGTTAAGACGACGGAGGGGGCCTGATGGCCTCCTACCATAACTTACTATAAGCGCCTATATTCAGTTATGAACGATTCTGCTCAACGACCCGAGCGCACGTCTTGGCTAATGACGTCAACAGACATGTATGGGATCAGCCAATCACGGTCGCGGAAATATCGTTTCCTGCCAAGACGTTGTTCACCAATGCAAGCGCTCTTATTTTGGCGGCTCTGCGATAAACATGGCGGAAAATTTGAAAGGTAATCATCTGTACACAATATTTACAATTTTTGTCTTAACTTTTCTTGGTGTTCCGTCACTTAAGGCACGTTTTCGCCTTTTTACGTTTGCACAGCTAGTAACGGGGTTGTTTGTTGAAGTAGCTGCGATGATTTCGCAAGATTGACGGAACGGTTTACACTGCGACTCTTACAATTTGTTGTGCCTTTTAATGCGCATTTAGCTTGAACAAAAGTGAATTTTCTTGTTCAATATCAGTTTCTATTCTATAACAACTAGCATTATTCCAACTATTATCAACTAATCACAAAAGTGTTGGGATATTTTGCCGTGGGTACTTCTGGACAATACGGCAAGTTCTAAGTGAGTGCTAATGCTACTGCGTTAGCCTTGCTACATGGTAATAACGTTCTGCGGATACTTTTTATGATGATTGTATCCAGAATAACATCAATTCGTGCAACTTTGACAGCTAAACCAAGTAACTTTTGCAGAATGCGCCGTGCCTTGTAAGTGGACATGGGACGACCTGCAAGATCTCTGTCGTCGGCAAAGAATGCACTGCAGAGACCTTAAAGTCAACAGGCACAATTTCAACGACTATGAAGTGGAATACCTCTGTGATCTGAAACGGGGAAAGGTATGGCGTTAGGAGACTGATTTGTATTGTATTTACTGTAGCTTAGTTACAACATAAGCCTTCACCAGTGATTAACGTCATTTATTTAAGTTTTTCTTTCACCCTTATTTTTCCAGATAAAAAATGTTAAATGGTTTCTTATTTGCAATATTGAACTTGGTCAACTTGTCAACAAACTGGTATTTCGCTTTGGCCTACTTTCACACCATTGTTATACTAAATGCGCACCTTTATACTGACACTATTGTAACATATATCCTACCCAGCTTTGATTCAATGGATCCCTTCCATGTTTGTTAAAGAAGCTGTGTTGAGTCGATGTAATACACCTGGAGATGGTTTTCTCTATTAATCTCTACCGTCTTAAAGTAGACCTTTGGGATATTCCTCCATTAAATTAGTATCACATCATATTTAATTCCATATGTCACAAAGCAATGCTTATTACTTATTATAAAATTATTACAATAACTTGAAGACTTTTACACTTTGATAATTACTCTGACGCAATATTTCTTACAAAGAACACAAATAATACAGTTTGGCACTACAGCTTCATCGGTTGAGGAAGTTCATGAAAGTTCATGCATTTTTCAAATGCATGACAGTCAAAGTTACATTTTTATTGCAAGAGTGCTTACCCACGTCCTCCCCAGAAGGATGAGGAGCTGTACCTGGTGAAGTGGAAGGGCTTCCCTGACGCCGAAAACACCTGGGAGCCCAGGAAGAACCTCAAGTGCACCAAGATAATGAAGGAGTTCCACAGCGACCTGGCGGAGGAGCTTCGCCTCCAACGGTCCCGCTCCAAAGCATTGGTGCCCAAGCGCCTGGACAAGATGCTGTCCAGCGCGCTCGTCCTGCGGGCCAAGCAGCGTCTGAGCCTGCGGCGCTGGGAGGCCCACCTCAACAAGACCCGGAGCCACCCGGGTCGCATCCTGGTGCTGAACGACGTGGACCAGGAGGGCCCGCCGCGGGACTTCATTTACATCAACAACTACCGTGTGGGCAAGGGCATCGTGCTCAACGAGATGGCGCTGGGCTGCGAGTGCAAGGACTGTGGCCAGGAGCCGCTGAACGGCTGCTGCCCGGGCGCCTCGCTGCATCGCATGGCGTACAACAAGAGTGGGCAGGTGAGGCTGCGAGCCGGCCAGCCCATCTACGAGTGCAACACGCGATGCAAGTGCGGTGCCGACTGCCCCAACCGTGTGGTGCAGCGGGGCATCCAGTTCGACCTGTGCATCTTCAAGACGCACAACGGCCGTGGCTGGGGCGTGCGCACCCTGCAGCACATCAGGAAGAACACGTTCGTCATGGAGTACGTAGGGGAGGTACGTTTGCATGCATGCATGCAAGTGGACGCACACAACCACACGTATGCATTTCTAACAATTATAATAATCTAGCGTTGTGCAAGATTCGAGCCTCCCACGCTGAGGAGTGTTAAATGACTTTAAACAAAAGTAAACCCTAATGAAAGTCTAAATGAAAGTTAAGTCTAATGAAATCGAGCGTCGCATCAGCAGGCTAGGCTCATTGGACGTGTATGTCTGTGCGTCTGCGACACGCGTGAACCCCTTCGCTCATCTCCATTTACCCCCCGGCGGCGTAGATCATCACGACGGACGAGGCGGAGAAGCGGGGCCACCTGTACGACCGGCAGGGCTCCACCTACCTGTTCGACCTGGACTACGTGGAGGACACGGTGTACACAGTGGACGCTGCCCATCAGGGGAACATCTCGCACTTCGTCAACCACAGCGTGAGTACCCTCCCGTCCCCCTGCCCAAGCCCGCCCAACACATCGCTGCCAATGACTGGCGATTTGTCACTCTCTCGTTAACTGTTGATGCACTCGATCGCTACGTGCTCCTTCAGGGCAAGGGAAATGCCAGAGGGCCAAAATATGTATTATGACACACGTTTAGGCTTTTGTAAACCTAGGGACAATACTGTTGGGTAAAGACAATTGGGGGCGAGGGTCTCAAATGCACAAAATAGTGAGCACTAAAGAAGCTCGGAGTCAATATCCAGGGTATAATCGCATGGAGGCGGAGGAACACAAAAAGCCTTAACAATACATCATGAATTCAGGGTCAGGACAAAAAAATGCTCTGCGCGTGAAGACGTGTAGGGACAGGCAGCACCTATTTTTCAACGGTCCTCATCATTCCTCGGCTGGGATTCAGAAGAGACTCTGGAGAGACGACATTTGTAAAGTTTCCCTGTGAATCTCCCTCTGGGAGTTTACACGGTCGGGAGCGGGGCGTGTCTCGCCAAATTCAAGTTAAATGACGTTGTCCGTCAAGCCGCCACAGAAGAAGAAGAGGAACACTTTGAGCTAGACGGTACCAGCGAGGGGCCGCCCTCTGAATGCTGTGCTCTCTCATTGTCTTCCAGTGCAACCCCAACCTTCAGGTGTACAACGTGTTCATAGACAACATCGACGAGCGCCTGCCCAGGATAGCGCTGTTCTCCACCAGGGCCATCTCCGCCGGCGAGGAGCTCACCTTCGACTACAAGATGCAAAGTAAGCCGCCGCCCGCTTCTGCAACCACTGGCAACCAATCCTATCGAATTTGACATCACGGGTCACTAATGTTTCTAGGCTACGCAGGCAGCATAAGCATGATCCCAAGGGGCTTTGAGCCGAAGGGAACTGGGTTCAATCCCAAAAGTCCAGCTGATTCGCCACCTTTACACAGGCGCCGTCGCAGGGCCGAAGCAGGTGTCGCTCGTGACACTTGCTATGGGGCAGCAACTTTCATGTCCAGGGTGCGGAGAGTGAACCTATCTTCATTAGTGAAGTCTACTCATCCGTGCCCTGGTTCATCAAAGGAACAGCATGCTCCTCATGGCGAGCCACGCCTGTGTTTGCTCTAGGATGGCGCCGCTCTGAAAGGCGGTGGGCAGAATGGTAGTAGTGGAGGGATGCCAGGCGGTGTGGTAACTTTAGTTTTGTGTTGTGGCAGTTGATGCGATGGACACGGAGAGCACCCGCATGGACTCCAGCTTCAGCCTGGCCCCCCTCTCCAGCATGCCCTCCTCTCCCAAAAAGCGCATCCGCGTGGAATGCCGATGCGGTTCGGACTCTTGCCGGAAGTATTTGTTCTGATGCTCATTTGGCTTTTGATGACAAGGACAATTGTGAAAGCGAATTTTTTTTTCCAATGAACATTTTGAGGAAAAGGATTCTGTCATACTTGCTAGAATTACTTTGTATTTCAATGTTTTCATAATGGCCTGTTTTTAGAATACACATGTAAAGGCATTTTATATTACAAATGACTAATACAGTCTATTTTTATTCACAGTTCTGAGCCAGAAAACTGTCATTTTTTCTTTGGTGTTGCAATTTTATATTCCTACAGAATTTAGATTTTTTTTCTCCTGTGCTTTTTCAATTTCCACTTCAGTGAAATTGTCCCCTTTAAGGATTTGAATGTGAACATTTTAGTGATTGATATTAAGCATGATTTGTTCTTTTTACTTTGCTTGGTTTGTCTAGTGTCATTCTCGTGCCAAATCTTGCCAAATATTGTTGCCCTGCATAGCATTGGTTGTAAATCACAAAGGTTACAGCATAACATCCAAGCCTTATCTTATTGGTCTGGGCATAACCTTAAACAAACTCTGATGATATTCTTCTAAATATATATTTATATTCCGCCAGGTTCTTTCCTATTAAATATTATGCCACAGTGCATCAGCTAGCCAATGTTTTTGTGTGTACTTGCAAAACACTTGTTTATATGAACCCTGAAAAAAAAAAAGAAATTGAAACGAGGAATTGTGGATGATGACGGCAGAGAGAAAAATACCGCCGTTGAAATCTCAGAATGGAAACCTTTTTTATTTATATATATAATTGAATAATTGAATGTCATCTTGGGTCATGTCATTTTCCAAGCAATATTGATTTTCTATCAATGTTCAAAGATCAACTAAGACTCATTGGGCTGTATTTGGTATGCATTTCCTGTACACAGATTGTATTTTTGTTTGCACTGTAGATGTTTTTCCTGCTTCATGTAGGTTGTTTACTGTCAGTCAAGTTGTATGTAAGCAGTGTAGTTATTTAAATGTGTCATTGCATTGTTTTTTCATAAATTTGCAGTGGTCTCTAGTATTAATTAATGCCTTCTGAGTTGGTT
>JAOPJJ010000001.1:11768202-11781024 GCA_027122795.1 Enchelyopus cimbrius
TCATTTATATTAATTTATTTTTAAGAAGCTAGCCTAGTGGTAACCCATTTTATCTGGGAAAAAGGGTAAGATTTAGACACACCGAATTCCAAGGCGGTTCGCGGAGAATAATTGAACGCAGCATTAGTGTGGGCGTACCGTTTACAATATTGGCCTCACCACAACACCGACAACACCGACTCTCATAGGCAGAGATACGGACGCAATAAGGTATTGCAGTAATTGAGTGATTGAAATTGTCATTTAAACCACCAAACACAATGAAACAGTTCATACTTATAAGTAATGGTCCATTCCATTTGACTGGTAAGTCGTAAGTGGGAAATTCCCAGCTTTCTTGCGGCATTTATTGAGAAACGCCCCCTTTTATCTGGGAAATACGTGTTCCCACTTGGACATCTGAATAGTACCCCAAGTTGGCAGCCATTTTTATGAAGCTCGACGAACAAAGGTGGCCACGCCCATAGTTAACAGTAGTTGAGATGTATTTCTTTGTATTTGGGGGGGGGGGGGGGTTCTGCACGAGTTCCTCGTTTTAAATCAGTGAATAATTGCGGTGCATGGTGGGAGTTATATGCAATCCACAAGCCCTAAAAAGTCATTTTCGGCCTTTTCTGTCAAGAAGGCACCAAATTGGAATATATGCTACTGTTCGACTACATATATGACACACTTTCAATAGCCTACATATTCATGTTTCAACCGTGAAGGGGCCCTTTAAAATTGGTAAGTTAACCTCCCAGCTGAGCTGTTTGTGTTGTGGTTTGTAACTCGTATCTTTTAAATCCAGAACTTAAGCTGCAGGCAGGACACGGAAATGTAAAGAAAACATGCTAACATTGCCTGGCGGTTGTCTTGGAAACTCCTGCTGTTGGCGTTGCAGCTCCATGGTTTACAAAAACTTACGACTGCTCCAGGGTGCTCGGTACAAACTGGGCGGGACTGACTGAGGACGCCTTTCCAAATATTTGGTAGGATAACCCAGGGGGTGTTTACAGGTCAGATAATGTCTGACAGAGGTTTCTGTCAAGCTAGGCCTACTAAATAGTCCAGAATATCACAACTTGAGAAACATGGAATTTGTCTGTACATCATAAAGTCAATGCCAAATTCAAGTCAATAATGTATATTCATATTATTGAATGATGAACACCCTTTTGAGTGTGCTGTTGTGAAGCCCAGCACACTCCCCGCCCCGCCCCTGTAACATCTGTAAATACGTCAGCTGATAACAGTTACAAGACTAAAAGAAGAGAGAAATCAGCACATGTTTTATTATTAAGCAGATAATGAGACAGATAAACTTTAGCATGAGGTGTGCTGTGTATTCATTTAAATATTGAGGCATTGTTGAATACATGTACATGTTCAGTCGTCATCGTGTTCATAGTATCGATGTGAAATACGATGGCCCTCAGTAGAAACGGGGAATGAAATCTCTGTAAACTCATCTCAACACAGCCTGGTGCAGTGCCTCCATTGTGTTGAATTATTGACAGTGTAACTGCACGCTACGGTCTTTGTTTTCTGCCCCTACTCCACAAGCTTATTTTTTCATAAAATTTGTGTTCATTTTCACAGATTTGTCTTTTCATGTAACCACTTCACACATGTTGTGTTACATATTAGAGACAAGTGAAATGTGAATAAATCACTGTTTAAGGCTCGTAATCACATTGGATTCTGGAATATAAATCTTTAAAACGGAAATATCATAAATTCATAACCCTAACCCTATTACCATGTTAAACATGTCTTTAAGCGGCATAAGAATATACCTTATTCACCTTGCGGCCCGGTTAGTTGGATGGGGAAACCTTCTGGAATGTTCGGGAAAACCTTGACGGCATTACTTTTTCAGTGATGCCTTCCATTTACCGAGGCCCAAGGTCCATTGATATTTCCCCCAACACCCTCGGTTTCTGCACCCATTGCGCCGATATTGCTGCTTTATGAGCTCTATGGTGGAGACACATGGACATGGTGTTCATGGTTGTGATGCTCCATTAACCCCGACAAAAACTTTCATTTACTCTGAGTAAGACATGTATAAACATATAAACATTTGTATATAAAAGAAGATTTTAAACTTTAAACCGCTTTCATACAAGTGAATGTAAAAAGCTCTCTCTTCACCGTATTGGAGACATCCAAACACATTCAGCAACACCATCTCCAAACCCGATAAAATCTCCGTTCACCAGACTGCCAGCAGAGGGAAGTGCACTGCATTTCTCAAACCAGCAGGGGGTTGTCCAGCACAGCCACGCCTGCTGCCACGCCTCCGTCGGCGTGTTCTGAGCTCTTGGTCCTCAGCAGGTGGCCGACACATTCGTTCATCACCATCTCCGTGCCCTGCCTGCAAACGCATCATGGAGAGTTAAGCACGGGGGCATGGCCACAATGTATTTGTGCGATACAAATGACACCCACAGCTGACATTTCTAGTTGACGCTGTTGGGAGGTTTAAGTGTTTTTAAACTGGGATTGTCAACTTCAAATGTAGAAATGTACTAAAATAGACTCCAATAGACCAATAACTGTAGCTGTTGGTGCGGGGGGGGGGGGGTTGATGTGTAAACCATGACGTGAACAAGAAGGTGGAGTATGCACCACACACCTGACGTAGACCCCAAACACCCCCAGCTCACTGAGACACTGGCTGGGCTCCAGGGGTGCGCCCCGCCGCATCAGATAGTTCTGGGACTCCCGGGCCTGGATCTTGTCCATCAGGATATAGGCTGTGCGCTTGCTGGAGCCCTTGGCGTCCTCCAGAACACGGCTGATCTCCAGCCCATAGATGTTGTTTCCTGAGGAAAAAAAACACAAAATGGATGATGAATCAGGGTTGGTGGTGGAAAGTGAACGTATTTGTTCCACTTCATCAAGACTAGGAAAGTAAAGCCTGCTGGGTTCATCTCAATTCTGAACAAGTTATTGGTGATTGCGTGTGCCAATGCAGCTACCATTTCCTGTCATTCAGGAGAAACTTTGATTCAAAGTGACAACACCCACAGGCAGGTTTCACACATGAAGGGTCAAACCCAGTGCCTTCCGACACCCTTGCCAGCCACTGCACTTTTCCAATCCACACTCTGTGTTTAGTTTAGCTTGATTAGGACCAGGCTGAGGTACCTCCTCCTTCACGTTGAGGTTTCAGGACAAACTGGTCTGGATTGGCCAATGCCATGGCCACGGTTTGGTCCCCTTCTGGGCCCTGAAGAAAACAAGAGCATCTTAAAAACAAAATGTTGTACTACACTCCGGCTTTCTTCTCGTACACCCCCTTGGGGCTAAACCAACTGCTTCTCTGTGTCGTTCCCCCTCACCTGGTCCAGGGTGTAGAGGCCGGTGAAGGTGTCCCTGATCTGCTGCACCACCTGGGGCTGGTCTGGGAAGAACCTCTCCAGGACCCCTGGCCGGGCCAGCACCTGCTGGACCTTCTTGGAGCCCACCAGGTGTGTGGCGATGTCTGGACACTTGATCGCCAGGGAGCGCTCCATCATCAGACGGGCCTCCCAGCACTACAGAGCAGGCGAGGAGAAGGAAACGTGAGGGATTTGAGCCCGTCCAGGTCAGTAGCCGGAGACGTTCAGGACTCGACTCCATAAAGGGGTTCTGTACACCTCGATGTGAAACATGGCAGGCTGGGTGACAAGCTCCAGTTTACTGATACTGGTACATCTGTAGAATGCATCAGTAATTGGTGTGATTCTATTGGTTTCCCATCCTTTTGGCCCCACCCACCCCATGTTTGGATACGTAGTACGTCAGTTGGAAGTCTTTAGTGGGGTTTAAACTGCAGAAAACCCACTTTAAAAATGAGAAACAAAGACTGTACACGACCAACCTGTCAATTAATACTTTGCGGTGTCCCCTTCAATTCAGTATCAACAAATGGAGGACAAATCAGCAAATCAAAAGCCATGCATGCAATAGTATGGCCGTAGCCCAGAGAGCGAGTCCTCTCCGATTTGCAAACGGAATGCCACAATGGTTTGGGGTTTACTTGTCCTTAAAGCCTTGGCTAGGCCAGGTAGCCAACAGGCCACCCACAGAACAACCTCAGACACGGAAACCCCTCCCAGCATCAGTCTTACGACACTTGAACTTCCCTTTATACAGCCATCAGCCGGAACTCGCACCTAGTGGTGACAAGGACCGTGGTGGTTAAGAGTGCAGAATCCCCCGCGCAGGATCACAAATGCAAGCAGCCTTTGCCATGAGCCAGGCTACATCAGAGACAGAGCTGTGGCCACGCGTTTCCTGGATGAAGATGAAAGCTTTGCATTGTGAAGCCTGCATTCCGACTCTGACGCTCGATGTAAAAAGCGGACGTTGCTCTCAGAATGGAAGTCAATTTACAATGGAACTTTGCATTCAATTTGTCCTCATCCTCCATCGTCAGTAATGTGGATCCACCTCGCAAAAGTACCATCCGGGTTGAAGCCAGTGCAGAGGGCCCTCTCTTAACGTCTGCTGATGCGTTGATTTGTCATTGACATAATGGGTTTCCTTTCATTTTTGCGGTGATATATCTATTGAACGATGCTGCTAAAGACACCGTTTTCGGTAGTGTATGGTGCAGTAGAATTAGTGAAATGAACTAAACTAATAATGACCTGTTCTGTGAGATAGTTCTCAGGCATGTAGCCATTCCTGAAGTACACCACCGCCACCTCCTGGCCATTTCTGGAATGACAAACAAAAAGGCTTTGAAAGCACAGTTGGGTGATCTAGTAATAGTCAAGTAGTTAGTAGAGATGGGCTTACGCAAAGAGTCGCTTGTCCTGGTCAAGGCATACATCCTCAAATCTTCTTCTTATTGTTGGGATATTTCTGGGCGTGAGAAAAAAGTAAGAAAAGTCTGCCGGTTGGGAGCTCCTTCAGACCAGTGTGCTTGATAGACAACCGATCAAAAAAGAAAGATCTAATGAGTTTATTCCTCTATGGCCTAATAATGAAACTAGTCTTCACCTTCTATTAGAACTACAAAATGTATTTTGTAGTCAGGAAACACTGGTGAATAGGGCAATGTTATTGGACGTCGGAGGCCATACCTGCTCCACAGTTCATTCTCAACACATCGATGGTCCATGATGTTTCTCTGGACATCTTCCACCAGGAACATGACCACTGCCCTGCAAGAAGATGTGTGTAAACCAAAACAAGTATGAGCAAAATGCGCGCACACGCACGTTCATGCAGTGTGTGCGTGTGTGGCAGCAAGATGGCGCCCCAAGTGTGTGAGGACCCATTGAGGTCACATTGTCTATAAGGAAGGGTGTGGTGCGGTGTGTGTGCAGTACCTCTCTGAGCCGTAGAGTTCCCAGGCTTTAGCCAGCCCCCTGGCCAGGCCTGCGGCCGGGTTGTTGTCAAGGATACGGCGGCTATGATCCTGAAGGCCGGCAACTTTAAGCACATGCCTGGAGGGGAAGAAGAGGGAGACCTGTGTTTATTCTTCATCACAACGTGATCCCCACACACCTTTATCTACATGCATTGGATTTGTTCAGGTTGTTTTGAATACGTTTTGAATTCCCTTTGATTTGTGTTAGTGAATGGGAAATAATTGGCAAAAACAGAGGTATTCTATTATCATGAATACAAATATAAATACGCAATTCTCTCTACCGACATATTTTCGTCATTGTGGAAACTTGTATTATGGAGCCAGCATAACTTGGGAGTATCATCCGGTGTCGTGACCATTATATCACATCACCCAGCAGGAGAGGTTATGTCACTTTCATTTTTATTAAAGCAGCACCATGTCGTTTTTCAACCTTCAAAATATATTTCCAAGACCCTTGTGATGGTACATCGACTTATAATAGGTTGAATGACGCGTCTGCCATAGTATTGGTCATCAATATTGGTACAGCGTTCGCTCGCTGCCGTGAGCTAAAGGAGGAGGAGGGGTGCCCGACCGATGCTGACTTGGCCGCCATGCTGTTGGACTAGTAAGTATAAGACCGATACACAACAGATTCCTTATAAAACGAGAGAAGTGTTATGGTACAAGTGTAAACTTTGTACAGCCCAATGTTGGAGTAGTGTTTTATGACAAAGCCCCTTTTTTTAAAAAGCCCCCCTTTATAAAAAAAAGTTAGAAGTAAGCCTGTCTAAACGGCGTGCACAAGTTTGGTAGGGGCTACATTCTTGCAAGTAAATAATACATGATTAGAGGGACACAATCATCTTTTAGGCTAACTAGCCTAATGACTGCAGGCTGATAGTCATGTCTGTTTATTTATTTTTCTGGTGAAAGTGTCTTGCCTCAGGCTATAATGCGAATCAATTTTTCAACTTTGCAGATTCATCTATGGTAGCTTGATATTATAATATTGACGATATATGGCTATTACTTACCACACAAACATTGAATTGAATTAGCATATCCAGTCTGTAAAACAGTTGCCAAGCTACTATAATGACACTGGCTTGTAAACGTGAGCTAATTGTGATTTAGCGGTTCAGTCATTTCACAAACCGTAGGAAAGTAAAAATGCAAATGAATCGATTAAATCGAAAAAAAATCGCCCAGCCCTACTTGTTAGTGGCTTTTGAGTGGCCTTTTGCAGGATAAAACAGTCTAACTGATTAGAAGAACTATCTCTTTCACTGCTGGAGAGTAGGAAACGTACTCTCGATTCCTTTGTATGTCTTGACGTGAAGAAATTGACAAACGCTACGTTGACTATAAGGTAATCATCAAAGCAGATAGGGGGCGCCAATCAGCCAGACTTCAGCCAGAGGGATACCCAGTGTGCATAAGCCATAGCATCAGAATTAATGATGAACTTCTCTGATGTAAAAAATAAATAAATACATTGTCTGTTAGATTCCGGTTTAAAAGGGCATATCTGTGTTTGACCATCAATACGTGAAGGAGATACAGGAGATACGGCCGTACAGCTACAAGGGAAATCTGTCATCATACATGTACAGTTCCATCTTTATTTATCCCATCACTTATGTTTACATAATGAATATATGTTTTTAATGCACATTGTAAACACAAGTCACTTTTTGCATTGTTTATTGCCTTAATGTATGCACCTTACCCACCAAGTCAAATTCCTCTATATCTAAAACCCTTCTTGGCAATAAATTGTATTGTGATTTTGAAACAGGAGGAGCAGCATACCTGTGCAGGTCAGGTGTGCGTGATGCAAGTCCACCGAAACTGGCGGCGATGGTGTTGATCTCTATCTGCTTCAGGGCCGTGGCCCCTTCACCCCTCTGGTCCAGCATGTAGTCGGACCGGTTTAGGCCCAGCGCGATCGACTGGGAGGATGGAGACATTGGGTTTGAGGGTAAGGTTGGGCCTGCACCTTTTTTTGTCGTAACTTCTCAAGTGTCGATTTTGTGTCGAACCTGTCGAACATGTGCCTGTCACTTAGGATGAAAGTGTCTAAGATTAAATCTGTGAAACAAGTTTGGTCAGTGTTTCACAGACTTTTTCATCTTGTTTTGAGCTCATACCAATAGTCCTATTATTCAGCTACAAACCATGAGCATTCAAATTTTAACTCTAGATTCCTCTACAAATTATTGTTGGTTGGAACAACTTTCAGCCAAGTATAAGCCGTTGCATTTCCATCTCTGAATGTCCCTTGGTAGCTAGGTGCCCTTGTCTCCTGGTCACCAGTGGCTCTTGAACTGGCAACTATGAGGGCACTCTGGTTCCAGTAAAGGGTGAGAAGGAGAGATTTATTGGCTTATTGTAAGATATTGGCCATTTGTGGGACATGTTAGATCTTACAATTTGGCTATGACTTTTAGAATTTTAAATGAATACTTTTTTAAATACCAATAATTTGTATTGTATCAATTACCATCTATCAGTTTCACTCCATCACTTGGAAATATAGTGTTACCTGTGACCGCCCTTCTTTTGTCGTCTGCCGATAAATATTGAACAGCCTCCCGGTGAACTCATCCGATTCCGCGGTGCTAAAAACAAACAAACAAAACACGGTCCTTATGTTACATCCTGCAGCAAGTGTCAGGTCCAGTTAGGAGATCGAAGGGGAGATCGAAGGGGGTCCAGTCATGAGATCGAAGGGGGAAGGGAGCAGGCCTAAATATTGTAGTGGTGAGGCCAATATACAACAAAGCGATATTATCTTCGGAACAGTTGGTTAGGCATAAATTGAGCTATAAAATGTAGTAGAAATGCAGTGGCTATCTGTCAGATATTATTCAGTAAAATGCAGGATGGGAATAGGGGCTGTTCTTGCAGACTGCAATGCATATATTTGGGGGCATATTTTCGTATAATTTGTTACTGCTGCTTTCAGCTCGCTCCCCACAACTCTCAAATTTTACCTATGGAGCTTGAAGTCTTTGGAAACAAGTCACCTTATGAATGGAAATGCATGCACTCAAAAAAACAGATATAGTGTGACAGCCCTCAGGCACATCGTGATTGCCAGGCTTCCAGGTAGCCTAATGGCTAACACCCAGCCTGACTGAGCTCCTCAGCCATATATACTGTAGGAGTCAGCCACTTGCCCTCTCTCCCCCTCCTGAACATATGGTTTGGTTAGGTTTTTGGGTTAGGCAAGTTTTGTTTTGCTTTGCACATACACCAACGAGGTAATCAGGCACAAACGAGGTAATCAGGGCACGAGAGTGGAGTATGCTCCACTCGCGTGCCCTGATTACCTCGTTAACATTACCTTACCTTGAGTTAAGTTAACTGTGGTTAAATAAACTATCATTGAAATATTAAAGTCATGTGTGGTCTCCTCCTTTGTCCTTCCTTTGAGCCGGGCTGTGACAAGTGTGATGGAAAATTAAGATGTTATTTTCTTTTAATCATTTAAAGCCGTTTCCCTGTTGTTTGTATCATATGGCCATTCCATCTGCTCTAGGCCATGTGATTTTTATGTGTTGGGGTCGCATGGAGGTAGTGACCCCTTGTGACCAAGGAAGAAGCTTGTCAGCAATGGTATATGAGGGGGAGATTGCCTAAAGGCCTCAACATACTTCTGCGCCGACTCGACGGCGTAGCTACGCCATCACTCCTACGGCGTCGTGGCCGTTTTATGCTTCTGCGTCGGGTTGCTTTGCATCGGGGTGCATTTGACCAATCACAGCCCTTGCGGTCTGCGTAGCCTTGACGCGAAGTTACAATGACCAATCACAGCCACTGCGGACTGCGTAGCCTCGACGCGTAGTTTTTGGAGATGCACGTCGAGCTGTAGGGGTCCGTGGCGATGCGGAGGGGTCTGCGGGGCTACGCCGTCGATTTGACGCAGAAGTATAAAACAGGCTTCAGGGAGGACCCCCATTGATCCGTTTTACACTAGGGGTGACAAGGCAACAACCCCTGAGGAGAGGGAGAAACTATATAAAGGACTTAATGAAACTATGTTCTGGGCTCACTCAACTAGAGAGTAGCCACTTATATGTATACATTAAAATAGACTTAATCGTCTACAACTGTTGTGTGCTATTTTAGCATTTAGAATCTCATCTGTCCTACGCAATAGGACAGACGCAATATCTCAAAGAAATTGCCACGACACAAGGGATGGGTCAAATGCAGAGGAAAAATGTCACTCCTTGTGTGTGTGTGTGTGTGTGTGTGTGTGTGTGTGTGTGTGTGTGTGTGTGTGTGTGTGTGTGTGACTAATAAAGCAACTTAATTTAAAATCCAGTATATCAACCAGCGAGATGGAAGGTTCTAGATCGCAGCCCTACCTGGCCAGCGCCTCCTCCAGGAACTGTGTGTCCTGGCTGATCTTGTCCACCAACAGGTTGTAGTGAGTTTGTACCGCCAATGCCTGCTCGAAAACACCTCTCGGCACGGCAGTAGGGAACAGCGTAAATGGAGCGTAGGTCACCAACTGTTAAACATATAGCCAAAGGTCAGTTATTTAGTTGTGTGTCTTAAGTGATTGTCTTCAATACATGACCTCCCAATAAACATATTTACTATTGTCTACAGTAGTTTTGCAATGCTTTGTTTTCCCATTTCCAACTAATCTCACTAGCTCATGTGCATAGAAAGGACTGGCCCGAATTCCTATCATGACATGAACACACATTAGCTTATACAGCCCTGGCGGTCTATCTACACTGTCCTAAGCTCCTCTTTGGGTCAATGGATTCAGCTGAATCATTGTCTATTGTGAACAATCGTTTGGTTGGTGTTTTGTGTTGTGTTGTGTTTATAGAGGAGACAATGGAGTTGGAGTGAATAAAGTAAAAAGTATCTCAGCATATGGACCGGAAGAGTCCAATTATTTGTATTTATACATGTATATATTATTTTAATATTTTTACATGTTTTTAGAATTTTAATTAGATATTCAGAAGACACTGACGAATAACGTCTTCCATGAATTCAAATATGTATTATGGATTGGGTGGAGGAATGCATCATGCCAATGGGTGTTTATGGCTGTGGATTCAATGGGGATCGAACCCAGTACCACTTGAACATGTGGTTGTTTTGCAGATCGGAGCAGAATACATCCACTGCAGTTAGAGTCTTACCTCTGAGGAGTTGGGCTCCTCTTTGGTCCTCATTAAGACACCATTGAGAAGAGCGGTGTCTTTAGCCACATCTGCCAAGAGTTCAATCAGCCTAGTGTCCGACAGCATCTCCTGGGGTACGGCCAGCTCCATTGTGATGTGCGAAGATGAAAGTGAAACCTGTGAAAGTATACAAAAACTAGCATGTTCATTGTCACCATGACGTTGCAACAATTACATAACATAAGATCTAATCATTATAACAACGACCGTCTTGCTACACCTGATAAAGCTGCATTTACATCACTATCGACTTAAATTAAGCACGACGTGTTGAATTGAAGAGTTCACTGACTTTGAGAAGCTATCAAAGCAATATCTTCCACTAAATTGCTACTATTTAGCTTCAAGCTAATACCTCACGAACTGATAAGTCACAGGTAAGCAGCAATAGCATGCGAGGTATAATTATAGCCATTACCTGAGGAATGTTTAGGAAATCACTATGCTGACCGTGATCACCGTAACCTGCTTAAAAGTGTACTCCCCTTCGCCGCTAACAGCCTAGTAAGATGTACAGCGCATGCGCAAGCACAGAACCATCCAACCAATCCGATAGCTTCTGATTGTAGCCAATCCGGTTGCCACCTGCCCCCTTTGGCAAAAATCCATATGGCACGTGCCTAAGGAAATCTGTATATTTCCTGTATAATATATTAGAACCAAAAGTACACACGATCATTTTCTCTTTCAAAAGCTAATATATTATGATGAGAAACGTGGCTGTTCCAAGGAATTGCGTTAACCACTGTTGGCCAATGGATGGGGCTAAATATACCACGTTTTATAGTCTAGCTTGCACATGCCCATGGTTATGTACTTCCTGTTTATCTTGACTTCCTATCAAGCGCTGATGTATTACAAAGGGCAAAAAGGTAAGGATGTATTGGTATGCATGAGGGAAATAGTTCACTTGGTTTTTAGGATATTGTAGGCGTTGGCGAAATAAAGTGGAGCCAGCCGGCTGACCTATTTTCAGAGCCACTCAACGTGCTTGTTCAACCTTCTTTTTACTCCCAAAACGTAACTTCCCTACCACCGTCAAACTTAGCGTCACCGCCCTCCTCGTCTCACCTGCGACCAACTGTTAATGCAACTGAAACATAATTTGGGGGGTTTATTTGCGTTTCTGTATGTAGTGTCCCCTAGCCCCTTGAGTATGACATTAATCCCTCTTTTTAGTTTTACTTTATTTCTAATTTGCGCTATTAAAACACTATTAAAGCAACACCATTTAAGTGTGTTTTGCTCTCGGGGTCCCCCTCGGTTGGGAAACAGTATAGATTGGCGAAGTCCCGCCCCTTCCGGTGTACCCCATGGGACCTTTCGGATCGTAAAATATACATGGGATTGAAGGGACAGAAATAATTATTCTCTGGTCCCAGTCTTTATATGCCTAGGATTTCAGAAATGTTGTTTGTGTGTTTAAATTATATGTTTTCACGTCAAGAGTTAGACAGTTTATCGTGCAATTGTTCAGTTTAAGGCTGTAGTGAAAACACAATGAGAAAGACTACATGTCGCGTATGTGACGTCACGTCATCAACCTTTCCCTCCACTTCTCTGTATTTCAAGATTCCGGTGTGTTTTGTCCCAGGATGTCCTCATTTAAGCAGGAACGGCTGTTCCTTCTCTCGGATCCCTTTAGATGCAAAGACTAGGAATCGCTGGCTCAAATTGATCAGGGTTAGGAGAGCTGCAGTTCACAAAGCGGCCTCACACAAAACCTAATATTATCAAGCTTCTACGCGCTAAATTGTAATCTTCTATGCATGGAAAATTATAATTAAAAACCACATTCATGGCACAATTCACACGGGACCAGAAAATATGTTTTATCTCTCCATTGACTCTCGTTCATAATAATTTGCGTTTGAGGTCCCATGCACCAGAAACGGAAAGGCGGGACTTGGCCACTCTATTGTCTTCAACTACTGTCGTAGCCTGGGTATACCCATGCTGCCTTGCGTGCTAGAAAATTTCGAACTACATCTCATTTGTCATTTAGTCTGGTGCAGAAGTGTTCACGTCTTGGGCAGACTGCCTGCGTTGCATGTGAAATATCTTCATCCCAGGTACAGTGGCATATATTTCAGCATGTCATGAATATAATTTCATGGGTTGTATTTTTTTCAAACGCCAAAAGATCGCGTAGCTCACGTTTACAAGCCAGTGTCATTATAGTAGCTTGGCAAGCCATATATCGTCAATATTATAATATCAAGCTACCATAGATGAATCTGCAAAGTTGAAAAATCGATTATAAACCCA
>JAOPJJ010000001.1:11912377-11923003 GCA_027122795.1 Enchelyopus cimbrius
TCACTGTTACCCCAACAATTGCTTTGGCTGGATAATACCAACTTTAAACAGACTTTAAAACTGTGTTTTCTCACAGGTAGCAGTTACAAGTAAGGTTAGAGGGTTGTTCACTAGAAGGGGGCGGGGGGCGTTCCGGCAGACGTGATTTCAAACCAGGAACCCCAGGATTGGAAGTCCAGCAACAAAACTGCTCTGTTGAAGTGCTCTCAATGTTTTCGGCTCCCTCTGTCACACGCAATCTTTACTACTACAATTTAGTCGTTTAGTAGATGGCTTCATCGGACATGACCAGAACGAGAAGTCAAGGTGTTAGCAAACAAACACGATCCCACCCATGATAAAAAGTGTTTTTGGCATGAGGCAGCATCTGGTGTATCAGTAATTGGCACGATATTTGCCTTCCGTCAGGCCAACGATAAAGTGGCGAGTGTGATATTGTCCCAAACTTTGTTTCCAAGGAGGAGTAAAAACCAGGCAACATTGTAATCATTGACCTGGTTCTCTGGGGTCTATGTTAGTTACTCATTTGAAGAATGTCAAGGTACATTTTTTGTGGGTTGTACCTGAGGAATTAGCCAAATGCATAAATTTGCACAGAATAGTTTCGCTAGTTCTGCTACGGTGTTGCACGTAAACACTTTGCAGCATAGTGTGGTAGCTTTAGAACAGTTCCCTCTTTCAAGTGTGAAACGCTCTGTAATGGGCCGGTTCAGAACCGGAAGGCGGGGTGTTACACCTAGCTGAGCTCAACCGGTAATGATTAGTTCTTTGGGACTGTGCAGCTTCTTTTTTTTTAAACGATATTCTGGTCAAGCACAGGATTTTTCGGTTGGAGTTTCCACGGAAACCAGACGAGTGACTCACATGTGGAGCTAGGCCAATGTGCTTCTTTGGTCGGGTGAGGGGGCAGGGCTATGTCTGAGTTTTCCGGGCCCCTGCCCACAGAGGCCTGGAAACTGAAAAGAGAGGATGAGAAAAAATAAAAGCGCGGCTTATTCTGCTTATTTTGCCGGCCCTCCGCATACTCTGTTCACATCGCTGTTTTCTTTCATGTCGAGCGTTCCCCCTCCCTCGCTGTCTCCTTTCAGTTTATTTTTTGAAATCTCCTCTTCCTGCTCGTTCCACTCCGCTACTACTATAACATTTTATTTTTATTGCTAACTCTGAGTACGCTCCACTTTCTCTCACTGCAGCAGCTTAGCTTCCTCCTCCTCCTCCTCCTCCTCCTCCCTTCTTCTCTGTCTCCCTCACTATCCACCGCATCTCATTAAAGTTGGTCTCCTCTTCCTCCTACAGCAGTCTGAACTTTGCTCTAAGGGGCCCCTCCCAGAACCAGGAGGGGCCCCTTTGGCCCAGTGGGAGTGTTATATGACCTGGTGAGTCATGGCGTCACACCCAGCACATGTGTTAGGGTAATAAAGAGAATGATGGACGGAGGGACAGTACAAAACACCCGGGGTGATGAGGTGGCAGGGCCCACTGCGCCCTGATGGTGAGATCATTCAGAGCGTTTGTTTGCAGAAGATAGTGTTAAAGTAGTTTCTAGGCCCTTGGCCAATGACTCCACTCACTGCTCCAGGAGGGAAAGTTGTGAATGAAATTCTCTAAAGGTTTTATCAGTGGTGTTTGACTGCATACCGTGTCGGTTTGTGATAACTTCTTACAAACTGTTGTGGTTGGCATCTAGTGTACAATATTGTTATCACTTTGAGTGTTCAAGTGATAACAATATTTTATAGTCGCTCTGTTGCTCCACTAAAAGAAATAAAAAAATGTAAGGTGCCTATATCCTTAACTGGATGTTATGGTGTGTTATCTACAAAGTGGTTTGACCTCACGCCTAATGGCACCAATGTTACGCCTGACCCGTCCCTACTACACTGTCCAGCAACCTTCGGGATTATGCAAGCTCATGTTTTATTTGAGCGCGTCTGGCCCACCTCTTGCTTGTATACATATTTCAAGCAGACCCTTGCCAAACACAACCATTTGTCTAATATGGCGCGGGTTCGACCCGATGACTGTACAGCAACCAAGATGGCCGCCGCTGATGTGTCCCACATTGTGTGGCTCTGTTTGGTTATAGGTCTGTACCATTGTCTCCAGAGGCGTTGAGGTTGTCGCCTGCTGAGAATGCGCTTTGGGAATTGAAAATAAATGAAGAAATGATTGCATGTGGGAGGCGGCCGTGTGACGTCAGGCTACCTTTTGCGCAACAATCAAAATGAAACGTCTGGCTGTTCAAAGAGGCAGCACTCTCCCCCATCAGAGGACCAGGTGTTGTAGGACCTGTGCCCTTTGTACAAATAAGGAGCAGAGCATTAAGCGAGGGACACCAGTTACAAACGCTTTACAAAATGTGCTCAGTGTGGCTCCTGCTTGCGCGGACACATTCAGAACCTTTTTTGAACTTACTTGCAAGTTTCCGTGTTTGAATTCGGGTGACACGGTACTTTAAACACATTACAGCGACACGGAGTTCCACACAACAAGCCAAATACAAAGCTGTCTGCGGATGACGCAATGACCTCGCAGCAGTTCACATGTGGAGAGCCCAGGACCTAAGCCCGGGCTGTGGTGTTCTGTACATGCGGACCGAGCTGTGAAAGGCCCTCATCACCTCCCTGATCGGGTTTCACCGTAACCGTCGGAACATATCAAATTCGCACAGTGACTTTGAGTCAGTTCTTTTAATTTGGGCTGAGTCCGGTTTTTTTCAGGGCACCTCTTTTGTTGTACCTGTTGAGACCTATCCTGTTTCTCAGTATCTTAGCACTACCTGTTGTGTTGGATCGGACAGAGTGTCTGATGACTCAACTATTATGAAAAGCCATCATAATGCAATTATGAGAGTTTCACTCAATTAGGCGTTTCCATGTGGCACCCTGTCAGTGCCCAAACAGTGCTTTCTGCTGACCAAAGCAACGCTGCGCTAGCCAAGTCACCATATTTGAATGTGTTTTGCTTTAGAAAATAGAAGTCTGCACCAACATAATTGGTTGGATGACCGATGCAAGAAAGATGATGGGCTCACAATGATAGGCTTTCCTTTCTTTCAGAAGTGAAAGTATAAGATTATAAACCGTATCCTCATTGATCCAACAATCAGTAAATGTTACTTTGAGATCGGTCCAGGCCTGGGACTGTCACTAGATCTCAGGTATTTCAAGAGGCCTCCTTCTGAGTCAGGTATGCGTATGGTGTGACCAAGCACTCCCCAACGGAGGACCAGGTACAGTCAACCTCCTCTGCAGAGCCCTGCTCCCTCGGAATGGTAGGAATGCTAAAGTGGGTATCTGCCATCACTCTTTCATAAAATCTCCTCTTTGTTCTGACCGTTGGTCTCTGTCTCTTTTCCTTGCTAGCTGTTGAAATGTTAGCTGCTGAATGTCTCTCTGTGTGTCTAACTGTATTTTCATGTGTATGTCTGTCAGTTAGTGGGGGGATAATGATTCAATACTTTATTAATTGTGGCTGTTAACAGATTTGAAGTTGTTCATGTCCTTCCCTGCATGATTGTTTGTGTGTGTGCCTCCATTCCTTCTGTGTATCCGTCTCACCCTCTCTCTGTATTAATCCATGTCTCACTCTTTCCTTCTCTTGACGTTCCTTTAAATCTCTCCCTGGGGGACACTGCCCAGCTTCTCTCATCTCCTCTCATGACCCGTCGGGGCATGGTCATCCCGTGGCTCACATGGGGAGATCAGCGGATGTTACCACATACCAGCATTTAGGAACCCAGAAACCGGTTTGTCAGAAATGCACTATCATGCAACAACACAGCTGTGGGACTTGAAGAAATGACTGTCTGGTTGGGAAATCCTTTACCATAACTGTCTGACTGGAAGTCATCATGACTTATGGTTCCTTGCAATGCCCATTACATTGTTTCATAATCTGCAGTGTTGACCCTGATTTACAGCATGTATAGCCTATGCGTTGGAACAGGAAAGGTACAGTGAGTAATCATTTTTCCGATTGGCGGTTCAATGTTGACAAAAGTCTCTCACTACAAGCGATACTGTCAGCATGCGGGTAGCGCTCCGTGCCAGGGCGTTTTACCAGTAGGGGAGGAGCAGGAGAGCTATGGAGGTCAGTCTGGATCAGGCAAAACAGGAACCAGACCGAATAAAACAAAGGAAAACAGCCAGAATCCTGTTAGCAGTCTGGGTCAGGCTGTGCTGGGACGCTTTTGGAAACAGCCTGGGAAATGGGGGGGCCCTCCTCGAATGGACAGGGGGCAAGAACTGCTGGAAAGGATGAACATTTTGGAGAAGCTGACGCAGGCTTTTTGTGGTGTCAGACTCAGGGTGAATGCGTGGGAGGATGGTGAAGGGTGAATTGGTGAATGAAACAAGGTAAACAGTAGCTAATATATAACAAGGCACAATAATAATCACCTCAAAACATATATTTTTGCACTTTTTTTATTTTTATTTTTTCGTGAAGGTATCTCTTTCCTGTGTTATAAAGGTTAAGAATGACCAAACACCAACTGTAGAGTGTTTGAATACTTCATTGTTGTTATTCCCCTAGCGGCCATCTTGATTCTTAACACTAGCCAGGTGGGGGAAGTTCCTCCAAGATGGCTGCCAACAAGGCCCATGGTACTCTTTATTCCCTTAGGCGCTGACCACTTTTTCACTGGCTTTGACATCTTTGCTTTCCGACACCACTTTACCATCCACCAGGGTCTGCGTGACTGTCACCACTTTGGTTTGAACTGTCTTCTTGGAGTCCTCCACTCTGAAAAGTATAAATCAGGATTGTTTGTGTCCATTTCATGGACAAACAATGAACACATTTCTGCAAATGTTTGTTAACATTAACCTGATTTGGAAATGGTTTTGATGGATCAAGCCGTGAATCCAGCCAATAGCGTCTCATGCTCTATCCAAACATTGTTGGGCAGTTTCCACACACCTCAACAACCTCAGAGCAGTCCCTTGCCAATATAATCAATATAATCCCATATCAAATACTCTGCAGCTCCATATTATAGTAGTTTGTGCACTCACTGGCGATGCGCCTCCCCGTCCAGAAGCCTCCTGTACTCGGCGATCTCAGCCTCCAGCTTCATCTTGAGGTTGAGCAGGATCTCATACTCGTTGGTCTGCTTCTGGGTGTCGCTGCGGATTCGAGTGAGCTCCTCCTGCAGGCTCAAGATGACTTGGTTGTACTTCTCAATCTCCATGTTGTAGCGCATCTCCACGTCCCGCAGGCTGGCCTCCAGGGAAGCGTTCTGCGGCGGGGAACGGGATGGAGCGCAAGGAAGGGTTAGAGAATGGACGGCTTCCCCAGCCCCTTTGGGCTTCATATGGACCGCTGTATTATTGTATTATTATATAGACCTTTCACAGACTACCTCATGTAAATTATTTCAAATGTATGCACATGTGGTGAGCATTGGATTGGTTCTGACTGATGTCATGCACAGGACCTTTGACAGGTACTCCCCTGAGTCAATTCAAAGAATGAGAAGCCATTATCTGTACTATCTATACTATTTCTGTAGCAAATGGACAGGCTGGTAATAGCATTTGTCAGCTGTAGAGATAAAAGTGGACTTTTGAAAAACATGAGAAATGTTCACCCCTGAAAGTCTTCATCACTGTGTGATGGAGACAGATGTGAGGTTTTGTCCTACCATATTATGTAGGGACTGCAGCTCAATGTCCATCGTCTGGTATCTCCTCCTGGTTTCACTCATGAGAGTGTTGGCATCCTTGAGAGCTGTTGTGTTCTGTGTCACCTGTACCTGGACCTCTGTGATCTGGGGACAAACATACTAAGGTCAAGTTATATTTGATTGCCAATATCAAGTTACTCAAAGGTGTTCCGCCGGCCACCTACGACCACACCCTCAAAACCCAACCCGACCACAACTGCACCTTTTGCCTTATAGTGCCTTTTGCCCTCATATACTGATCCTTGTCACAGCAGACATTAAGTGGAATTCGTGTCAGGATGTCCTGTGGGCCTACCTGAGTCTCATGCCATGCCTTCAGCTCCTCCTGGTTCTTGAGGGCTATCCTCTCGTACTTGGCCCTCATCTCCTCCATGACCTTTGCCAGGTCCTGGCCCTTCGGAGCGTCAATGTCCACCTGCACTCCAGCCTGTGTCATTTGGGCACGCAACTCCTCCATATCCTGTGGCAGGGGAAACGGTCAGCAAGCCACTTCCCGAACACGGCTAATTTGGTTCATCCGCATTCAAGAGGTTACGGTTCAGAGAGAGTGTGAAAGGAATTTATCTGAAATGAAATTAGTTTTCTTTGACATTCACCTAGGAATGGTGTATGAGGTTTACCTGGACACAACTAAAAGGGATTTCGTGCATATTTGTATTATTTTAGCAATAATTATTTTAATCTAGTTTTGGTTAATTGAGTTTCTGGCGAAGATCTATTTTGTTTTGTGAAGAGTGGGCAGTGCTAATTGAAAGCAGTACACAGCAGTACCTTTACTGCACAGGTTTTTCTTCCCTTACCGTCTTGTGGTACTTTCGGAGTGTGATCAGCTCCTCCTTGAGCGACTCGATGTCGCTCTCCAGGTGGAGGCGGATCACGTTTGTGTCGTCCAGCATCTTGCGCATTCTGGAAATGTCAGCTTCCACCGCCTGGCGCATCGAGACCTCGTAATCCAGTCTGTTGGAGCCAAGCGTCAAAGAAAAAAAATATCTGTAACCTTCAATCTTTATATTTCTGTATTTGCATTGCTTTGTATGCCAGAGTTCGATGTGTCATTTGATAATTGGCGGCCGGATGGAAGATGGATTCCTTCGCCTTGCATGGATAGATAGTAGAAGTAGACACTCACTTGGCCCTGAAATCATCTGCAGCGAGATGTGCGTTGTCAAGAGCAACGGATAGCCCAGCATTATCCTTTGTCATGAGGAAAATCTGGAGGGATTATTGGAAAAGATGGTCTCTTTAAAGCTATCAACATGTGAGGTTCTACTCAATATTTTAATTTTAAATGAGGGGATAAACTCTGTAAACATCATGGATTTAATGGACCTGCCAAGGAACAATAAGTAGTATAGAGTATGTGTGTTGAGATTCTCTTGTACTCAAGTGGTTGTATACCATACTATACAGATTGTCCACAGATTCACTCAACTCAATGACACTATTAGGTCACGGATGCTCCCAAGAGCTGCACGATCAACTTGCGCAAGGCTTGTGTATCTCACCTTGGACTTCAGATCGCCGATGGTGGCATTGTACTTGCTGTAGTCCTTCCCCGCGCTGGGGCCTGCCTTCTGCAGGATCTCAAAGATCTGGACCTCCAGCTTGCCATTGGCCTGCTCCAGGTGCCTTACGGTCTCCAGGTAGTTGGCCAGGCGGTCATTGAGATGCTGCATGGTAGCCTTCTCATTGCCCACGGTGAAGGACCCAGAGTTTGATCCCAGAGACTGGAAGTCGTAGCCACCGCCAATGCCCATTCCGCTGCCAACCTTTCCACTGTAGGACGTGGAGCGGGAGATCCGGATGCCGTGCCCGCCGGCTCCTCCGGTCACACTGTGGGCGTACCTCAGGGGCTCACACGAAACCAGGGACCTGGGCCCCATGAGGTTGGCGCTGTTTCTCTTCCTGAGGGGCTCCATCGGTGACGCTGAGACTTAGATGGTGGAAGTGACGGGTGGTGAGAGGAAGAAGACCTGGGCTGGCTACCAACTACAGAGAAAGGGAGAGAGTGGCTGACTGGGAAGGCAAGGACTATATATATATAGCACCTGAAAACATATTGTACTTCCTGTCATCCCTCCCAGTCTATATACCTTTGCCCTTTCCCATTGTTCGCAGGTCCAAATGAGTAAAAAAATGGGCCAGGCACTGTTATCAGGTGGATAACCGCAGCCCTGATAAGTAATCGAAAGCCACGTTCAATAATTGACATTTTATTGCTCCTTCGAGGTTCTTCCCCCTGAACTTGATGGCCCAGTTGAGTTCAAATGTATCAACTCTTGCCTTCAAAAACAAAGACTGCTCTGATGCCATTGTGACGGCAAGGCAAGGAACAATATATATAGAATGCGAATTAGGCCCAGTTAGGACCGATGAGGTCCTAACTAGGCCTAATTCGCATTCTATATATATTGTTCCTGGATCCAGCGCCTGGATCCAGTCCTCCCTCACTGTAAGGTAGATAGGAAGTGATCAGTAATCAGTTGTGAGGTGCGGGCGTGTGTCCGCCCACCCCATCGGTCGTAATTGGGAGACGCAGGCAAACAATCACAGACATGGCCTTGTGGCCATCACAGCCATCTACACAAAATACTATTATATATGGGAGTCATATACCGGTAGTTAAATACTAAATACTAAATACTAAACTAAACAACATTTAATATGCTCCAATCATGAGATAGAGATCACGGATAAGATGTGATAAGAACACCAAACAACTGCACAATGGGAGTCTGTATTTCACTTAGAAATCGTTAATAACAACAGGCCCAATGGTCAGTCAATTGCTGCCATTCATGGTGTTTCTGGATCCAATAAGCAACCAGTAGGGTTGGGACCTTTGAACTGAATGGTGGATGTCGTGGATGTGTCCAACTACCTGCTGACACATTGCGTCCTTCATCTTCTCTTGTGTTCATCTGCGACCGGATTGTGTAGTGAATTGAAAATATACATTTGTGTATTTATAAATGTATTTCTTTGTGTGGTGAACCAATGAGGACCTACCTGAATATTTACCGCCTCCATTCCATTCTCAGATAATGACACCACTATAGTTGTGTTTATGTGTTTTACTGGTGAGTTTGTATCTGGGAGCTTCTGGATTCATAGATTCATAGGGATTATAGCTTTTCTAAGGTGCAGAATGATGTTTGTTTTCTTCACTTAATGATGTTGCTTAATGTGGTAGATAATCATGAATATTCATAATTAATTTTTACCTTTATAAACCTTTGTTTTCCAGTCCCAGCTGTTTGCTTCGCCAGGTTTCCAAGATGCGGTGTTGGAAATAGAAATAGACTATCTGTTATAGACAATAAGTTCCAGTCGAATTGGGAGACTTAACTGAAGTTGGGCTTTATTCCAATCACTGAACATGACAGCATATGGCAGGTGTATGTAGACAGAAAGAAATCCAAGGAAAGCGATGATGTATACAAAAACTCTTTTTATGTAACAAATTGATCTGCAAGTGTCGTTAATTGTGGGTTTTTTTATATTCCAAGCGCAAGGATTAGAATACAGCTCAATGTTCTCTAATTCAGGTTTAGTTTTTTCGTTGTAAACTCTTTAACCGGCGAGAACACACAGAGACGAAAGGAAAAACAGGAAACGATGAAATAAATACAAGATGATTGAGATTTCTTTTGTGTTCCAGTCTGTCAGCCAATTGAACAATAGCTCTTTATTATCAGGAAGTGGTTTGGAAAATCTATCTTGTGGTCTATATTCAGCCATTTCACTAGCATATTAGCACTGTAAGTAAGCAAGAATGTTCAAATGAGTTCCTTTTTTTTACCGATAATGTATTATTTGGCCAATGGTATGATGGCATTTGTAGCGGGGAGTGTTGGTGACCAGTTTGGTTGTCTTCACAGGTTCTTGGTCTCTGTGCTGGAAGAGACAACTTTGCCGTCCACCATGTGCTGCGTGACTGTCATGACCTTGGTCTTCTTGGTGACCTTATGGTCTTCCAGGGCATCCTGAAGTCTGCAGATGTGGGGGGGGGGGGGGGGGTGGAATAGTCAGTTGGCAATGTCAAGCAAACACATCGAAAATATTAGATAAAGGCCTACGAGCTATGATGACAAATGCTTCGCCTTAGCCATTTTCTCGTCGTCTTTCCGTACTCACTTGAAGTCTCCTCCGTCCAACAGTCTCCTGTAAGTGGCGATCTCTGCTTCCAGCTTCATCTTCATGTTGAGCAGGGCCTCGTATTCCTGCGTCTGGTTCTGGATGTTGCCGCGCAGCTGGGTGAGCTCGGCCTCCAGCCCTCGAATGATGTTGTTGAGGGACTCGATCTCCATGTTGAAGCGCATCTCTGTGTCCCTCAGCGTGCCCTCCAGCGACAGTTTCTGTTGGTAGAGAGAACAAATCAGTTTAAGGAAATGAGATGTTCCAATGGAGAGAACATTGGAAATATTATATGATATTAGCTGATTAAGCTAAGTCAATCGACAAAGGCAGACGAAAGCTGTTTCTTCTCACCAGGCTCCTCTGGGATTCCAGCTCGATCTCCAAGGTCTGCAGCGTTCTGCGCAGCTCATTGATCTCTATCTGTGCACCCTTAAGGGCCTCTGTGTTCTGGACGACCTCGCTCTGTACCACGGTAATCTGCAAGAGAAGAACCACCCCAGCAGGGTTTTAGCTGGCTACATTGTTTGGGTCAGAAATGTAGGACCTTGAACTCCACAGTCCATTAGCCGACGGTATTAATAGTGGCTGGTCGTTTACCTGAGATTCGTGCCATGCCTTCAGCTCGTCCTGGTTCTTTTGTGCCATCTTCTCGTATTTCGATCTGATCTCCGACATGATCTGGGCCAGGTCCTGGCCCTTAGGAGCATCCACATCCACCTGCACTCCGGACTGGGAGATCTGGCTACGGAGCTCCATCACATCCTGAAGTAACCAGAACACATCAACATCAACATCTG
>JAOPJJ010000001.1:12026362-12042511 GCA_027122795.1 Enchelyopus cimbrius
GGGTAATAGTAGTAGGGGGAGGATGTAACTAGTTTATGAACGACAAGAGTAACAAATTTGCAAACACTGGTTTGCTATTTCAATGTAGGCATGTTTGAGGCTGCAGTAGGACTAAATTCCCCCACGCAGTTGAAGGTCTTAAAAAGAAGAGACCCCGGAGCAAAAGCGGACGTCTGGTCCCCCTTCGTATGGGCAAACAACTTGCCTGCGACCACACATACTTTTTACTTGTGTATAATCGAGCGCTGTGTGGCCCTTTGTCCCCGGCTTTATGGTCTTTTTACATAAAGCACACCTCGCTGGCTGCTTTCTTCAGCCACCCCTGATACTTTTCCTCCTCCAACCAGTTGTCATTGAACTCACATTTGCCCATACTTGCGATTTCAATCAAAATGTTGTGGTGAACAGCGCTGTGCTGGTCAAATTGCGGCTCAATAAAAATAGAAAAACGCATGACAAGATGGACTAGGCCCCACCTGAAATTTAAGGCCTCCTCATTGGAAATTCCAGATTTGAAGACATTTTCAGACCTTAAAAATGTAAATGTTCAAGACCCGCAGGGACCCAATCGCAGGGTTTTTTATAAGCAAGGATGTCTAGGCTGTGGTATAGACCAGAAAACGATTGAGCCATTTTAATGGATGATCACGTGTGTGTGTGTGTGTGTGTGTGTGTGTGTGTGTCTGTAGTCCTGTCTTTGTTGGTTTCTGTGTTACTGGCTGTCCTGTTGTGTGGTTTTAGCAGAGGAACAACGTAAGCTCGGCTAACTTGGAAGATGTGCAATCTCATAATAAAAGCATCATACTTTCAATGCACTGTTGTCCCTATAAGCACCAGGAAACACAGTGTGTGAGTGTGAGCCCGCCCCCTCACCAGGTGCGCTTGTTGTCGAAGAAGAGCACCAGGTAGAGTCTCTCCCCGGCCTCCTCCTGGCGGGCGTCCCCCAGCTGCAGCACCTCCTTTGGGGGAACGGGGATGGGAACCCCGTTGTGCAGAACCCCGCCCTCTGGCATCTCTGGGTCGATGATCTGAGGGAACAGCAGGCACTTCAGACACTGAACTCGGTGGAGCTAAATCATGCTATGCCGTGCAAAACTATTCTAAATGACAGGCGACGCAAAGCTGTGTTAGTTGCGTGTGATGATGCTGCTGTGCCACAGTGTGCTATATGATGTGCTAGACGGTGTTGCGTTGTGCTAAATAATGCTGGTGGTGGTAAGCTATGCTACATTGTACTGAATTACACCAAGTAACGCTAAGCTGAGCTAAATTGTACTAAACTGTGTTACATTGGGTTGTAACTGTGTTACATAATAATAATAATAATAGTAGGCGGTGCCAAACTGTGCTGAATCATGCTACGCCATGTGAAACGGTGCTGCATGCTACATGCAGGCGGCGCTGAGCAGGCCTCACCAGGGCAGGGTAAGAGGGGTATCCCCGGCACTTGGCCCAAACCAGGTCCAGCGGCTCCAACTCGTGCTCACACACTTGATTGCTGTCCCCTGTATGACCAGCAGGAGGAAGCAGAACACAGACGTTAGCGTAGCCAAGAGTCCAACCACACTTGTAAAAAATGTAACAAACAAGTATGTTGCTCACTGACGTCGTGTTTGCGAAAGCGTAGACAAAATCAAACCCGAGCGGTGACTCACCGGGGACCGTGTAATGGCCGTCTCCGTTCATCACCTCCAGGAAGGGCACCCTGGACAAGGCCGGCTTGCCCAGGCTTCTTTTGGGAGGGGAGCTACTGGGAGCAAGCACACAACGGCCTCGTCAGTTCATCCGTTCGGACGCTGTCAAAGGCATACTCACTCAGGAGCATCCCCCGGTCCAGCCAGCCATTCATCCATGCATACAGACGTGTGTCGGCAGGCGGAGTAAACAGGCCCTTTTCAAAAAGCAGACGCATTAGCGTTTGGATGAGGTTGTGGGGGGGGGGGGGGAGAACGAGAGTGCCTCTTCGTCGCGCCTTACATTATTTTGTGTGGCGGAGGGGGGTCAGGGCTGCAGAGGGAGTCGGGCCGGCCGTCTCCGTGTGCACTGAGCCCGTTGGATAGACCTGGGGGGCAGGAGCAGAGTCGGTATAGTGCGGAAACAATGTGAGGAGTCGAGGAGTCATGACAAATCAATACACCCCCGGAGTGGCGACTCAAGAGAAAGTAATCAAGTCACAGCACGAATCAACCACGGAACACTAGGTTGATTTTAGATAACAAATATTGAAAAGGCTTACAGCATATGTTATATAAAAATGACTAATACATTCTGGGTCAAGGGATTCTCAGCTCTCAGGAACACAGGTCTGTCTGGGTTTGCAGGCTTGGGTAATCACGGCAACCACTGGTTGCCGTGATTCACAGTGGATCGTGCGTTTTGTCATTGCGTAAGGCCGTCTCTATGACTAACAGAGCAAAAGGTCTGTGGAGACATACAGCCTCACAGCGAAACGCCTGCCCTTGCCAAAATATATGCCAACCATGGACGACTGGGGGTGAGAAATGCAGAAAGATGTTGCTACTTGCGTGTTGCTCAGTTAGCCCAGCTAACGCCACCACATCTCAATGAGATGGTGGTCTGGGAACTAGGCGTTAATTTTCCCGTATTTGAGGCGAGGTTTACCAATGCCTAGAGCCGTTTATTGGGCGTTACGAATGTCTATCAAATGCGTCTGTATGTTAGCCTGGTTATTCCCATGCTGCTCTGCACGTGATTCATAGCCAATTGTATCACTTATACCGGATGAGTCTTTCAACGCCAAACGCTGAACGGTAACGTTGTGTCCGCTGCCATGTTGGATCAACACATACAAGCTTCGGTGTCGCGCATGGACGTCGTCATCGTCTTGCTACCCCCCCCCCCCCCCGTTCAGTGATTGGTCCCCTAACTAAGGCAAATATAAGGGGGGGTGGTTTCCAGGCTGCCTTTGCAATGTGAATGGAATTGCGCGCAAAGCAGCATGGGAATACCCAGGCTATGGCACAGTAAGAACCTAGTAAAAATAACCATAACAGCAGATTCAGCTACTCTGGACCAAATGGTGATGGTTCACGGTGACCCACCGGTCTCAGGCGCTCTCTGGGGGGTCCGCTCCAGCTCGCTGTCGGAGCCGATGTCCGGACCCAAGGCCCAGCTGCGGGGGGTGGTGGGGTCCGCGGGGGGGAGGGTTTTCTGGGGGGTTTGGGAGGGCGTGGAGGCGGGCGTGGAGGAGGGTGTGCTGGCAGCGGAGGTGGGGGTGGCAGGGACGCTGGGGCCGCTCTCCTCGGCCGCCTCCTTTCCGTTCAGTGAGAGGACGTCGGGGGGATTGCGACGCCCGTTCTTGGCCTTCTTGAAGAGCACAGAGGTGCGTCTGCCCACGCCTGTGGTGGGGGGCCGCGGGGGGGTGCGGAGCAGCGACACGCCGTTGGTCAGAACCGCGCACTCGGCGTGCGGAGGGGGCGGGGACGCCAGCGGCGCCTCCTCCGCCTTGACGCAGGCCGTGTTGCCGGCGGCGCCCGCGCCGTCGGAACTCTCGCTGTCCATTTTAAGGCGCTTGCAGTGGCGGGGCTCGCCCGTGATTGGCCGCAGGGTGGGGGGCTCCAAGGGGGTGTCTTCCTGGCGGGGGGGCGGGGCCGGCCCGGTGGGCTCCAGCGTAGGAGGGGACGTGGATTTGAGGTCCTCTAAAAGGAGAGAGAGTGAGAGAGAAAGGGGGGGGGGAAAGACAACACAAAGGTGGTCAGCAGGATGCGGTGAGCCGCTGGCCTGGCTGATGAAAGGTCCAGTTACTATGTGGTGTGATGTGGTGTTGCGGAGAATTCACGCTGGAGACAATGACGTCATTTTGGGATGGTTCTATCATGGTGTTGGGATATAAAACCACCCGGTGGAGTCGCGCCCACGTCCTACCGGGGCATGGCCCTTAAAGGAATGATCTGGTATTTTACACTTTAAGCCTTAATTCCAGTTTGTTTATGATGAAATAGATCGGTTCAGGTGTTCATTTCGCTGAAATGCTGTGTTTGGAGACGTTAAGCTTTTTGTGTGGCCCCTTTGTCGAGGCACTGTAGAGGAAGTAGGACTGATTTTCATCGGTCCTAAAGCAACATTAAACGTTCGTTTGAAACGTTGTGAAACTCACCGAGTAGTCACTAGTGTGACCACTTTGCTCAGAAAAAAATCGGAGTAAAGTATGATTTCCAGCAGGCTGTACGAGTTGTTTTGTTGTAGCCAGGCCACCGGGAAGAACCGGAAAATAGATTTTTTTACATTCTGAAAAAGAGTAACGAACTTCTGCTGGAAAGCTTACTTTGCTCAGATTTTTTTGGTCGAACATAATGACCGTCATCGGTCCTAAAGGCCGATGACGATTGGTCCCATTTCCTCTACTGTACCTCGAGAGTGGGGCTACAAAAAAAGCTAAACATCTCCAAACACAGCATTTCGGCAAAATGAACACCTGAACCAATCTATTTCATCATAATCAAACTGGAAATAAGGCTTAAGGTGTAAAATACCGTAATACTCCTTTAACTGATACTGCCAGCGCGACCTTGGACTTGACATTCACAGCTAAACTCAACACATTATGCCAGGAACGAGGAAGGGTGCAATTCACCCAGAAAACGTGCCCGGGGTTACCCGGTGAATACAGTTTGCAACTGTAAATAGACAGACAGACAAAACGAACAGAAATTACAATGTTGACTTCTTCTCTGGACGGGCTGGGGTGAGATGACATGGCTAATGGGAGTGGTGAGTCTATGAGGGAGGGGAGTGGAAAGAGGTGCGCAGAGAGAGAGAGAGAGAGAGAGAGTGAGAGGAGGAGTTGAGAGGCAGCTATGGCTGAACGAGACTCTGGAGGGACCCCTACTTACTAGACTGGAGTCAGTGGGGTGGTTTGGGTTGGAGCGTGAGGGGGGACCCTGGCTGAATTACCTGAGGACAACGTGCCATTAGCTCATGTTAGCGCATCTTTCTTTGTTTTTTCGTTTTTGTTTTCGTTTCTTTTGTTAAACAGCGTGCGAGGGCAGGTTGCGGTCGCTACGTCATGCCCCACCTTTATCGCAAGGTGACGTCAACCGCCTGGGGTCGGCCTTCGTCTTGACTCCCTCCTTCTCCTCCGCCTGCTCCTCCTCCTCCTCTTTCACATCATGTTCTTCATCAGCGCTATCGAGGTCGCTGTCTTCCTGGTCCCTGCGGCGGCCGTTGATGCCGCTGCGGCGCGGGGACGTGCCCTGGCGGAAGCGGACGTTGTGGATCTCGCGCCGCAGCAGGCGGATGCGCCGCGTCCGGGCGCCGCTGCCCCTCAGGGAGGTGACCACGTCCAGCTTGTCCAATAGCTCCTTCAGCTGCTCCTCCACGGACATGTGGAGCCGATTGTCAGGGTTCAGCAGGCTGTCCACTGGGGGGCAGAAAGAGGCAGGCAGGCCTGATCGGTATATACATTTCTTTTCAAACCTTATATATTCAAACCCCTGCTCATATGTGCTGTTGGGAATGTATCTTTGGTTAGCATGTTGTTAGCGAACAGCTAACAGCTCTGTTAGCCACTGAACTATGCTAATTACATGCAGACACCTTGATAAGCCACAATGGATTTCACTTTACAGCCAATGTTACCGTACAATTCAGATTAAAAAATAATAGGTTATTAAAACATATTTTTTCTAAAAACATTTTAAACCAAAAATCTAAATAGATATGATTCTCAGCCCCAGTGCAGCAGCGAGACTCACCGTCCTCCCAGGTGCAGCTGTAGAAGTTCAACTTCTGCGGCGACTCCGCCAGGTGGAGGCCTGTGTCGGGGTCCAGGCCCGTGTTGAAGGCCTGGCGCTGGGCGTGACGCAGCACGGCGCCCCCCAGGTCCCGCAGTCGCAGCGCGGCGCGGTGGAACATGGTGTCCTTGGCGTTGTAGAGGAGACAGTTGGACACCATCAGGTTGAAGTCCACCTCCAGGTCCCCCAGGCAGCGGTAGGTGTGGGCCTCCATCTTGGAGCGCATGCAGGAGAAGTCCATGGGCGCAGTGATGAAGTCCAGGTAGTCTGGTACCTGGGGAGCGACGAGAAGCGGTACAACACCCTCAGGTGACTGGCAAGAATCGACATGCCTACTCGTCTCCGCCCTCTCATTGATAGATCCAGCCAGCAGAGCTACGATCGGTGGGACCGGACCTCCTGCCTACTAACTGAGCAGGGCTCAATCATTCTAACTGCGCCTTAAACCAGAAGACATTGTCAGGCTAACTGTCAAACTGGAAAGTCACAGCAAATGGAAGTAGTTCTCGTTGTCATCGTCTCATGTTGTCCTTCTTATTATCTCATCTACTCAGGGGCCCAGCATGAAGGTTCAGACGTGGGACTGCAGGCTGCACCCACCTCCTTGATGTCCACAGGTTCTGAGAATATGTTAGCCAGGTCTTTCTCCTGCAGCTGGTCCAGGGTGGAGCGCAGCAGCACAAGCATGGGTGTCAGACGCATCTCCAGGGTCGCCTGCTGAACTTTGACCTGAAGGAGGATGAAAAACAACACGGACACAATGAGTAGGGCGGGGGGGAATGGACCCAATGGAATCGTCGTAAAAAAGGTGGACATGAAAGTTTGTCCACGATGCATGGAAAAAAATGTAAAACATTACATCCAACAATACATTTTCCTTAAAATATCCATGCAGAATTACACCATGATTGTCACAAAGGTACTTAGAGATAACCTTCATAAATAGCCTGACCGGGAATAACCAAGTCATTTTCAATGCAGTTATGCATCAGATACAAGTATTGAGGGGTGTAAGGGTGGGGTTTCTTGCATATGGCAGGCGGTGGACGTTGGGGGATCTTCTAGTTCCCTGGCTATTGTCACTTGTGTGCCATTGCCATGTTTTGTTCCCTCCGTTGGTTTGGTATTCTTCATTTCGAGGACGGGTCTGCATCCTCACAAACTAGCAGCAAGAAGCACTCCCATCGGACACCGTAGACATGTCCAAGTTACCTGCTCTCGTTTCAGCTTCTCCCGCTTGCGGATGAGCTCCACCAGCAGCCGGGCCTTCTCCAGGTCGTGCCTCAGCTTCTGCCAGTACCGTAGGGCCTCCACCGCCGCGGACACCTTCTCATCCACCTCAGGCTGGAGGTCACAAACAGACCCGGGTTAGCTTGCTGAGTTTAGATTACATGGAGGCATACACGACAGGCCAGCATCAATAGACACAAGCTGGGCGGGGCCGGCATGTTTTAAAGGTATGCGGTGTGTTTGTTTGTTGAACATCTGTTTAACTGGTTTGGATAAAGAAGGTTGGACCCTTAGGCTGCCTACAGTTATTTCACCAAATGAATAATCATAGAAAAGTAATTTGGAAGAACAGCCAATGCAAAACACAATCCTGATTCATCCTCATTAGATAGTGATGGATAGAATAATTGTAAATAAATGGTGTGCTTATCAGAATAATGTAGGCTAATATTCAAGCATGCTAATCAAAAATGCTGGCCCACCGGTTCAGGGGTCCTCTGTGATTGGACGTTGGAGTGCAGCAGACGAACCAGCGGAACCCCGTTTCGCGACTGACGCTTCAAAAGCCAAAAGTTGTGCATCCTCTGCATGAACTGCGTCTTCCTCTGGAAGAGAATCCCCTTGCAGATTATGTTCAGCCTGTGGGCAAAGGAGGTCGATATTAATGAGTGTGATCACCTGCCCACCTCAAGGCCCCACATCCCAGTTTCAATGTAGCCAGTGCTGTGCCTTGCAGTGAGCTCTGATGTTTCAGAGGAGCTAGTGGTTAGAGATCTTGCTCACTGATGCCTAAAGGTAGACTTGAGATATCCTATAGCTGGCCCACAGCTATAGATCATGCTTACATCTACAACCATGTTCGGAGTAAAAGGGCCCATCCTTTCACATAAGCAAATTAACCACAACAATTACTACAGTGACGAAAAGGCATGAGGGAAACAGCCATTATCTGGGGTGAACCGGGGACACGAGGGTTATAGTGTTTGGATCAACATGGTAAGCACTGCTACATCCAGCAGCTGCTCCGTAACGTGCATGTGCCTGCCATGGATTAGCATTGGGCCTGTTGGCATGTTGAAGGAAATGACATCACAGTTGAGTTTTATATCCCCCCCCTCCGAGTTTTGTCAGCTTTGTGTTTGTGTGATCTTTAAATAATGGTGTGTATTATTTAAAGATAGAGAGAACTGTGTTGTTAGCATGCTACCTCTTGCATTTGGATGTAATGCTTTGCCATGACATAGGCTATGTAACTAATGCATATCAAATGAAACAGATTAGACATTGTGTGTTTCAGTGTCCTATCACCTAGGGTCAATATTGTTTTTGAGTTTTCCTGGCTATAGTGATGCACCAATCAATCCTAATCAATACACATAAACACGTGATCAGGGACTTGCTCATGGACTTAAATGTGTGCTGATTTCAGGAGCCTTCTGAAATACCAACATGACCATGAACATGACCGATTGGGCACAAGATGCCATGTCATAATGTTCACTGAGACAATTAATACTGTGCTGCATTTAACACAATGACTCTTTAAATTGCCCCCTCTCTCAAAAGAGCTGAGAGGCATATAACCATAGACATAAAGCAGTATACCGGTAATTGAGGTGGGTCGAGGGTGTTGTTAAGGTTTGATCAACATACAGTACCATTTTTACCCTAATTTCTCCCACCTCTATGTTAATGAATAACATTGGAGCGTCTCATAGAACAAGGCTGCTCTGTGTGGCAGCACTGGGTCCATAAGCAATGTGGGAACAAAGGACCGTTCTAGCCTCGATTTCACATATTTTCACTCCATAATTAAAATATACATTTAAATGTGTTGATGGTTATTGGATTTTGGATCCATCGCGAGTGTCAACAGCGAAACATACTACAATTTAATACGCACTACAATGTATAGAGGAAAGTTGGTCAACGCAGGAAGATAACGTATCACATAGAATCTGCATACTACGATGACACACGTGTACACATCAGCAACTCCCCATTGAGTCATGGCTACAATGTGACCGTGGGGTATCGGTGGCGTACCTGGCCGTGGGTATGTGCGGCACGGTGGCCACGGGTGAAGCGGCGCACTGCATGGTCTCCTCTGCGTCCTTCTTCCCTTTCCTCTTGCCTTGCTTCCCAGCGCTGTCGCCCTTCCGGCCACGCTTGGGCGTGGCCGGGAGCTCGGAGTAGGCGCTGCGCCCCCGGCTGGCCCTACGCCGGCTGCCCACCACCCGGCCCTCGCTGTCCCGCTCCGCCTCCTCGTCCGACCCGTCGTCCTCTTGGCCTGGGGGCGAGTGCGCCTCGCAGAATGCCGTCTTCTTCACGGAGAAGGTGGTGCCGTGCACACTGGTCTCCCTCACTGGGTCGATTTTCATGAAGAGCCCGGCGCGCTGGGCGCACGTCACGTGGAAGGCTGTGTAGCAGTTGGCCTTGTGGCACTGGATGGCTGCGCCATGGCCCTTCTGCTTGCACAGGTAGCAGGTGAGCTTCCAGCGGGCCGGCGGGATGTTGGCCACGCCCTCCACGGGCTCCAGGAACACTGTGTTGGCGAAGCACACCTCAGGGATCCAGATGGCGCAGACCACGTGGGCCCAGCGCCCGTCGCTGGTCTGCTTGAAGGCGCCGCCGCGGTTGGGGCAGAGGACGCACTCCACCGGCCTCTGCGGGGACTGGAGGCAGCAGCGGCACAGCCACTGGCCCTCGGGGATGTAAGGCACGCCGTAGCACTCCTGGTGCACGGCCAGGTTGCACGCGTCGCAGAACAGGATGACGTTGCTGTTGAGGCACTCGTCGTCCAGACACACACAGCAAAAGGCGTCGTCGTCGTCCGCCGCACTCTGCGAGGGCGCCCGGCTGCGCGCCTCGCGGTACGCCTCCTCCTCCAGCCGGTCCACCAGCAGCTCGAAGGTGTCGGCGGAGACGGAGGGGTGGCCATCCGCCCTGCGCCCCGAGTTGATCATTTCCAGCCAGGCCACGTCCTCCTCGTCCATGTCGTACTCCGCCTCTGCCTCCAGCTCCTCCGCCGACCGCTCCATGAAGCGGTAGTATGCCGTGGGCAGAGGCGGGGCCTGCACAGGTCGAAACGTCTCCAGCAGGCGGAAGGTAGGCTCGGGGAGGGCCGCCACGGCACAGCTGTGGTGGGAGCTTCCCTTATCAGGGGTCTGCGGGTGCGAGTTGGGACAGCGGTTCTTGGAGAAGGGCGACGACTTGACAGAGGAACTCTTGGGGTCCTTCCTGCGGCTACGGGGCGTGGTGGGCTTGCGGACAACCTGGGGGCCGCTGGCCGGCGGGGAGGGCTGCTCGCTGTTCTCCTTGTTGCTGTTACACTCCACAATGTCCTGTGCCATCATCTCATCCTCTGTGATGACTGCAAGGGGGTCAAGGATGGAGATGCGATGCAGCCGGCCGTCCAGGTCCACCTCCACCACCCGCTGGGTCTGGGAGTAGCTCAAACTGTCCCGGGTTGGGGACGTCTTCGGGCCGTAGGGCGATGCCGGAGGTTGCCGCGCACCACGCCGACCGCCAGCGTTGTCTTCGGACCTTCGGCCAACAGCCCCGCCCCCCCATGCCACCTGGCTCTTGCGGCGTGTCTTCGTCATGGACCTTTGACCATGCAGCACCACACGGGAACTATCATGGCATAACAAAATCATATGCCATTATTAGAAAAACATTCAAGTAGTCACCCAAATTGAAACAGTTTCAGCAATTTGTTGGGGATTTTCGAACATTTACGCAGGTGTTATTACAGGGTTCCTACAGGTTTCTTCAAGTCAAATTCAAGTCTTTTTAAGACCCTTTATATAAAAACTTAATACCTATTTCACGGCCTATTTCACAGACCTACCGGCAAAGAAAAACTTTTTATTTTTATTTGTTCATTTATTTCTCAAACAAATGTTATGGAAGAATGATGTACAGACAGCACAGCACCCTATTTAGGCTACGTTATTTAATCAAAATAATAGCGGTTGACGAATGAAACTTTTGAGGAGAATGCGATACGGAGAAATTATCCTGCAGAATTTTTAAGACACAGATATCAAAATTCAAGACCTTTTCAAGTCTTTTTAAGGTATTATTTTCAAATTAATAAATTCAATGCTTTTAAGACTTTTTAAGACCCCGCGGGAACCCTGTATTATTAGGCATATGCATTACGTTGCTATGGTACGATCTCGGATTTATGTCATGTGTCCAATTCCAACTGAGGTTAAAGAAATTATAAGACTCAATAACGATATATTTTGGTGCTCAACATTTAGGGAGGGATTCTTTCTGGCACGACTCAGGACACATTTAAATCGCATAAGAAAAAAATGACATGATATATTTTGTACATACTCAAATAGATCAATGCACACAAAATCGTGTCAAATTATAGATTATTGTATTGTGCATGTTTTTCCTAACTACCATCAATGCTATCCACAACATGACCAGCCAAGCCAATCAACTGTTCCCACATCGAGACTGATGCGGGCCACAGCGAATCCATGTCAAGAATAACACCGCCTCTAAAGGCACAGCTTACTTATCCTGAAAGCAAAATGTCAGCCATATTTACAGTATTACTACGTCCTCAAACACTCGGCCACACATTTGTATCATTTAAGGACAGGTTACACACAAGTTTAATGTGTATAAGTTATATTAGGATTACATCGTATTGTGTTAAAGTAGCTGCGATGGCAGCTAACTTTCCTTAGCCCGTACAGACGACGTACAGGAGCGATGCTAATCCATTATAGCTAAAATATCTAACGCCACAAACAACATGGTTACCCCAAGATATCGTTTAATGCGAGAAAACAAATCCTCTTACCTTTTGCAGTGACTGACACAGGTACCCAAATAGTAGGTACCCGGTCACGTCTATAACAGTGTGTATCTGGCCAGTGGCTCCGCTCGAAATACCACCAAAATTAGCAGCTAACGTAAGCTAGTCGCGCACCTCGGCTTTGCAGCAAACGCCGGTAGGTTTTACAGTCTAATTCGCTCCCGTTTTTTCCTCAACATCCCGGATAAAACCCTCCCACACTACTAATGTCTTTTCGGAAGGCGAACGGGATAAGCCGAATCTGACGTTGAATGGTGGCTTGTTGTCGAGCTACTTTGAGAGTAGAGGAATGGCTAGCCTGGGCTAGCAGTAGCTGGCTAGCTGTGTATGTGGGGAACGGAGTTTGGAGAGCGAGCTGTATAAGCCCCGCCCCTTCACTCAACTGGGCCAGCGTTTTCGCGCGGGCCACTTGTCTGAAAAATCTGCAGAATCTGCAGTAGGGGTGGATTGCCCTAATGTGGGAAATGTTTTGCTTTTCGGACTTCTGAATATTACGATGTGAAGGCAACACATTAAATCCACATCAAAGGTTTTATGATTCTGATCACATGACACCTTTTGGGAAAGCTTTGGGAAAGCTTGGCTTTCCCATAGTTTCACTGACATTTATTCGTTTGGGGAAGAGCCACACCCGCTGGAGTTTAGGTGTCCCGCATTAGGGCAATCCACCATATAATGTACACATTCTGGTTCTTGTCACGTAAATGTCAATAATGTATACGTTCAAAAAATGAAAGTTGGATTAAATGGATGACATTTCAATGTCATTACGTCTCTTAAATGCATTGCTTTTTACTAAATTTTCATTGCTACTACTTGCAATGTGTTTATTCATACAGCTGTTGTACTTTATATATATTCAATTACCTTTTGTGTATATGAATGCAATTCTTCATTGCCTTATACTATCCTGTAGCTTACCATCTCCTGTAACACCTTATTTCCTGTCCAGAATTCAAGTTTATCACATTATACATGTAATAACAGAATGCCACTATACATATTAATATGATGTATATGAATATGAACAAAATCAATATAAACCGTCTAAATTAATATCCCCAAAATAAATCTGCCATATTGAACAAATGACTCAAATAATCAGGCAATTTTTTATTTAAAAAAAATATATATACCATCATGACGAAGTATTGAAAACAAAATGACAGTACATTTATTAATGTAAACCTTGATTAACAAACTAATACAGTACACTGCGATCAAAACAAGTTATATTCACTTTTTTTGTAACACAGCTCTTAAAATATTCTCAATTAAAACTAATTTGTATTGATGAACCAACCGTTCTTTACCACCAGTTGACATGAAATACACATACCCAGTCACCCTTCTAAATATTTGAATTGAGTAGACATCAAGAAGGCATCGTCAAAATGTGGTAATTCAAATGGAAATGGTGATTGTGTACATGCAAATGAACCTGTTTGTGTAAGATGCTTTCGGTCGAACGGTAGTGCTTAGTATGATTTCATGATGGATATCAATAGATATCCAGCATTCAGGCACTCATTGAGATATAGTCAGTGTGTTTCTTCTCTTAGAATCTCGCCGTGGGAAAGGCACAAAGCTTTTGACTTCCCTGAAACATAACTCTGTGGGCAAAAAAAGAAGGCCGAAGAAACATTTCAGTTACACATCTTCATTACTGAGGGAAAGCCACTAACGACTGACGTTCTGACAAATAAATAGAAGAACTATAGTTTATCATATTTTAATGAACATGACATTCTGAATTTAACCTGAACCCAAATATTTGTATTAATACACAAATAATACATATATACTATATACATACATACTTTCTAACAATATACAAAACATTTTGTAATACATATTTTTCCAATAAAATTTCAAATTTTGATCTTTTTTATTCCCCTTTTAGTTCTTTCACTTACGTTTCCACTCCTCCAGGGACAGTGTTGCGTTGTCTCGGCTGTCGTCGTAGGGCTTGGGGTCAGGGCAGTCCTCCGGGTCCCTCAGTGTGTCAAAGTAAGGATGCTCCAGGGCCAGTTCAGCAGTGGGCCTCTCATCGCCATCCAGAACCAGCATCTTCTCAAGCAGGTCAATGGCTAGCACAGACAGGCCAACGTTGAATAGGTTGAGGAAAGGAATCTCAGATGGATGAATATGGAAATCAGATTATTTTGGGGAAAAATTTATGTAAAGAGGGGTCAGGACAGTGGTGTTAAGGATTTTGACCACTTGCTAAAAGGTTGAACCTTTACTTGGCATATGCCTCCCCTGCTGGTTAATTGCATGTATATAGAAATACATCACATCTGTAAAGTACTAAACGTGAAGAGACATTTTAAGAATAATAAGGTTAAAGGTCAGCCAGACTCACCTTGTGCAGTGGCCCTAGGAAACAAGGTGGAGAAGTCCTTCCTGGGGTAGTTGGGAAGGTTCTTCATGTAACTTTTGGCCTGTGTTGATATTTTAAAAGCAAAACAAGCACTCGGCTACAGTAAATGACGCTGGTATTTACTCCGCAGTGAATGACCATGGTATTTATTCCACAGTGGATGATGCTGGTATTTACTCCAGAGTGAATGACGCTGGTATTCCACAGAACTTTCCCCTCTGGAAACTCACTCACCTCAGGGCTGTCCAGCTTCTGGATAAATTCTTTCCCAGGGACCCCTGTCACTTTCATGATCTGGGTGAGTTGGTCCATATCTGGGATTCCATAGGGTCAAGGTGAAAAGCCTTTCATATCACCTTATGAACATTCTAAAAAATGTATGGATTTGTAAAGATTTGCATAGAAACATCCACTCACCCAACCGCCAATCAAATCCTGAATAGTACACTTCCCAAAAATAACCCCCAATGCATACAGAAGCAAGAAAGTGACCTGAAATGACCTTCAAAAGTTGTATTGTTTCACCAACATCCGCATGAAAAGGATACAGTCTTTCCCCTTAAAGAGGGTTTTTCCGTTGATCATTTCGGCCATGATGCAGCCCACGGACCAGATATCCACTACAGGGAAGTTAGCAGGGAGGCAAGAACACCATAGTTTATATGCCAGAAGGCAACAGTGAAGACACGAATCCACCCACGCCATGGTATATACAGTATTTGGCTGTGGCTCAAAGGGCTGCTACTTTCCCATCAAGCTACACGGCTTACGATAATACAAATGCAACATAAACCTTAAGCAGCTATTACATTAAAATAATGTGGTTAAAACGAGGCACACGTAGGCCTATCGGACTGAAGATACAAAATCTTAAGAAAAACGAAATAAACGAAAACACTAAGTATGAATATTTTCACTGGAAACCCCACTGAAAGTAAAGGTAAGAGGTAAGATGTCCTGGACGGAGCCCACGAGGACCACAGGCTATACCCGGTATTAGGATAACAATACGAAAGATGCATGATGTTCTCACCAGTTTGGGTGTAGTGCATCCAGTTGAGAATGACCTCTGGTGCCCGGTACCACCGGGTCACCACATAGCCGGTCATCTCAGCATCAGTACTGCGAGCCAGTCCAAAGTCCAGGATCTGAATTCAACAGCACGCAGTCAGAAAAGGGTCCGGAAATATATGAAAGCTCTAGTCTACAGTACCAGTACATGTTTTTTTTCTTTTTCTTTTGAAAGGTATTCCTTCTAGCTACAGACCTTTAACTCGCAGTCTTGGTTCACGGCCAGGTTACCTGGTTTAAGGTCCTATCAGAGAAGGGGAAGGAACAATGTTGTTAATGGAAATTCATTTTGAATCGAGTGACAAATAGAGATTCAAATCCCTGCCATATACTGACAGCTCAAGCGTGGAAAACAAGAAACAAAACAACAATCAGTAATAAAATGCAGCTGCTTGGGTCCACCAGAGATGTGCTTTATCTGCTGTTTGATTTCCCAATTAGCTCTTCTTTGCATAAGGGAGAATGTGAACCGAAGCAGTGAGTGAGGCAGTCCTGGGGTGAGGCATGGACATGTCCTTAAACGACTCTGAACATGCTGTGAGGCTTCAGAGCAAAGCCTACTCATCCTACCTGTTAGGGCAGGGTTAGCAATGACTCAATACCATGAGGAAATGGAGAAAGGCTTACTCTGTGGATGATGCCTGCCTTGTGAATGTACTGCAATATAAAAGGAAAAACAAATGACAGTTAAAAAAAAAAACCTCACACACATACAAACAAACAGGAATGAATTGTGCATCACCTTTCACTGGAGCGGGGGGGGCCCCCCCCCCCCCCCCCCCAACCCCGCCGGGTGGGGTGAGAGAGCGGGAGCAAATGAAACTAAGAAGAGTGATAGGAATAAATGATTGGTTGGTTGGATGTGT
>JAOPJJ010000001.1:12108206-12118345 GCA_027122795.1 Enchelyopus cimbrius
AAGGCTTGCATATCTTTTCAGAAGACAAGTCACGGACAATCCACCATGGGGGGGGTGGGGGGGTTGATAGCGGTATATCGCGAAACCGTGGGAATTTGTTTGCAACCGACCGCGGTCAGAAAAAATCAAAACCATAACAGCCCTAGCTGTGCGGTGGGGGGCAACTCGGGATTCCAGCTGCTGGAAATTCCATTCCCGGTATCGCCCACCAGACCGCAGGCTGCGTACGGTGGCGGCCTTTGATGCAGAGCGCACGATGCTCACTGGAATCCCAAAGCCAGCCCGAAAATCCTGCCGGAGCTTCCCAGTGTGCCGGTGCACCGTTAGTCCAGAACCCCCCCCCCCCCCCCCCCCAAGATGTAATCACCGGTTAACCGTCTGAGGAGCGGGCTCCTGGCGGTGCTCCGGGGGCCTCGTGGAGGGGGGCTGAGCGTGAATCATTAGCCCGGGGCCTCGCAGCCTAGTTCCTCAGTCGAAAGTAGAGCAGAAACCCGAGGCTACAAAACCACTACGCTCACGCAAAACATAATCCCTCCCACAAGACGAGAGCAGGCTCCCTGGCCCGGCAGTGAAGAGCAGTTCAGACAGAGAGAGCTAAATGACTAGCATCCCAAAATGGTGTAAAGGGGAACCTCAGCGCGTGTTCATCTGGGTCCACAGAAAATCTTCAGCTTGCCGACTTCTAGGGGGTTGCTGTGCTAAAGGTATAGCCGAAATGAACAACACACTGTCTTTAGCCATCTACTGATACATACAGCCAACGCAATGCTGTGGGGATTCAGCATGTGCATCACATTTTGGACATAAACCGGACCATTTCCAAGAATGGGCACTTGAGTCCAGTTACACAATCCTGGCTGGATTAACAATGGTTGTCGTCTTGTGCTTCAGTGGTACTGTGCAGTCATGAAATATAATAAAAGATATTTCTGATTTAATCAGACTTGAAGATGAAAATTTAGTTGAGAGTTGAAAACCATCTGTATTTTTCTAATTTGTGTAATAATGTCCTCATAATTCCCTTCCATCTTAATCACGGCAAAGGGGAAATACACATACATTTAACCTTCCTTTATGCCTGATTGACTCTAGTGTGTGCAACACAAGGAGGTCCAGAACCGGCCTTGATCTATCGGGATGGATCAAGGTTGGCCAGGGTAAAAAAAAGAGGCAACAGTGGAGTACCCCATTGACCCAGCGTTGCACAGTTGACTAGGACAATTCTGGTTGGTTTCAGCCCTAGTGATAATACACTTTGCCGAATGTCCCAGTCTTACGGGTCATTAAGCTATCTTAAGCTTTCTTACCAGGGTAGTATTGAGACTTATGAGTATTAAAAAGCCCAAGCATTGTACTGGTTTGGATCCATTCTCTCAGCCATGTGCTTACAACCTTAGCTAGCGACCATTAAGCTTGAGTCCTAACCTAGCTGAGGGAAATTCCATCGGTAGCCTGAATGCAGTCAGCGCATTGAACCAATCAGGGCTATACAGTTTAGTTAGCCCAGCCCTATCCATCCATTTTGGCTAGCTTGGCCCCACAACACAAGACATGAAAACACAACAATGTAGTTTCATGTTGCTCCAGAGTTGAAAAGGCTTGGTGTTGCCCGGCGTTCACCATTAGCATGAATGCATTAGTGGTAGGTTGTATGGACAGAAAGTGGGCCACGGCGCTCCAACCGTGGCCATTCAACTTTTTGCTACGGATTTAAGATGAAAATGCCTATTCAAAAGGACTTCTTTCATAAAACCGGAACTACAATGAAACTTGAAGGCAACAAAAGATCAGGAACTCATGGTCTAGGACATTCTTACACTAGACATTCTGCTTGATAGCTACAAGACAAGGCATGGGCTCCATTAAACACTGGTGGTGGACGAACCTCAGGCCTGCAGGGGAAAGGCAAATGGCTCTTATAAGACGGTACTGACGACACACAGCACAAAGGCCTTTCACAACTAGCAAGGTCAAGTCCACAGGAGCGCTAGTGAATAGAGGACCCTTAAGAATTAAAGTACAACCGTTGAAGAGTTAAGGTACAGGTAAAGCGGATGATCGTACACTATTGACAAATGCTTTGGTCATTCATTTATTTATTTTTAATGAAAACATTGGGTGGTTTTGGGGTGGTTACATTCTCATTTCATCATATGGGTTGTTCGATTTCAAGTGAGTGTAAATATAACAGCGTAAGGCACATTAAAACCACAATGCACCAATACATTGGTTCATGGTATCTGATGAGAGTCAGGTTCTGCATGCTGCCCTTAATCCTATATAACGCACACAGCTATTCAGGAGAAACACGTATCCAATTAAATCACTGAAGGGTGATAGATTTTGGATAAAGTAAAGTAGTGCTCATGGGCAGCAGGAATACATTTACTCTGGATGCCCGAGCTCTATATAAATAACCAATGAGCGTCATCAACACATTCTGTCACTCATTAAGTCTCAATCACATCATTCACAGACACACACAATGTGAATAAGAAAATATGTTTTTTTCCCCCTAGAGGCTGCCACTCCAAAAAATGCCTTCTCATAATTATCAAAGACAAGTAAAGGCAAAGACAAAAATGTTCACAACAACTCGTTACTCATATATGCAGGACTAGTGGCATTTGGACGGACAGGCTCTGATGAAATCAGACATAACATCGATGGGGTGGTTGAGCGTACAGTTGAATTGATTGATTAGCAAAACATTCCATGATGCCATGTACACCAAGTAAGCAGAGGGCTTTGTGGGTACAAAAAACAAACTTGTCTTCCGCAGATCACCATCTTTACCTTCAGCTCATGGGACACAAGGTGGAAAATGATTTCCTGTAAGGAAACTTACTAGTCACTGATATTCCTAGACGAGGTCTGACACCCAACTCTTAGCCATGCTAAAGAGGAGAAATGGCTAGTTTGTGCAAAGGGCTCACTGTTTATATAACGATATGATTAGCAGCCAGCACTTGGAAAAAAATAACACAGACTTACCTCAAGTCTCAGACCATGCAGAAGACAAAAGCTATGGGATACTGGGAATGGCATGGACAAACATGCATGCAAATATTTACATTATAGTGGGAACTTTAATGTATTAAAGGGGATTCCTATGCATCCAAAACAACTGGGTGCCTATCTGCCTTAACGTGGGGTCAACGCTGGTCAGACTTTCACAATGGTGTACGTTAACAAAGGTATGGTGTGTGCTTGGGCAATATGTCTAACAAGCTATAGAGATGTGGACCTGACCAATGAAAATACACTGAGAACAGTCAGTCTCGCCTCGAGCCAAACGCATGACATGTGTTTGAAAGGCACAAAATAAATTCCATTCAGTGCATTCATAAATGGCCCCACTCCCCTCCAACATTCTGCCTCTCGCCCAGCTTCTCAAAAACGATTGGAACAAGAGTGCGAAAAGTCACATGACAAACAGCACATTGGTTGTTATTTAAGTGACTCGGGAGAAAGAAGGTGGAGAGGGCGAGAGACACAATGAGACAGAGACAGACACAGAGATGACAGAGAGAGAAAGAGAGCAAGCTAACTCAGGCCATCATGTCCCCCGTCATCTTGGAATTCAGGTTTGGTCACATTTCCATGCAGCCGTCAAATCTAATGGCCGGAGAATGTAAATAAGAGAGCGAGGTTCTCATTATTCAAAGCAGAGGCGGTTCTGAGATTCTCCCAACGGCCCATCAATACGGCACACTGAGAGTGGCCAACGGGCCGGGGCCATGCCGATGACACCGAGCGGTGAACCGGGGTCGCCAATAATTTTTCCTATTCAAATCAGTAGCCCGCCAGCTGGTAGGCAGGGCTTGAATCCCCAGGCCGCCTCCGGCACACAAACTCTCCCTCACCAGCAGCCGCGCATTGGAACCCCTGCTTGAACTCTAAACTGAAGCTTCGTCCTGGTGGTGGGGGTGGGACATATCTTGATAACGCTTGGCCCTTTGGGAGGGGGTTCGATCCGGGTGCGATGTGGCTGGAGTGCGGGCCAGAGAGAGCAGGCTAGTCACATGCTGCCCCGCGCTATCAATAAACAGGCCTGGGCCGGCGGCCTGCTTGTTGGTACTAGAATACACATACACTTGGGTTTCAGGAGGGGAGGGCGGCCGGGCCGGACCTTGGACACCTGCCCCCTCCACCAACAGAAACATCGAGGATCCACCCATGACAGACAAGGCAATGGAGATGGCCCCTCCTGGGTTTGAAGAGCCTTGTGATTGTGTGAAGTATGGATGGGGGAGGGCTGTGGTGGGGGGGTGGTAGTGCTAAATAGGTCACGCAGGGTATGACAGATTCGTATATATATAAATATAAATATATAGAATATACTGATAAGAAATGCCATTCTCAATGACACTGTTAAGAAGGCTTTATTTACATTTTTCATGAAAAGCTACACAAAGGGGTGAATTGTGTGAACTATAAGCTATAGCATTAAGGATGAATAAGCCAATGGGGGCCAGGGCCATACATCAGCAGATGGGAGCCCAGGGCAGTGGGATACAGACTCCTGTATTGGGATGATGTCAAGAGGGGAACTCTTTCGATCATAGGTGGACTACACCAAGTGATTCTTGTCAAGTTTGAATGTTCATCCGTTTAGGGAAAATACCAAATCAAACCCCTTGTGGAGATGTTCTTAGATGTGAAAAATATAACCCAGATTATAATTCCCTGGTACAGATGAACTGGGATGGGACACATTTGTCAACATCATTTGTCATATTTCAAAATGAGTTTATGTAGTAGTGGACTGTTCATAATGGAGACGTCAACACAGCTTACAGCAGATCATGGGACATGTGTGTGAAATAAGGAGTATCACTGACCAAACCACATAATCCCACGGGCCCAAATCCCACACACTGTAAGGATTTAATCCGTGACCCGTTCGGTCCTTACATGGATGAGGGACAAAACAACACAAAATTAGCCGGATATTTTTTTTTAAATCAAAATCAGAAAAATCCCTTCCAGAAAATCTGATGATTCATGCGTTAGCATATGCTCATCATCGCAGGGCATCATGTGGGGCTAACGCTCTGGTGTGGATGCATCCAGAGAAGAAATACAGTTCAAACACGGCATCTAAAATCCCAATGTAAAGAGGCACAGGGCGCTGTGCGTTACCCAACACCTCGCCGGCGCTATGGGTCACAGCCGGGTCAGCCGCTGGAAACAATCACATCCAGATAGAGGTGATGTCAGGATCGTCACGGACGACATTTAAAGGGAGTTTGCACATGGGATTTGGTCAGGTTTCTAAGGGCTATGGCGGGGGGCGATTGCACGCTGCCACTTGCTTTCTAAACCTGGAGACAATGGTATGCTCACTGTGTTACTGGAAACAAGTTTGGTTTCATGTCTGTCCTTGCTCAAGACAAACAAATGAGGCCCAGAAAGTCAGAAAGTTAGGATACAGTCAGACATACTTGGTCTACTGCAGCTACCATACTCTACAGTCAGACCAGTGGATTGAGTGACCTTTCTGAGGTACACCAAATGTTATAGTGAGCAGGACATGGCTTCAACACACACACTACAGGCAATACTGTGGGCACAGTGTTTCACAGTAATAATAACAGGCTAAAATACATGAGGTAAAAATTCTATTTGGAGCTTTATAAAACAGATACAGATGTAAACATTAGTAGATGATATAACAAGGGCATTACCATGAAAGCAATCAACTGTGCTTCATGAGAATATCTAGGGCAACTTATGTTGTGATTTAATGTGACACTTTTTGGTACAGAATCTGACATCTTTGAATAGAATAATCTCAAGTAGCAATGCTTAGAGTATAATGAATTTGCAAAGAACAAGAGGGGAGAACATAAAATCACATTGAGCACGACATTTAGATGGACGACAATATATGCATTACAATGGATCTATAGAGCTGTATTCAACAGCGTTTCAGCCTACAGTGTGTTATGTGCAACACCCCTTCACCACCATGTTGTCCTATACGACGGAGCAGAGCTATCGATGTATATAGGCCGTATCCGCAAGCACACCCCCAACAATGTCCCATGTGATTATGTGACTTCATTACATGTCAAATCAAAGAAATCCGGTCTGCCAAACCCGAACGGTTCCGATGCTAGGCAGCTGTCTTTCTCAGGGGCTGAGAAAAAGCGGTGATGAAAATGCTTTGAACGCCATCTTGTTGGTTGCAGCTGCTAGGGCCCTGAATACAGGAACCCATTCATTCAGGAGGGAGCGGGCACACTGCTAACATGAATCCATCTTTGTGCACTCGCAAACACAAATAGCTCTTTTCAGACACACGGCAAACTTCTGACGTGACTAAGATATCAGAGACGATCTGCTATGAATTCGCTAAACGCACCCTCAGACAATAATACAATAGTCATTCCTCTCAGCGATGCAGTGGAGCCTATTTTCTCTCTCTGGCGGTGCCAGCTAACTGCAGTGTTGCTACCTGCGACTGCATTCGGACTAAAAACAGGGGTATCTGTGGGGCCTTTTCTTGATTGATCAGCAGTTATCTTATGCACAAGTATGATCTTGAGTAACGACACATCGCGACTAGTACGGGGCAGTCTCCCATGCCCAACTGGGCCCACTGGGTTTTACGGTCGAGCTCTAAGCTCGACCGTAAAACCCAATGGGCCCAGTTGGGCATGGCTTCTCCGGTATCCGAACAAACACACCGCTCCGCAAGCAGGTCTCAAGATAAACAGATTGAAGGAATCCAATTAGAAAACCACCTTATCATCGTGTTACACGAAGAGGACCACATTAGGCACAATTGGATTTAAAACAAACATTGTGTACCCAAGCCAGCACCGCTTCAACCCCATGTCCGAAGCCGTGCATTTCCATGGCGCTTCACTAGTTCTCGGCGGATTTGGGTTATTGTATAAACGCTGCACTAATCGCTTGAGAACGTTGTAGAAATATCCAGAAGACTGGGCTCAACGGTTAGCCATTTTCCGGTTTTGACACCAACCCAAGAGAGAAAGAAGTGCTGCATTGACAACACCCGCTAACAAATCCAAACTGCCACTACATTATTTGAGCACAGTGTGAGGTTAATAACCACAACCTGTATTTTGCCATTCGAAAGTGGACCCCCTTCGCCTAACTAACCGCTTTATAAACGGTGCTTGGCGAACACAGTGTCCACGGCGCAAGGGACTATGTTAACGTTACGTAAAGTCTCAGACTTCGTGTTTCGCAGAGCGTTTTTCAACAGACTGAAATACCACTATAGCTAGGGATACATACGAATATGAAAAAAAATACAAAAACGATCGCGGTCGGTGGACCCACACCGAGATTGACCTGGCTAACTTCTGTGTAGAGGCTGCTGTGGAGAGGGGGTGGCGGTGTTGACTCTGGTGGTGGAGAAGTGGCCATTTTTACACTCCCTTCGTTGTCATTTGCATGATGCTACAGTTTCCATGTGTGGAACGAAAAAACAACAATTTACATAACTAGTTGCTATGTTGGTAACACATCCACCTGCAGGTATTTCCCCGTTCTCTTTTTGTGGAGTTGTTTCACAAAACTAATACCTTAAAGCCTGCCAATTTGGCTTACTTTGGTACTTAACTAGCTACATCAACCAGCAGCCCACTATTCTGCAACCTTTTATAGACGTCCATGGAGTTAAGATATATGTCATGAAGGGTACAAACTGGCCGATAACGACCAAGTAGTGTATAAAGATTAACGACCAAGTGAAAAGGTAGTGGATCCCGGACATAAGGTGTGCTAGTAGCAGCTTACTTGGAAGGTTGTCATTAACTAACCTGACAAATAACTGAGTGCTCACTAGAGGTTGAACCAGCCGCTGCTGGTTAACATTTTTAATCCGTGATACTGTAGTATAGAGTCCATCTCAAATGATTATTGGATAAACGTTTGGTTTTAAGCCCTTAACTTTGCATCTTATTTTAAGATAACAGTGCCCCCCCCCCGCCCCCCCCCACATACTCTTTGACAGCAACGACTTGGGTAGCAACAAGCTAACGATAGCAAGCCTCTGAGCGGGCAAGGGACCCAACTCGACCCCGAGGCGAGACCATTTCCCCAGGTTTCCGCTTTAAATAGACCCCGCACGGCTGTACATGTAGTCCACCGACAGTTGAAGGATCTTGAAATGTCTTACCCGCTTTCACTCAAGGGTATCCGTCGTTTATATCACATTGACTGGAAACAGCAAAGATCGACTCTCGTCTCTCCTACTAGCACAGATTTAGCCAGTGAGCTATCGAGGAGCGGCACTCCCCGTTCCCAGTTTTCGATCCGCCGAGGGGGAGACACGCCGGCAGAGACGAATACGCTTTTTTTGTCACACACAAATGAAGATGTTTTCTTCTTCTGCAATGGTACAGGTTTTCCGAACTTGTAAATGTTCTTCCAAATTCAAAGCACCCTTTTTCCAGTCTGAAATCCTTCTCGTCTTTCCCACCGTCGTCCCCCTGTTTCTTCCTTCACACCAGTATCTCAGACGCTTCCTGCGGCCATCAAACAGCAGAGATGGGCGCGGCGGTAACCCTGCTCTCAGCTCCGGGAAACCCCACGTTACGCACGCGTCATAACGCACGGCAAGGGTCGGAGACCACTCCAAATCGGATCATTACGCCGGGAAATAGTGCCACCTTTGGCAAAGCTTTTTATACCTATTAAACATTTACCTACTACAAACCTTCCTCCCGTTTTTGTCACGATTGATGTGGAACAGTTTACTTGTTATATTGTCTGGAGACTAGCTGCATTGGTTATAAACTGGATAGGCCCTTATCATAATATCCCCCATACCATAGTATGTCTTTTGAATGCAGACAATAGAAAAGTAGGCTTATTGTTGTGAATGTGCGTGTTTAGTTAAAACAAACGGCGCATGATTTGCAACAACAACAAAAAACCATTGTGGAATTTGCCTACAGTACGCTACCTGGCCAATGGACAAATGCAAATAGAACCAAATGCAATGTTTCCTTCCTAACAAAGGACGCAGTGGTTCCCATGGGTTCACTCTACTGCTAGTAATTAACATATAATACTATAATACTAACATATAATACTATATAATACTCAACATGAACTTCTTCAGCAGATTATTCAGCCTTATATTGAATATTTGTTGTTGATCGGTTCAAAACCATGTTGCCAGGATCTGGTGCCACAATAGGCCTACTCCCAGAGGCTGACGGAGTGCCCTTGGGCTTAGGCATTACCTGGCGACCTCGAACACCGTAGCCCCGCCTGTCACTCCTGGGAGGACACAGTAGACTTTGGGTCTACTGTAAACAAGTTAAACTACGATGATGATTATGATAGCCAATTCATATTTGTTGTATTTATCTTTTGAACTGTGTTTTGTGAGGTTGTTGCAATATGACACAAATAGGAATGAATGTGATAATATATATCAGTGTGTCTGTATAGCAGCAGCATGTGCAAGGAATAGGTTTGTTGTGTTGTTTATCTGCAAGTGTTGTTCAGACTTACCCCCCATGTCTAGCTCAGGAATAAACACATCCCTAAGTAATCCCTCCCAGGGATGATGGCATAGATCTCTGTAATGTTCAGTTCATTGGAATGAACGTTTACGCCTCCATAACACAAGTCCTACTTCGAGACACATGAATAAAAGCTAAAATACATCTGACTGTAACTTGTAACATCTGAATGTTTATTCCACGCGGCATTAAACATGATCATCATCACTTCTCAACTCATCTCAGTGTGTGTGTGCATGTACATGTGTGTGTTTGTGTGCATGTGTGTATGTTTGTCAGAGTCTGCATAGGGAGCTGCTTGGTGATGGGAAAAGGGGGTTGCCGTGGATACACCCTCGTCCACCTGCACGTTGCTTTGTGATGGCGAGACGGCTGTCCGACTCCGGGATAAGAGCGACAACATTCTACTTCCATCAACAAAACAAACAAAAGCCTTTAACCCAACCTCACATTACGGAGTTAAAATGAGGGATGGAGAAAAGAAGGGGTAATCATTAATGTATAGATTAAAACATGACCTTTGTGCACCTTGACCTTTGCATACTAAAAACAGTGGATGACTGGGGAAGGCTAGAGACACAGGCACGGCTGTGCGGCCTTATCCCACTCCCCCTTGCCCCCCCC
>JAOPJJ010000001.1:12696928-12724191 GCA_027122795.1 Enchelyopus cimbrius
TGATTCTCCATCCCCCTCCCTCTCTCTCCCCTCCATCTACTTTATCAGCAGAACGAAAGTGCTTTCTGGCGATATTTGAATGAGAGCGAAAAGAAAGGGGCCCTATTCAATCCCGCAACGCGCTTTTATTAACCCCATTGCGCGTAACCGAGTCCCCCCCACCTCTCCCCACACGCACGCTCGCCCAACCGAAGGGAGGGTCTATGGCTCAGGTGATGTTCCCCGTTTGTTTTTTTTTCATCTTGCTCCTTTTTCTCCTCTCGTTGCCTATTGGCTCCCCGTAGCTCGGGGGCTTTTGTTCAAGCACCCCCCCCCCCCTCTCTCTATTCCATCACACACCCCTTTCTCCCTCGCACTCTCTCTCTCTCTCTCTCTCTCTCTCTGTCTGTCCGTCTGTCAGGATGCTGAATGGAAATACGCACAGATGTGTAAACGGGCTTTCTAACTTCAGAGGTGCACCGTCTCCGCAGCGGCAGCTCCCGCGGCTGGCGGGGACTCTGCTCCGCACGCGACACCGGGCGCCCAGCAGCACGCGGGATATGAATCCAGGAAAAAGTATTTTGGAGACTTTCCGTCTGTCCGCGCGGCAGACTGATGCCCACCTGTTAGAATAAGGCGATGGACTGGTGGCGCTTTTCCCGGTTTGCCCCAACCCCAGTCTTTAGTTCATTTTTTTGTCCTACTCGGATCGTTCTCTTTAAGCAACGGCGGATCTTCGGTAGCTGGAGTGTAGCCTACTGTGTGTATGGGGGGGGGGGGGCTCTGGTACACTGACCAGATCTTAAAATAGCGACACCGCTTTGCGTATCCCGTTGTTTGTGTGTGTGTGTGTGTGTGTGTGCGCGCGCCCGTGCGCGCGTTTCTGTCTGTGTGCGTATGTGTGCGCGTGCGTGTGGCGGTGGGGTATTATATCAATTGTCTATTCGTCCAGAAGTCTGATCTCTATCTCTCTCTGGTTTGTGAACCTAAAGCCTTTAGCAGCGTGAAGCCGGACTCATTAAAAGCTTGACTGACGGCTCCGTAATTGGATTTATTTCATATCCGTTCACTGAAGTTTTTTGGCCTCATGCACAGAAAGTTAATTGTTCCGCGGGATTTAACAGATAAAGTCATAACGTGCGCAGCCGTATCAAGGAAACGGGCTTTAACAGTGGTTTTCACTCTGCGCTATTATTATTATTTTCCAGATAGAAATGTTTTTGGAATCGTTCCTCTTTCACATTGTAGACTGATACCAACGCGGTCCAGGTTTGTCCATGTGTTGTACTTTGTTGTCTGCGTGCAGGGACACGTTCACCGGGACTACAACAGGTGCCTTAACAGCAGCACGCTACCTGCGGGGTTAGACCAATAGCGAGAGAAGGGTTAATGTAACGCTAAGTAACGAGTAACGAAGTAGCTCGTTTATCGTCTCCTGTTTTTACATAATGGTTTTCGAAATGAGGGACAGGTGGGATATTATGTTTCATAGAAAAAACTATGATGTGGAACGTGGTCCAGGCCTGCCTGTGGTTCCGTTTGGTGGTGTGTTTTAGTGCAGCAGGTGATGAGAACACAGCGTCTCGCTGGGTGGGGGGGGGTCCAGGTGTGCGGACTAGGACTGCGTCACTCTCCCTCCTGTCTGGTGGTCTCTCTGTTGGCCTTCCTGTCCCTACGCTGCGTCCTCAAATCGAGCGCGGGTTTTACGCACGTTGCGACTTTTTGTAACCTACGTGTCACGAGAAAAAAAGTTCTACCTGATACTGAGAATTTACAAATTATCGATCTGGCTTTCCCTCTCTCTGCCACTCTGTCTGTCTGTCTGCCACTCTGTCTGTCTGTCTGTCTGTCTTTGTAGATGTTCCTCTGGTTTCGTTTTTCTGTAATGCCTGTGTGTGTGTGTGTGTGTGTGTGTGTGTGTGTGTGTGTGTATGTATGTATGTATGTGACTTTGCGTGCGTGTTTGTGAGTGTGTGTGTATGAGCATGGTGCGTGTGTGTGTTCCAGTCTCCCTGCTGCCCAGTGCTCTGTATGGCTTCTTATTCCTATCTGACTTTTGATGGCTCATATAGGGATGGAAGCCATGCAGCGCGCTGGCGTCCACACACACCGGAGAACTCCAGCGATGTCCTCTCTCTCTCTCTCTCTCTCTCTGTCTCTCTCCCTCTCTCTCTCTCTCTCTCTCTCTCTCTCTATCTCTCTCTCTCTCTCCCTCACACACACATGCACACACACACACACATAGCCATTCGTGCACACAAACACCAGAGTATGTGCGCACTCGCATAGACACACATGCAAACGCACAGGAACACATGCACGGAAAACACAAACACACACAAACATGTTGAGCACACACCCAATCATCCACAAATAGGTATGTACAAATAAACACATGCACAAATGCCCATGCGCTGTACACACACACACACACACACACACACACACACACACACACCCCCAGGGAAGGGGGTAAACAAGCGCTTCCGATACACCAACTTATGAATAAATGAATTGTGGCGGAACAAATTGGGCTATATATATGTATATATAACCATAAATCTGAATTTATGTTGCAGCCCGCACACATCCAGGGCACACAGTCCAGAGGATCAGTGTGCTCACAGACCAGCTTCTTATAGAGTGCACCCTCCCATCACACACACGGCCATAAATATGTATTCATAGTCCAGCAAGCTTCCCAGACACCCTCAAGAGATTGTCAGGCATCCATCCTATATACACATGTGTTAATACGCACACAGACTCACGCACACACACACACACACACACATAAGCTGTCACACACACACACACACACACAGATAAACACACACACACAAATACACACATAAGCTGTCTCACACAACCACAAACCCACACACACGCATGGACACACGCACTCTAACATACACACAGACGTTGAGCTGCTGCAGTGAGCTAGCCTGAAGCTGTCCGTCTCCATCAGCTGACAGACAGCTCTCTGAAGTGAACCCTGTGCTCCGGAAGAGCTGACCTCCAGCATACACCGACCATACCGTCGCCCTGCATGCCTCTGTGTGTATGAAGCCCTCAAACACCCTCCAGCCACGGCCTCCTTACAGTATAGCTGTCTCTATGAGATTGTATGGAGGATTGACAAGCACCTTGTCAGATTGTGTCTGTTTCCAGGGATAATTTGTTACGATGAGCTCAGCGATATGTTATAAACTGGTCAGCGATATGTTATAAACTGTTGATTAAAAAGCTGTTTATTTTTATTTTGCTTACAAAAATAAAATAAAGAATTATACAATTTGATTTGAAGTGATTTATATTTCAACATTTCTATTACAATGAAATCGATCTATGTAGCCATCTCTATCTTATTTACCGGTACAGTAATATGAGCTGAAGCGGCCTGAAGAGGCTCAAAAATAGCTCAACACTGTCACTCAGCGGCAGGAGTATTACATTACATTTCTATATATATATTTATCACAACCACATTACCGCATTTTTTCCCGTAAAAAGGTGTTCAACGCTTACGTATTGTCTAGTTGTCGTTGCTTTTTTAATAAATGAGTTTTATTAAAGTTGCCTGTTCAAAGGCGGAAGCGGATATGGTTCTTCGTGGAGGACCCGCCCCCTAACAAACATGGCCGCCACCCTGCGAAGCCTTAAAAAATAGTGTGGCAGCGGTGTTATGAAAGCGTCTCAGTGGGCGTTGAATAACTGAGCTTTTTTCCATCTCTTTTACACAACCACACGTGAAGGGGTTACGAGTCCCTCCCGCCTCAGCTGGAGTTTCTACTTTAGATTAAAGTAATATTTCCATTCACAAAAAGCAACATGGCAAAAAGGAAAGAATCCGGGGTCACTGACGCTGCAAAGAGAAATATTAAGGTTAACAAACCGGTGTCTAAAGAAAAGACCACCCGTGGCAAAACTAAAGCAAAGAAAGACACAGGTATGATTGAAATTGACTCCTGGTTTGGATCTGCCAAGCGATGAATCGTGGTATTTAAAGCTCACCATTGTTTACAAACGCGTCCCTTAAACCGCCTGTTTATCATTGTTATGCTGAGTGCAACTATTGTCAGATCGCGTTTGAGGTACAAGGAAATATATAATAAAGCATTAGGTGAACGATGATGATCATTGCATTATCACTCCTGCTTGTCTGAATGTATTCAAGTACATGCCGTCTGCAGGTGCGTCGTTTGTGGATGTGCTGCGTTGTGGAACCAACTGAAGTTTAGTTTACCAGCTGACAAACCACCTGCCCTACATACCCACAGTGCTCCACTTTTACACCAAAGTGTGCAGTTTCTCTACACTTATATGACTCCTGGATATATTATAAGAACTGGATATTAGAAGCACTGCGTAATCAGCCTGCTTTAACCAGTAAACGTCTGACTTGGTCTGTTTTATTTGTCCAATGTCACACACACACACACACACACACACACACACACACACACACACACACACACACATTAGAATAATTAATCTCAAACATTGATCAAACGTTAATTAAAAAGTTTGAATCCTAAACCCTTCATTTCCACATATAGCCAATTGAGATATTCGATAATAGAGTAATAATAATTGTCACATTGAGTACTTGGTGTACCACTGCACTTCTTAGGGTGCCTTAATGCGGAGGGCAGGTTTGGTTGATAGTTTAGGGCCTGAGCCAATCCCATGAAGAAACAATAAAGTGAATCCCTCCTCTGCATGCCCTGGCCAGGTAACAGCATTGTGGAGGAAGAAGAGGAGAACGTGAGGAAGGTGAGAGCGAAACCCTGCACCTCCTCTAAGCGCGTCGCAGTCTCCACCAGCAAATACTTCCCGTCTCCACCCAAGAAAGAATCCCGTGGCAACGACCATGCCGACGTCGATGGAGACTTCAGCATGGTAACCGTGGCAACGCCCATCCCCCCCAGGGATGTCATGGGACCCTCCATGCCCAAGATGGAGGACAGCGAGCAAGAGGATGACAGTGATGAAGACGACTGGGAAGAGGTTGAAGGTAGGAGAGGCACTTGATATTTTTAGATAGTAAGTTCAATTTCCATTGTTGGTTATTATTCTAAGTGGGGGCATGTTTGGAAAGGAGCGATGTGGTTTGGAAGTTTGCTGAGACTTTACACCCTCCACCATTTGGGAATATTTTGACCTTACTGAATGCAACCTTAGGCTGGTGTGGGAGAGGGGGTCTGATTGGCCAAGAGTTACTGTTGATGACTCCTAGTTGCTTTTTCTATGAGCATGCCCTTGGCAAGTCCCACTGTCAGACTTGTACTCCCCATTCAAGCTTCTCCGGAGGTCATGCAATATATTGGCATTGCTGTGTGTGTGTGTTTCTGTATATGTGTGTGTGTGTGTGTTTCTGTGTGTCTTAACGTGCGTGTGCATGTGTGTGTGTGTGTGTGCTGATGTTTATGCCTGTGTGTGCCAATGTTTTATGTGTGTGTGTGCTGATGTTTATGCCTGTGTGTGCCAATGTTTTATGTGTGTGTGTGTGTGCGCTAATGTTTATGCATGTGTGCCTGTGTGTGTGTGCGTGCAAATGTTTATGCGTGCGTGTGTGTGTTAATGTTTGTGTGTGTGTGTGCTAATGTTTATGCCTGTGTGTGTGTGCGTGTGTGTGCGTGTGTGCTTCTCAGAGTTGTCTGGGCCCCTGGGCCCTGCACCCCTTGCTGAGGCCACTCTGCCCACTCAGCCTGTGGAGATTGAGATTGAGACTCCAGAGCTGATCCGCAGGAGGCAGAAAAAGTCAGTTTGAGTCACCGTCTCGTAGAGAACAGCCTCAGGGAAACAGAAGTTTGAGAACTAATAATGTATTGTCATCCACACAGTAATACAGTAATAAGGGTGGAATCGTGGTGGATACGTCGGTAGAATAAAGTCAACATAGGGGCCTTTTTTCTGTAATCGATTCAATAAGTGATTATTTAATGGATCACATATCTGTTCTTGTGTTATAAATTGATGCTGTTGAACCATCATGTTAGGATGCATAACAAAGATGCGCGTCAAGCACCCTCATGAAGCAGTCCAATACACTGAAAACTAATTGCTTATATTCTCTCGTGCTGCGGAAGGGAATAGCCTTGATTTTTGTGTTCAGAAGATGGAGGTTGCCTTTCTCTTTGAGTCTTTATTCACATTGGTTTGTGATTGGCCAGAGAGAAGAGGAAAGCAGAGTTTGAGCTGTATCTCAAGCGGATGGTGAACCGCATTAACAAGGACCTGCTGGAGGATACGCACAAGGTACACACACACACACACACACACACACACACACACACACACACACACACACTCAGACAAGGACGTTCAGAAGTTCTAAGATGCTTTGTGTCGATTGGTCTCCCAGGTCCACCTGATGTGCCTGATAGCCAATGGGATGTTCAGAAACCGTCTGTGCAGCGAACCGGATCTGCTGGCCATCACCTTGTCCCTACTGCCCACCCACTTCACCATGGTGGCCAAGGAACGTATCGACAACAACTACCTCTCTGGACTGTTGAAATGGTGTGTGTGTGTGTGTGTGTGTGTTATGAAGTTAGAAGAGTTTGAAAGAAGAACTGAGAGGTTAATGTGACCACAAAACAGTTGATTATGTTGGCCATGGTGCAGCTTGGTGTGTGTGTGCGTGTGTCTGCTGAACACGAGCCTACTTACTTTCATCACAACATCTCTAAAGTCTCTCTCTCTCTCTCTGTGTCTCTGTCTCTGTCTCTGTCTCTGTCCAGGTTTGGGGCCACGTTCACCCTGAACCCCAGCCTCCCCAACGAGGACCTCCCGAACCCCAGGGCCCTCCTGGAGAGACGGTTGGCCAGCCTGTCAGCCCGGGACCACCAGGAGCTGACCCACGTGAGTGGTCCCACGGCCCCCGGCATACAAGCCTCTGTGTGGGGTTTTGTTGTCGCAGCCTTCTCCACAGACTGGGCACATCCGTAGACCAGATCAGTCTAGAGCCGTGGGCGGGATCATTCTTGAATCAAGGATGTTCGATTTCATTTGGAACCAGCAGAAAAGTCCCATTCCAATGCACGTATTTATTCATTTAGCAGAAGCCTTCACCCAAAGCGTTTGCTTTCGAGACCAAAGGTAGGGTTTACTGAACTGAACCCAGTTCGGGGCCTGAACCCAAAACACCTCAAATACTAGACTATATAAAAACATGATAGTAGATGGTATCAGGAGGTAGATCTAAATAAACCCAAAACAACACATTAGGACAGAAACGCATGTGGATACAATAAAAGGAAGTTGATTGGGTTGAAATAACTGTTTGTGTTCTGTCTCCATCAGCTGCTGCTATTGGTGCTGAGGTCTCTGAATCTCTTCTGCCGGTTGGTGCTTTCGCTGCAGCCCATTTCCTTCAAAACCCCTCGAGGCAAGGTAGGAATTATTCACGCTGAACATGTTCAGATTTTGAATCATTAATTATTCTAATTACTATCAAATCATTATATATAACCAATGTACGGAAGAAGATTAGGGCCTGACTCATCTCAGAATTCTGACTTTATATTCAGAATTCTGACTTGAAAGTCAGAACAAACAAAAGAATGTTGCCCTAATCCGCTTCCGTAACAATGTCAACTTTTCACATCAAACAAGTCACATGATTATAAAATGGGCCGCTTGGAAAGGCCATTGACCCACCCAGTCTGTGCCCCTCTGAGATGCAGAACTATACCCATGTTACCACGTCATCTGGTGGTTTTCCTCCAGGGCAAAGGGTCTGAGAGCAGTGGTGGTACGACCCCGGGAAAGAGCCCCGGCAGTGGGAAGTCCCCCAAGGAAAGCCCCCTGGAGCCCAAGGTCTCCGCTGGAGCAAAGAGGCCCGCCATGGCCTACCCTGCTGCTGCTGGGAGGGGCGGGGGAGCCAGGGGTGGGAAGAGAGCCAAGCAGAAGGAGGAGGCTGAGCAGGAGGAGGAGGGGGAGGAGGGGGAGGAGAGGCCAGAGGAGAAGACCGGGAGGAAGGGAGGAGGCCAGAGGCCGAAGAACGCCAAGCGCCGCAGCGTGGCGTCCAAGGTGAGCTACAGGGAGGACAGCGGCACTGGGGAGGAGGAGCTCAGCGATGAGGAGGAGGAGTTTAAAGCATCCTGCGAAGAAGAGGACAGCGATGAGGAGGAAGGGGGCGGGGCCAACCGCAGAAAGGGGAGTGGCCACGGCAAAAGGAAACACAGCAGCGGAGACTCGGGTAAAAGGAGGAACAGCAGTGGCGGGAAAAGGCGTGAGAAAAACGACGAAGAAGAGGAGGATGACGACATCAACAATGTCTCCCGGGGGGGAGGAGGCGAGAGCACCAGGAGCAAGCGGGGCAATGGCAGTGGCGTCGGGGGGAGGAAGAGGAGGGAGGGTGGCGGCGCCGACGAGTGGCTGGAGGTGTTCGTGGAGAAGGCGTCGGCGTGGGTGTGCGTGGACGCCGAGCACGGCGTGGACCGCCCGCAGCTGTGCTGGCAGAACGCCACCCCGCCGCTCACCTACGTGGTGGCGGTGGACGACCTGGGCCGCCTGAAGGACCTGGGCAGGAAGTACGACCCCGCCTGGATGACCTCGTCGCGCAAGCGGCGCGTGGACGAGGAGTGGTGGGGCGAGACGCTGGCGCCCTTCCTGGGGTCGGAGGGCCAGCAGGACGCCGAGGAGGAGAAGGAGGTGAGTAGGGAGACAAAGGAGATTTTCATTTGCGAGACCAGAGATGGAATGCAGAGTTTTTAGATGTGAATCTAAAATGTGAAGAATGTGAAGTCTGATAATACACTTGTTCTATTTTGAATAATTGAGGGTATTTTTTATTGGGGGGACAACTCATATTTTTCTGAAATTGGGATCTGCACCCATGTGTTTGGTGACACTTTTTCGTACAAAGCAAAAGCCAACAAAGGAGATAGACAGCAGCTAATGTTGGACCTTGCTTCTCCATTATGTCTTCAGCGTTTAGGCCTTATTTGTGTAGAAGATGGTTGCCATCTCTGACCATAAAACAGTAGACCAGTACGTTCACTCGTATAGCACACTATAAATGTCCTCCAGTATTCCCCTGATGTGATCTCCCACCACATTATTTTAAACATGGCCCTCGTTGACACCCTCACTCAGCTCCAAGCCAAGTTGCTGGACAGACCGATGCCCACCTCCATAGCGGAGCTGAAGAACCACCCTCTGTACGCCCTGACCCGACACCTGCTCAAGTACGAGGCTCTCTACCCCCCCACGGCGGCCGTGCTGGGGTACTGCAGGGGCGAGCCTGTTTACTCCAGGTAAGGGAATTATACAGCCGCAAATTAGCGTGTGTGAAGAATCCGGCATAGGTTATCAAACAGCAGAACCCGCTCATCTGCATTAAACATTTACTTTGTTTCAAACATTTACATTTACATTTAGGGCATTTAGCAGATGCTTTTATCCAAAGCAACAAGTACATTTTGTCATTCACACACCGACAGCGGGTCAACCATGCCAAGGCGACAGCCAGCATGTCAGGAACCGGTAGGGGTTAGGTGTCCTCTTCAGGGACACCTCAACACTCAGCTAGGAGGAGCCGGAGATCTAACTTCCGGTTGCTGAAAAACCCACTCTGGGAGGAAGAGCCCCCTGGGAGATCACATACTGCTGCCCCATTCGGGTCCAAACCAAAAGTCAGTCCTCTCTCATTCATGTTATCACTCACACAGACTCATCGTCACTCACGATATTCAGTAATCAAGGGCTGGTTTGTTTTTGACAGTATGAGCTAGCTAGGTGCTATCTCTTCCGGCTGCTGCTCATGTTGAAGGAAATAATGAAAAACAACTCAGCTTATTCATTTCTGCCATCTCTGTGGGTACACGATCTGTACGCAACACTGGGGCATTTTTTACACGTAGATCAGTCGGGCCACATTGGGCCTGGCTGTGAGGTTGGACCCGGATATAGAGTGATGACGTAGCGACTTAAAAGCCGAATAGCTCATCATACCCCTTTGCTTGTCATCTCAAGTGATTTGTAGGTAATGTTTCCAGGGCCTGTCCTCCCTTCTGTCCACAGGGACTGTGTTCACCAGCTGCACTCCAACGACACCTGGCTGAAAGAGGCACGCACCGTCAGGCTGGGGGAGCTGCCGTACAAGGTGAGGCGCTTTAGCACCCAGAGCTTCATGTCCGGTCCTAATAATAATAATAATAATTCATTTTATTTTTCAAAGACCCAAAGACACTTACAGAATGGGGGAAACAAAGAAAGACAGCAGTATGTGTGTATGTATGTATGTATGTATGTATGCATACATACATACATACATACATGCATGCATGCATGTATGTACAACCACACTGGTGATGACTTTTAGAGGACATACAATGACGTGCTCTGTTGCCCTGAGGGACAACACTGCAGACCCGTTACAATACGTCCTGTAATTCATTCTAGTTTCATAATCATCTCATCCGTTCTCCCATATCCTAAATGCACTTTTCTTCAATTGTTCTGTTTTCTGTCTTGGGGCTACATTGGATAATACCAAAATATATTGACCTTCCGTACTTACCAGGCCAGCTTTTTCTGGCACTCAACACAGCTTTTCGAAAACTGTTTCTCCATGTCTCGGGCGTTGTGTGGACACGACCTTCAACTCACCTCCCTCCCACAGTCTAAGACTTTTTAGTCTTAGACTGTTAGTTTTAGTTAAGAAAACTGTAAAAGTATTCCCCAGGCCCCATCTCTCCATGCCGAGCTCTCTGTCTTTCCCCTCTAGTCTATCTGTCATGCAGAATGTAACTCCTGTCTCTCTTTCTCCATCCCTCCATTGTCACAGCTATAATCAGAACACTGTGATCACAATCCCATCGATCGATGAACAAGCTCATTGATCGATGAGATCGTCCCATCTCCTCGTTACCGTAGTCTTCATCTTACATTTACATTTAGGGCATACATAGCAGACGCTTTTATCCAAAGCGAACTGGCAACCTTCCGGAACAACTTGCTCTACCCCCTGAGCTACTGCTGCCCCCCATCTTCCAGTTTGTCCATCCTCAATCAGAGACTGAACTCTGGTGTCTGCTCTGTCTCTCCCCCCCGTCTGACTTCTGTGTGGTCCCCAGATGGTGAAGGGCTTCTCCAACCGGTCCCGCAAGGCGCGGATGATGGTGGAGCAGAAGGAGGAGAAGGACTTGGCTCTGTTTGGGGAGTGGCAGACAGAGGAGTACCAGCCACCCGTCGCTGTGGAGGGCAAGGTGGGTGGAGACGGGGGGCCCCCCGTGTCCTGTTAGAGTGGAGCTGGAGCTGGAGCTGATCGGATAGTGGTTTGTTCGTTCCTGGGAGGGAAATGTGGGTGTAGCAGAAAGTACAGTACACAACAGAGAAATTAAATGAAACAGACTTTAAAAAAGTGGAATATCAGCAAAAATACGGAAAAGTTACATTTACACAAGTAGCAACTATGCCATTATGAATCCAAACAATATATGCAAAACTGTTTAAGTAGACCACTCCAAATCTAACAGTACAGTATTGTAATCATACATTAATGACAATTATTCATAACAGTACCAGATAAACAGATAAATGATCTAAGCGACTGAACGGCCACTAAAATTATACAACAGCGTTAGCAGAACGGACTGCATCTACACAATTCAACCACACTGACGCACAATCCATTTAGTGGATGGAGGGTGCATTCTTACAGACCGTTTCTATGGTTGGTTCTATGGTTTATGGTTCTATTGATTGAGTATCGGTCTCAATCAATAGATCTCTCGACCACAAAAAGCTCTTGGAGAAGCCTAACGCCACCCTGCCCCCCTGCTCCGCCCCCAGGTGCCCCGTAACGAGTATGGCAACGTGTACCTGTTCAAGCCCTGCATGCTGCCCGTGGGCTGCGTCCATCTCCGGCTGCCCACCCTGAACCGGGTGGCCCGCAAACTGGACCTGGACGCCGCGCCCGCAGTCACAGGCTTCGACTTCCATGGAGGTTACTCGCACGCTGTGTAGGAGCCTTCTCACACACACTCATTTACTGTATCTTCATTCACCAAATTTGGCCATGGAATCCCTAACCCAGGTCCATGGGAAGGGAGTCTTCAGCACTACATGCTGGTTGATTGTATGCGTGCGCGCGTGTGTGTGTGTGGGTGTTTCAGGACCGACGGCTACGTTGTCTGTGAGGAGCACGAGGAGATCCTCCGAGCAGCCTGGCAGGAGGATCAAGCGATCCAAAAGCAGAAGGAGAGAGAGGTGTGTGTGTGTGTGTGGGTGTGTTCGCATTTAAATAAGCCTCATGTGTGTCCAGGATTTGGAATGATGTGTCATCTATGACACGTCATGACAACACTGTGAAAGCACACACATTTACATATTCAAGTTGTCATCTTAACTGTGCGCGCAGTTCACAAATACTGATTCTCCTGATTGTTAAAGGATTGTTAAAGGAGTATTCCGGTATTTTACACTTTCAGCCTTATTTCCATTTTGTTTACGATGAAATAGATCGGTTCAGGTGTTCATTTTGCCAAAATGCTGTGTTTGGAGATGCTGTGTTTTTTGCTAGCCACACTGAAGAGGTTGTGTAGAGGTAATGGGACCATGTGTCATCAGTCCTAAAGCAACATTAAATGTTTGTGTGCAAAGCTGTGAAACTCACCGAGTGGTCACTGGTGTTCGTTGATGTTCGACCAAAAAAAAATCAGAGCAAAGTATGCTTTCCAGCAGGCTGTACAGGTCATTTTGTTGTAGCCTGCCAGAACCGGAAAATAGATTGTTTACATTCTGAAAAATAGTTACGATCGTCTAACTTCTGCTGAAAATCTTACTCTGCTCTGATTTTTTTTTGCGAACATCAACAAACACCAGTGACCACTTTCACAGCTTTGCAAACAAATGTTAAACGTTGCTTTAGGACCGATGACACATTGTCCTATTACCTCTACAGTACCTCTACAGTGGGGCTAGCAAAAAAAGCTAAACTTCTTTAAACACGGCATTTCAGCGAAATGAACATCTGAACCGATCTATTTCATTGTAAACAAACTGGAAATAAGGCTTAAAGTGTAAACTACCGGAATATTCATTTAAGATACTGATTTAAATGTCGGGGAAATGGAACATGACCTGGTGTGCTCTCAAATAATAAAAATGTTTAACGTGATCCAGAATGTCAGGATTACAATGATTTAGTGTCTATTACATACTTTGTTTTTGGGTGTTGAATTATGAGTTAATCTCCTCTCCCGTCCTCCGGTCATCTGCAGAAGCGAGAAAAGCGTGCCACGACCAACTGGAAGCTGTTGGTGAAGGGCCTCCTGATAAGGGAGAGACTTCAACAGAGATACGGGAAGAAGGGCCAAGGCCTCGGAGGAGCAGGGGGCTCGAGTCAGGGCCACAGCCAGGACGGAGAGGCGGTGAATGGGCTGTTGTCCGACGATGAGGAGGCGGAGGGTGGGGTTTCAGCCGACGGCCCCGGAGCCAAGACAGCAGCTGAAACGCTGGCCATGTCGTGGCCCCAGAACCGACAGGATGAGGAAGAGAAGGAGGGAGGGAGGAAGACTGGGCCGAAGAAGAGGATGACACAACGCGAGCAGAAATGCCAAGAGAAAACCATGTTTCCTTTTGAGAAAGTGTGACATTTAAAAGACTGAATACTGGCAGTACTGTTAAAAAAAGATCTCAAACTTCAAAGCTAAACTGTACGGCACCTGCTTTCTCTTCAGAAAGTTGTTCTGGCATGCTTAAGGATAAGATGGGAGTCTAAACTAAAATAGATACAAGTGCTTGTTTATCTAGCATTGGTATTTTGCAAGTTAGTTTGCAATAGCATTTATTGTTGGAGATATTCCAAGTCGGTTCTATTTACACTCCAGTCGATGGCAGACTTGATGAGAATGTGGTGCCAGTCAGAAGGCCTGCTGCGAGAGAGCGACGTCATGAGAAATGGGATCCTGACTCAGACCAAAGAACATGCAGTACCACTATCGGCTCCATTTCTTTGTGTTTGTTTCCTAGGTTCTACTTCTACATGACCCAATACACGGCCGTACTGCCAAACATGCATAGAACAGATCTATTAAGACCACATACATGATCACAATGTATATTATCACTTTATACACAGTACCACTCATTACATTTTGACCACCAGAGAAGGCAAATCCTCTATTGGAATCTGGTATCAAAGGAATACATTTGATCAGTTCTTGCATCTCCCTTTCAGGTGTTTGTTGATGCTGTTGATGTTTGGAAATGTATGGATTGTCAATGTTTTGTGTCAGTATTTTTTTACAAGACCTTTTGGAATGCAAGTAAAAATGAAAAATATCATTGTTCTCCATTCATAAAACATTAGAAATGTTCAAGAGATGTATTTTGAATGGCCCCCAAAGAGGGGCCTTATTATTCTTGTGCACAGTTGCCTGTGGTGACTTTCACCTAACCCCTGTCCCCAGTAACGGACAGGCCTGGTAAACACTCTTGGTAAGCACTGCGGGATTTCCTGGCGATGGGACTGATAACTGTGAAAAGGAATATTGGACAGGTCTAACATATTTTTTCTCTCCAAATGATACACAAGGAAGAGCTACTGGCATTTGTACATAGTGTATAGGTGAGAACAACCGGGTGAGAAAAACAGGTTTTTGGAAAAGCTGATAATTATGCCAAACCATACATAAAACGCAGTTAAAAAAAAAAACTTATGAATATGTAATTGCATGATACATCTTGAGTACGATATGTCTTTAAATAAGTAGAGCCAGTAATACTGTATAATGCAATATTGTACGCGGACGTGACATCATTTATAAACACTCACGCAGGAGTCCACCTTCCGGCTACCGAGAAAGCGGAGTGACATCGCTTCTGGATCCTCTCTAACCACTTTTGGCTTTCATTGTAAGCCGATTCGACGCAATTCGGGGAGGTAAATATGAACGACTTTGTGTAGTGATAGTCTGCCCGGTTATTCTAATGATGTCTACTTGGTATCGCGGTGAAGCAGGCCTTGTTTACATCCCAATCCCCGGTATAGATTGGGACGCGGTGAGGCGTTCGCAGCACACAGCAGGGGCTGCTGGCTACGTCGCCCCTCTGGTGTGTTTTTGTGTATTCGTACTGAACAATGGGTGTGTGGTGGTGGCTGTGGTGAGACATGGGTAAAGTTTCACTAGAGACTCCCTCCGACATGTCCGATTGCGTGTGCTTTGTTGAACGATGTGAGTCGACACGCCGCTCGTTTGCCGTGTACTTCTTAAAGCGTCAACACGCTAGCCCGGCGGAGCTAGCCTGGCTAGCGTTAGCACCCAATTGACTTTGCTTAATTTAGTTTGCGATCAGAAGTCCCCACGATCTCCGCCGGCCCCCGGGGCTAGCTGGTAGCTACCAGAGCAAACGCATTCACTATTCCTGTCATTTCTGAACAGCCCTGAACATTTCTGAACATTTCTGAAATGTGTAGGTTTTTTTTGCTCTGACACATCAGCCCACCAATATGTATGTCACCCTGTTCTGATGGACTATTTTTAGTTCGGGGCGGAATGCGAGCACGGGGAGCTGTCGCTGAGCTGGCGGGTTACAGCGCTCAGGTGGAGGACACATCTGAACCACGGCCAACGGGCTTCTGCTCGTGCACAATAATCTACGCTGTGACGTAACGCATTGATCTCTTAATTAGATAGATTCATTATTTTGGCAGTTTATTATGTGCGTGTTCTCCTCCTTATCTGGAAAAAGTTTGCCCTGTATTTCTGAATTAACTCTAAAGTTTAATCTCAATCTTCTTGAATTAACAAGTGTCCTCAAAATCCCAAGAAATACTTAATGTAAACGAAGTACGGTGGCTTTAGCTAATCAGGGGCAATACAGGGAGGGTATTTCTTACCTTTACATGTCCAATTATGTTTTGATTAACCACATCCGGGACAAACACTTCAAAGGTTGTATCAGCTATTCTAGGCCAAAACTTAAATGATCACATTCATCACATTTTCCTCACGATTCACTAGCTGCCCGTCTCAAAAAACGCGTCTCTGGAGGAAGCCTATGCTCCGAGATAAAAGCCGTACTACCAACGACGCAAAACCAAAATAAACAGTATTCCAAACAATCACCTTCAGCTCCCCACAACACCCACCCCTTCTCGGTGATTGGTTGGAATGCTGTTTATTTTTGTTTTGAGTGGTTTGTTTTTGTGTATGGTCTCTGAGCATTGGTTGGTTCAGAGACACGTTCTTTTGACGACCTGCTTATTGGACGGGCAGCTAGCGGATCGGAAATATCAGATGAATGTGATCAATTTAGTTTGGCCTACAATCGCTGATGCAACCAATCACTGATACAAGTCCCTTAATCAGCAAGAAAGAAATCTTGGGAAGTAATGCAGAGTGGGGGATCCCTCCTTCCAGGGATGGCCAGGAGTTCAATGGTTGCCACGATTGGCATACTCACATACAGGCTGAACATGGCCTGTATGTGTGTTGATGGGATGCATCCAGCACCCCATCCAGTCACAGTCACCGCAATACACTAGAACAGACAGAAAAGTGACTCTATTATCTCCTAATGGCTCAAACGCAAGCCAAATTGATACTGGATGAAACTTGGGAGACAAGATGTTTACTTGGATGAAGTCAATCTCTAAAGTGAAATGAGTGGGATTTGGAGATATGTCATTACATAGTTTTTTTGTCTTCATGAGAACCTGTCTGGGACTCCTTACATGAGTATTATTAATTCAGAAAAACATGGAGACATTTAATTTCTCCATAAAGCTTTTCTTTGAATTACGAGATAACAATCTAGTTCATAAAAAAAACACCCCACATTTTTTCTCGCGTGAATACAATATGCGCCTGTATTTGTCTGTGCTCCTGCTCGTATCTCGTTTATGCACTTCTATTGTTAATCTGAATACTATTATTCATCCCATGGTGTCCAATGGACTAGATTGTAGACTGGATGATTCCACTTGACCGTAGTTAGTGTTTACGAGTTTCTTCTTTGCCCTCAGTTTTACTTGGTCTTGATGCATTCCATGTATATCACAAACATGTAGTTATAGAGCTAAAATGATGCTTTAACATGCCCGCATAGATGATTTAGGCATGTCTACATTTTGTGTTCACCACAACAGTAACTTCTCTCTTTTGGTTTCTCTTTTGTTTACACTAGAAAAAATGTATGGGAAGGAGACGAGAAACCATAAAGTAGAAACGATGGAAGAAATATGATTTTTCCCAGACGACTGATCTATTCTTCTCACCTCTAACTCTTTGGTAGCAATATACACCGTAAATTGCAGAAATTGTTGGTCGAACTGTTGATTCATTGCAGCAACTCTGAAAACAACCTATTTTGAACTGTTGGTTCTGAAATCATTGTCAATAACACTTCGAAGGTAGTGTAGGAGGTTGTCCACTCTCTGTGAGCTCTAGGTTGGTAGCAGCTAAGGTTAAAATGACATCTGAGGTAAACCCCTTAGTCTAATGCTGGATAATCACTGCCTGTCCTTGTGAAGTTCCCTCAATTGTCATGACTCATTCAAGTGTAAAACAACACACCACGTCTACGCTTCGGTGATTATGTTTTACATCCTCATCATACTGTTACACATAATCATGTATTTCCAAGAGTTTAACTTTGCCTGACATCCCCTAGTCCGCGGCTATGAACCAGAGCTGGATTTGAATATATATAAATACAGGCAGATGTTGTGATGTCTATATTAATGTTGGCACATAAACCATGATTGGACCGTCCATTCTTGCAACGGCCAATGGCGTAGAGGTGACCCATCCATCCGTGGCACATCGAAGTTGTGAGTTCACGGTTCCGTTATCGCCCGCCACCCTTGCTAAACCCTTGGAGCGCCGGCTGGTTCCCAAAGGGGATCATCACAGCGTTGACCTGCAGGGATGGTCGAGGTCGGTCCTGACATGCCCCGAGCCGGTCCGACAGAAACTGCACACCTGCTGCCCAGGGTGCTGTGTCATGTGGCCCGAATAATGTAGTGGCTGGGTTAGGGACTCTCCTAGACCAGGGGGCTAGCTTTGATCCCACACACAGGCTACCTGTGGGCTTGGTTAAGCAGAAGGATGATGTTTATTTGCAAAGATGAGTCTGTTATTGTGACTTCACAGGAATGGCTTCCAGCTCGATCAGAAGCGTGACAGACGGACTCCAAGGTTCCTTTGTGGTGTATACTGCGTTAAATGGAAACTAAAGGGTGTGAGAAGATTCTGAAGAGCTGCAGTCATGGGATTTTGACTATTAATATACTTGAGTGGAGTTCCTGACAGAATCTGCACGTGTAAAATGTAATTTGCACTTTGCCCAACACATTGTGAAGTGTGCGTGTCGGTGTGGTTCGCTGCGGGGGTTTGTAGCTCCTTCGGTAGATGCTGGGACGCTTTCACACCAGACCCGGCGTCGCAGCCTTGGCAGACCTGGCTGTGTTCTCCCGGTGCAGCGTGTTCCTCTGTGGATTTGTTTAAGGCCTCAGCTGGTTGATAACGAGACTGTTCATGTTACGAGGCCAACGGTGCACATTGCAGTGCTGCACACTGTACTGTGCACGTAGAGGTCTGTGATGTGCGTAGGATATCCGTGTTTCAACAACAAACTTTTTTTTGTCCTAATTCGTACTTCCTCTCTCCTCCCCCAGTCTTTATTGACCTCCAGCCCGCCCTTTGGTCCGTCCCCTCGCCTTGAAGATGAGTGACGGAGAGTGTGACTTCTTCTGCTTCTTCCGCTGCTGCTGAGCGTCTTCTGCTCAAACCCCGCCCTCAAGACAGACGGACAGAAAGAGGGGCCAGTAGCATCTCTGTGCCCGCACCGGACCTCCCCCCGAAGAGGACCACTCCCCTCAAGACGCTCCACCTCCCACCAAAAAGAGGCGGAGCTCTTGTTTCAGTGTTTGCTATCCGTCAGGTGTGCTCCGACTGGTAGGCGGGGCCGCACACCTGTCATTGGCCGTCCCGGATGTCTGTGGACATGAACAGCCAGGCGTCGGACAGCAATGAGGAAGACTACGGCGTGAACTCGGAGGAGGACGACGAGGATGACGATGGCGGGGAGGATGACGACGAAGAGGAGGAGGACCAGGGCGACATTGCCGACTACTACGAGGGCGTGGCCAGCGACGTGGAGCAGCAGGGGGCGGACTCGTTCGACCCCGAGGAGTACCAGTTCACCTGCCTCACCTACAAGGAGAGCCAGCGGGTGCTGAGCGAGGAGGTGAACAACGTGGCGGCGGTGCTGAAGGTGAGCTGAGCAGCGGTGACGTGTCAAGGCTACAGCTAGCCTATCGGGCTACAGCTAGCCTATCGGGCTACAGCTAGCCTATCGGGCTACAGCTAGCCTATCGGGCTACAGCTAGCCTATCGGGCTACAGCTAGCCTCAGAAATCACACTCAAGAATCGTCTCTAAAGTTTGATGCCAGGCTAGATCCAATGCATGTGAAAGGGGTGTTTTGCATATGTTCATGTTTGTTTCCCGCGTTTGCATCGTGTTGTTGGAGGGAGGGATCTGTACAAGCTGATTTGGTGAACACGATCTCTGCTAACGGAGTGTAGACTGGCCACTCTAATGTACTTTTCTTCTGCGGGATATCTCCCCAATGAAACAGGAAACGAGGCGTAACTCCGCCCCTTTGAGTTGTTGGCCTTCTGCCCAGGCTGCGTGGCCTCTGCCCCATTAGTCCGTCCATAACAAAGTAGGGCTGCTGGATCCCAGATTAGTGTTGAGCAGACTTTTATATCCAAAGCCGCTTGTAGTGAACGGAGAGGGATATGATCAAGGAGCTGGTATGGGTGATGCATCTCAGTCTGCAGACATAAGTAATCAAACCCCGCTCCTCTTTTTCTTGTGGTCGATCACACTATCCATGACGGTTTCCCGTCTCGCAGGTGATAAGCAGTTGCAACTTAAAATAATTGTCCTATATGATGCACTTTCCTATATCGTAAGAGGCTCAGGTTTTTGTAGGCAAGGTGCTATCGTATCTGCTCGTTACACAGATGATCAGCGGGGCCGGGCGGTTGGATCTTCTCCCTTATTCTCATTCTGGCCAATCACAATAGCAGGATCTCAAAGAAGCACCGCCCTTTTACAAAGCACAGGTTAAGTCTCACTCGGCCTATTCCGGGGGCTAGGGGGACAACAAAATACAATCACGTGGCAGAACCAGTGGTTCAGGGGAGACCTGCCAGACGTGCTGGACCCGCTCCAGCACCAACCCGCCGCCCCGACAGGGCCTTGTATTTCATGGACCTTGGCTCAGGAGACACTGGTGGGGCATCTAATGGGATGTTGCCTGGGAAGAGTTTTGTCCGGCAGACAGCTAGCGCCAACAACCTCAACCGCATTATAATGATGGAATGCAAAAACGACATTATTCAGTTGCTGTGACAGTGTTGGTAGGAATACAACAAAAGAATAGAACGGAGACAGGCATTGTGTTCTGAATTGTAGAGATGCGTTGGGATTCTAGTGGTCTTGGAAAAGTGATGCGTCACATGTAATTTCTTCTTTGTTTGTGGTCCCATCTCCCTTCCATCCTGTCTCTCCGTCCTCTCTCCCCTCTCAGGTATTACCAGCCGTCGCCAAACTGGTTCTGGTACATTTTCACTGGCAGGTGTCGCTAATACTGGACAGGTAATGGATACGCACAATGCCCTCTCACCTTGGTCTTCAGATGTCCTGCCCCTTCTTCAGTTCACCCTGTGTTCTGCTCATGGTTTCCATAGATACAAGTCCAACTCATCTCTGCTGATGTCCGATGCCCTGGTGCAGCCCAGCAGCACCTGCAGAACGCTCCCCGTGAGTCGTGTGTGTTTGTGTGTGACTATAATATATATGTATATATGTATATATATATATATGTATATATATATATATATATGTATATATATGTATATGTATATATATATATATACATGTATATGTATATGTATATGTATATGTATATGTATATGTATATGTATATATATATATATATGTATATGTATATGTATATATATATATATACATGTATATGTATATGTATATGTATATGTATATGTATATATATATGTATATATATATATATTTGAGGGCTGAAGACCTGCCCCAGGGAAGGGATGAACTAATGACTAATACTTCAAATTCAGGTGGTAATCTCTGCGCTCATCACCGCTGTTTGTTTCTCTGTGTGGGTGCGTTTGTTTCGTAGGCCCCCCAGTCCCTCCAGTGTGGGGTGTGTCTCCAGGTGGTCCGGAGGGACGCCCTGCTGGCTCTGCCCTGTCAGCACTCCTTCTGCAAAGCATGCTGGGAGCAGCACTGCACTGTGCTGGTCAAGGATGGCCTGGGAGTGGGTGAGTCCTTCCCCTGTGTGCGGGTGTGTCACGTATCGGGCGAGAATGCGTTCCCTCGTTCATAACTCACCAGCAGACCTCTCGCCGCCATCGGGCCATGATTAGGTCCAAAACCATTTTAAAAAGCGGACCTTCCCCATCCACACAGCTGTGTGTGTCCCATGGATCTCTGAGTCCTTCACCGTGGAGTGCTGACATGGTGTTGTGCACCCTAGAGACGGAAGGAAACAAAAAGAATCTGCATGTGTACCGGATGTCGAGTTGATACGCCTGTGTGTGTGTGTGTGTCTGTGTATGCCAGGTATTTCGTGCATGGCTCAGGACTGTTCCTTGCAGATGCCAGAAGACTTTGTGCTTCCCCTCCTGTCGGGCGAAGAGCTGAAAGACAAGTACAGGCGCTACCTCTTCAGGGACTATGTGGAGGTACCCCCCCCCCGGGTCTTGGTCTCCAGCCTCATGTCTTTCTGTAGTTAACCATCGTTTGCCTAAGTGTGTAGTGTAGTAAAGGACGGATATAAAGATTGGCAAATGAGAGATTTGGTTTAATTTAGGTTTTCGTACCCTGTTAAATAATGGTACTGATACAGATAGATTTATCCTTGCAGTGAATAGAGCGGAATTTGAATGTATTAAATCATGTGGGTTCCCCAAAGAAAAAGAAAAGAAACCAGTAAAAGTCCACAGATTCTATGCTAATGTAGCTTTTATTAAAGCTTCGATAGACAATGTGGAGGAAACCCGTTGTCTACCTTAGACAACGTAGAGCAGGCTAGCGTTCCAATTGAAACAACCCCACTCTTCCCTTCTTGCCCCCTTCCGAAGCCACTCCCCCAAAACATGTGACTAGCTCGCTAGCTTCAACAGCAGGGCTACCTAGCTTTGTGGAAGGCTTGAGTCAGTTAGGCAGGTAGACAGAACCCCTGTACACCATCGGATCGCATGGATTGGGCTGAACGAAAATAATAATAGTCCTGCAGCAGCCACAGATACCAGTTTATTTATGATCATTTGTTTTGTATGGGGATAAGATTTGAGGATCGCAGACATTAAGAAACAAATACTTTTTAGAATACATGGCTATCCCTCGCTTTAATCCACCCTCTCCCGGCTGCAGAGTCACTTCCAGCTTCAGCTGTGTCCCGGTGCTGACTGCCCCATCGTGATCCAGGTTCAGGAGCCCAGGGCCCGCAGGGTGCAGTGCAGCCGCTGCATGGAGGTGTTCTGGTAAGACCCGCCTGGACCGTGTGTACCTCAGCCCAGTCTCTCATGGACCCCAGCCCGGTCCCTCATGGGCCTTAGCCCGGTCCCTCATGGACCCCAGCCCGGTCCCTCATTGACTTTTTTCTGGTCCCTCATTGACCTCAGGCCGGTCCCTCATGGACCACAGCCCGGTCCCTCGTGGATCTTATTCTGGTCCCTCATGGACCTCAGCCCGGCCCCTCATGGACCCCCAGCCCGGTCCTTCATGGACCTTAGCCCGGTCCCTCATGGACCTTATTCTGGTCCCTCATGGACCTCAGCCCGGTCCCTCATGGACCTTAGCCTGGTCCCTCATGGACCTTATTCTGGTCCCTCATGGACCTTATTCTGGTCCCTCATGGACCTTAGCCTGGTCCCTCATGGACCTTAGCCTGGTCCCTCGTGGACCTCAGCCAAGTCCTGCATGCAAGCCACTCGTTTATCTGGATATTAATTACAACGTGCAAATGGGAATTATTTATAAACGGTTTCACTTGATCTACCAGCATATAAGGACTGGTACTGGGTCTATATCTGTAACCGGGTCTATTCCAATTGTTAAGCCTCCAAGAGCTGGGGTCTTTGTTTGTGTGGGTGTGTGATGCCACAGGGGTCAATTATTATTACACAGCCATACCCTAAAAACACGACTGAATGTGTCCTCCTTTGGGTTTCCCTTGCGGCGGCCGTTTAGTTTCAAATGCCGCCAGATGTACCACGCACCCACGGACTGCCCCACCATCCGGAAGTGGCTGACGAAATGCGCGGACGACTCCGAGACGGCTAACTACATCAGCGCGCACACTAAAGATGTAAGGCGTGCGCATGCACACGCGCTCTCCTCCGCAGCGGGCGCCTCGCCGTCCGGCCCGGGTGTTGTGTTTCGCGGTAGCGATGATGTCATGGGTCTGGGTCTTGTCTCTGACTCTGCCTTTCTGATCCACAGTGTCCCAAGTGCAATATCTGCATTGAGAAGAACGGAGGGTGCAACCACATGGTGAGTGTGAACACTGAGAGGGTCCACAGTGATGACCATAGTTTGGGGTCCATACTCTGCGTCTATAGATGTGCAATGTTTATGTATTTGTGTATGGATGTTGTATGCATTTGTTGTTTTGTCACATGTTATCATTTGTGGTGCTCATGTTTCCTACATGAAGGCTAATGCCCTCCATGGTGCTATGATGCAATTAGTATTTCATAGCAATTTTGCTATCAGTATCGTTGTACAATATGTCAATAATGATGTTGTAACCAGTGAGGTGGGGGCAGTAGACTCCACCTATGATGGATATATTTGAACATTAACAAAATGCCATGCTGTTCACATGTAGGGGAAACACCGCTTGTGAGACGGTTCTGAGTCTTGTTTGTCTTGTTTTTTCAGCAATGCTCCAAGTGCAAACACGGTGAGTAACTCGTACGGTTCCGTCCTCCGTACTCTTGTCTGTCTCCCCCTTACACTTGACTTTGTCCCCCGAACTCTGACCGTCCCTCTCTGCTTAACCTGTCTGTACAGCGCACCGTGGACTCTGTCTGGTGGCGCGGGGTTGAATTCCCACGCCGGTTCTGGGTGTTTTGAGCCGGGCCCAGGGCAGTAACAGTCTCTGTGTGTGTGTCTTTTCAGACTTCTGCTGGATGTGTCTGGGGGACTGGAAGACCCACGGCAGTGAGTATTACGAGTGCAGCCGCTACAAGGAGAACCCGGACATCGTCAACCAGAGCCAGCAGGCCCAGGCCCGCGAGGCCCTGAAGAAATACCTCTTCTACTTTGAGAGGGTGGGTGGACCGGAACCAGGTTCTGTTTGGTTCCCATGGTTTAAACTGGTTTGGGACATGGGTTGCCAAGGGATGGTTTTGGACTAGTAGATACAATAATTATTACGGGTATTTATTTTACTTGATTTTTTTATTACATGACCCTAACAGACCATCGATCATGTGTCATGCAGCTCAGTGACCACTGGATGGCATATTTGTGTGTCTAATGCAGACCAGATGGTAACCTGGTCCCCTCCAGTCGTGACTTGCCTAACCTTGTGTGCCGCTGTTCCTCCAGTGGGAGAACCACAACAAGTCCCTCCAGCTGGAGGCCCAGACGTACCAGCGCATCCAGGAGAAGATCCAGGAGCGGGTGATGAACAACCTGGGCACCTGGATCGACTGGCAGTACCTCCAGAACGCAGCAAAACTGCTGGCCAAGGTATTCATAAGCACACGCACACGGACACTCACTCACTCACACACTCACTCAATGAAAGACTTCCACCCGGCAGATCGCTGCAGCTTATCTCCCCAAAGACCAAGAGGTTACGATCAGGGCAGGCTAACCCCCGACAGGCGGCCCTTGTTCACCCGTACACTCCAGAATCACTGTGTTGGAGAAGTCTTCACGCTACTGTTCTGTTACTGCCAATTTACCGCCATTATTCCACCAATTGCGTGATTGACACGGTGAATTGTGTGTTTTGTGTGCCCGTCTAGTGTCGCTACACGCTGCAGTACACCTACCCCTACGCCTACTACATGGAGTCTGGGCCTCGCAAGAAACTGGTGAGCAACATAACAACAAATCCCTCTCCATCTCTAGTGGTAGGTACCCTCTGCTTTCTCTTTCCATAAGCTCCTCCTCCCCCCACCTTCCATCTCCATCATCGCCATTTCTCTCAATTAAATGTTCAAGTGTTTGACACCGCAGGCACGCAGGTGAATAAACGCACAACGCGCATGTTGTCACTCTCCTCCCCCCCCCCCCCCGCCCTCCTGCAGTTTGAGTACCAGCAGGCCCAGCTGGAGGCGGAGATCGAGAACCTGTCGTGGAAGGTGGAGCGGGCGGACAGCTACGAGAGAGGCGTGGTGGTGGGCGGGGAGGGCGAGCTCAGTGCCAACGACAGAGGGGTGAGCGAGGGGGTGGGGCCAAACCCTGGCGGGGAGGGACTTAGCCCGGGTGGGAGGGACCAATGGGTAGGTCTTCTACCGACCTATAGGGGGCTGGCAGTTGTTCGAATGCAAAAACACTTCTCACAATTAGGACCGTTAATGGTCTTTCATTCTTGTAACGGAGAGCAGTTTGTTTGTTCCTTATTCGGATCTCCGTGTCTGGTTCAGCTCCGTATTATGTATTTTGAGAGGCCCTTGGTTGATAAAATATTGATTAAGGATCGAATTAATGAGGTTTGTCCAGAGACGACTGCTATGTAGCTGTTGAGTTGTCGCCCTTAAAGGAGAAGGAGACGCAAAGCTAAGTTAGATGTTTTTATCCGATTCTACCAAAAGGCTATACGTTTTGAGTCATGGGGGCATCGGCTGATGTCAAAAAGAAATCGCTTTTTTAAACCACTTACAAGGCTAGAAGTAGCCTGACACTTCTTTGGTAGTATAATGAGGGTCTTAGCATAAAACGAGGCATTCATGACTTTGTAAGTGTACATATGGTTTATTGAAAAGCATATTTTATACACACAATTCCTTCAGTATATCCACGTCATATCCTTTTTGAGACTGAATCAGTCAATTGAGGAACACCGAGCAAGCGCGCGAGCGAACACAGAGCAAGCGTGCTTGGCTGTAACAAGGGAACTGGGGGTGCGTGTGCACGCTTGCTCTGTGTTCTTCAATCGATTCTCCAGCCTCAAAGAAGGCATGACGTCGACAGGTGAACTACTCAAGGTATTGCCTGTATAAAATATGCTTTTTTAACTATCTGTGCACTTACAAAGTTGTCAATTCCTTGTTAATATGTTAAGACCCTCATTATACTACCAAAGCAGTTGTAATGGGTTTAAAAAAGTGATTTCTTTTTGACATAAGCCGATGCCCCCCTGACTCAAACGTATAGCATTTTGGTAGAATCGGATTAAAACATTTAACTTGGCTTTGTGTCGTATAGGATTTCTTTTTCTCTACACCAAACGTTCAAACTCGTTCTCATACTAAACATATCCCAGAACCATTTTACACCTAAGTTCTCCTTTAATGGGCCAAAGTTTCCTGTACTGCCATCTAAAGCCTCAAGCAGTCTCGTTGCCTATAATTTTGATCTTAACAGGTGTATTGAAGCAATGGGTGAGGTCAAGGACGCTACACTCGCATCTCTTACAGCCTGTGGGTGGGGACGGGGGGAGTTAAACTGGCAGGGTGTGAGTGCAGCATAAAAAGAGGTGGGGGAGCAGGGAAGATGGGGGGAGGGCGGCACTGGGTTGAGGGTGAACTGGATGATTGTATGCAATTATTTGATCCAGTAGTCACATTACTTGGTAATTTGCCCAATGCAATTATTGCCTGAAATATTAGTGCAGCACTGTAATTGTGTGTGTATGTCTTTTAGTTTTGGTACCCTTTTATTTAGTTCTAGGCTGCAACAAATCATGCGTGAGTCTTCTGGCCATCATGCTGACACCTGTTTTTTGTTTGGTCCGGCAGGATCTGGAGAATCAAATGCACATCGCAGAGCAGAGGAGACGCACACTGCTGAAGGACTTCCACGACACCTGAAGCTCAGACACCCCCGCCAAACACCAGCATGCCCCACCTACTACCATCCATCCATCCTTCCTCCCTTGAACCCCTTCCATCCTCCCTTGACCATCACACGGTCCATACGTCCATCACCTCTCCTCTCCTCCTCTCTGCTCACCTAACTCTCCTGTGTGTGTGTGTGTGTGTGTGTGTGTGTGTGTGTGTGTGTGTGTGTGTGTGTGTGTGTGTGTGTGTGTGTG
>JAOPJJ010000001.1:12918464-12931587 GCA_027122795.1 Enchelyopus cimbrius
GGGGGGGCTGCACGCCTGTCAGACTGAAATAGCATCAGAGGTTGGGGTAATGGGCCCCTGGATGACTCAGAGCAACGCCGCCGTAGGTTGGGGGTTGGCCGGATTATATGTTGTCAATGCTGAGTAATGGGTATTGAAACGAAACCACTCTCTCGCAAAAGGTCTACTTTAGGCTACTTAATCGTTATTTGTGTTTATTGTGTTGGTATGTTTTTCAATCTATTACCTTCTGGGAATCTAAATGTGCCAAAATACAAGAAAAAATCCCAAACCTATGTGAATATAAACATACAATTCTGAAATTGTAATTCAACAGTCAACGTGAGTGCTGTTTCCCCTTGTCAACTACATTACCCATAATACCTTTCTGCTCACGCTGTTGTTTCGAAGGTTTTGAGTTGAAGGCATTCATTCCCCTCGACAGTACGGAGTCCACTCAGATCACTCCGCTGCCTCTAAGCACACCACCAGGGGTTCGCTGAGACGTCGTTTCCTCCAAACTTGACCGGGACGAAACGCTGAAGGATGTGGGCACGGTTACTGGGTCGGAGCGTGGTTGTGGGGTCTGGCGTGCGGGTCCCGAGGGAATGTGTACGGGTCGCAGGAGCTGCAGGGGGGCCCCAGCAGCACCGCAGGCACGCTGCAACTTCAGAGGTAACTTCACCCACCCGTCAGCTGCTCTATATAACAATGTGGACTCCTTCACCTCTCCCCCGTCCTACACCTTTGCATAGTCGCAATTTATTGAGTATTTGCTCACTTGCTCACTAACTTGTAGGCCTGTGTGAGTATCCAGATTTAGGCCTAACTGATTAAATTAACGTGGGATTATATATATTGTTTATAATCAATTATTTAAATAGTAACTATTTTTTTGTAATGTTCTGAGTACCCCCTGCAGTACTCCAAAGTACCCCTAGGGGTACGCGTACCCCCATTTGAGAACCATAGTTAATGTAAATGCTATATGTCCGTCTACACATGTATCTGACTTTGATTGTATTATCTATTCCTGTTATAAATGCACAGTGTGGCAAAGCAAAACTATTATTATTTGGTTGCCGTTGCTTTAATGTCAGAGAGGTCAGTCCATGCGGACTTAATGAACATCTGCGCTGCACAGCCCAGTGGAGCAGATGATCAGCCAGATGAAAAGCACGAGTCAGGGACTCTCGTGCCTTAATATCGTCCAGTTGAAACCAAATAGAAAATCTCCTTTAATTCGTTTAACGTCTTGAAATGTAATAAGGGATTTAGTCATAGCCCAAGCGTTGTGATACAGGCCTACCCTAGTAAGCGTTATTATAGGCCGATCACTCAAAATCAAAATATTGTTGTATTTTGCTGGTGTACAGGTGTGTAGATTCCTGTGTGTTAGCTGTGTGTTAGTAGTATCATGATCCACTGACTGCAGTCCTTGGCCCCCTGCTCCAAGTTTGACCAGGACCATCTCCATCATGATCAGGACCAGGCCCGCGTTGAGGCATTGGGCAGGAGGGCTGCTGCCATGGGCCCCGGCCACAAGGGGGCCCCGGATTGGGACTTTTCAAATGCTTTTTAAAATTTTATTTCCCAATCCGTAGTGTTGACCATGTTGTGTTATTGTCAAGTTAGTGTCCTCTAATCACAGCCAGGCAACCACGGTTTCATATGAGGCAATTCGAAAATATGATGCAGAAGGCGGCCGCCTGCCAGTCTAGGCCTGTTTGCGTTTGCGGCAGAGAGAATAGGCTTTATTTTTTACTTGGTTCGTGATAATATGATATATCATGGTTGATATTTTTGGTTCATTACCTCTTCATGTTTGTAGGCTACTTGTTTCTTTGTATGTTGGTATACAACACGATTCAATTCCACAAGTCCTATAAAATCAAGTTTAATTTAAAAGGACATCTGTAGTAGTACTACAGATGACATCTGTAGTAGTACTGTCAATAACTGATGTATATATGTATGTATATATATATATATATGGCTCCTTGCCCCAGGGCCCCAAAGAATCTTAAACTAGCCCTGTTAAGGACAGAGCGTTTAACTTCTGGAACATTTGAACTGCAGGTATTATGGTGAAGCACACACTTTGGCCTTTACTTTGTGTAGCCAGACCTCTGTGTCGTAACGTGCCGTAATGTACACCTCTTATTTTGATAAGCTCTTTTCTCACGGCTTGTTTAAAGGTCGAAGGTTAGATTGGTAGGGTAGAAATTAATAAGTAATAAGTAACTTAATAAGTACCCTATCAATAGCGTGAAAGCCATGTGTTATCACATGTTATTGGCTCTATAAATTAAAGCTTTATCTTTTACCTGTCCCCCGACGACTCACTTTAGTTTGGAAAAGGCTCGCTATGTTATAATCAATATACTGAGCATGTCGCTTTCATAATATTTTGTTAAATGACTTGGTCTTCATTTATCAGGTATATTTATAAGACAAAAGTAAAGTAGTGAATTATTTCAGGTGTTTCAAGTAGTGAAGTTTTTTTTCAATTTTTCCTAATCTCAACTTTATGTTTCTCACAACTGACAGTTTCAAAGATCAAAACTTTCTCCATTGATGTGTAAAATTGCTGTCTCTCTACTCTATGTAAGTGTGGTTCTCTCATGCATGCAGCCCAGAATGTGGATGTCTGCTCAGTGTGTCGTTGCTGTGGTGCCCAGGCATCCCTGAAACAGACGGTGCTGTATGACTTCCACCGGGCCCAAGGAGGGAAGATGGTGGGCTTCGCTGGGTGGAGCATGCCTGTGCAGTACAAGGACAGCCACATCGTGTCCCACATGCACACCAGGGAACACTGCTCCATCTTCGACGTCAGCCACATGCTACAGGTGGAAGGGTGTACATGCTACATGCACAATGACAGACATGCACACAGACATGTTCACGTGTTGACGTGTTGTACGCACAAGCATGTACAGAGTCATGCACACAAAACTTGCATGCGGGTAAACTCTGAAACACTGCTCGGCAAGAAAAACGAATAATTTGGTGATGCATCATCAAACTACTTCCCAGCATTGTCATTGTTTAAGATCAACTTTGTGTGAATTAATAAATAGTAAATGTTTATACATTGGGGCCAGCTATCGCTTCATCATACTATGCTCAAGGGTTACACCTTAAAATAAGCTGAATGTTGTTTTTTTCTCCTTGTCAGACCAAAGTGCACGGCAAAGACAGAATCAAGTTTATGGAGTCGCTGGTGGTTGCAGATATTGCAGAACTGAAGGACAACCAGGTGGGTTCCAACAGCAAGATAAAGGTTCAGTTACAATGTGTACTCCTCTCCACCACAACATGGAGTTCCAGCATATGCCCACGTTGCTTTGAATCCTGAATGTTCCATTCCTGTGATTCCTGTGACTGGCTTTTGAAAGTTGGAAAGTGTAACATAACTTTAACACAGAAAAACGTTTATCACCACCAAATAGTTTACTTATGAATGATTTCCTACGCAGCAACCAATCAGGAACCCTCTTTCTCCGCTCTCTCCTTATCAGGGTACACTGACGCTTTTCACCAATGAGAAGGGAGGAATCATAGACGACCTCATCGTCACCAAGACAGACCAGAACTACCTCTACGTTGTGTCCAACGCTGGCTGCTCCGACAAGGACTCTGCGCTCATGAAGGTACCTCCAGACAGGAGGGCCTGCTGGCTGACAAAGCAATCCCCACACAGAGACGGGATAACAATACAACATGAATGAAGAAATCATTCATACACAGACAGAGATAGAGGTTTAAAAAAAATAATCCAGGCACTGAGGCATGTTAGGCAGAATCCTAAAGTAAAGTGTGTGTGTGTGTGTGTGCGTGTGTGCAATTTGTAGGCCAAACTGGCTGAGTTCAAAGCAGCAGGTCTTGACGTGGATCTGGAGTTCCTGGACCAGGCTCTGATTGCCATGCAAGGTGTGTGATACATCCATGTTAAGGTGTACTTGTTCAGGATTTACAGAATGCACACAGTGAGGCTGAATCTTAAAGTGTGTGTGTGTGTGTTTGGGTGTGTGTATGTGTCAGGCCCCTCCATGTCTCAGGTTTTGCAGGCGGGGATGAAAGAGGACCTCGGGAAGCTGACCTTCATGACCTCGGCCCTGGCCACGGTGTTTGGCGTTCCAGACTGCAGGGTGACACGCTGCGGGTACACAGGAGAGGACGGCGTAGAGGTTAGCGACTGGTTAGCAGTTTGCTGCTATTGGCTCACTATTCCTTACTGTTCATTAACTATAGAATGGCCTTACAGTAGCTGTTCATTATCTCTACATTAATTGTGTAGAAGTTGTCAAGGGTCTTTGTCCATCAAATGGATGCGGACTTGGTTATAGCGTTTTCCGCTAATATGTGTCGTTAGACATGGGTCACCATTGTTTCCCCTTCACTTCACAATCTGTCTGTTTCTCTACTAGATCTCAGTTCCGCTCTCCCGTGTGGTGGAGCTGACGGAGAAGTTGTTAGCTAACAGCGAGGTTAAGCTAGCAGGCCTGGGTGCTAGGGACAGTCTGAGGCTGGAGGCGGGATTATGTCTCTATGGCAACGACATTGATGAGACGACCACACCTGTGGAGGCCACCTTAGTCTGGACACTTGGTGAGGCCCTCGATTTTGTCTTTTTTTTATCAATCGGTTGATAGAAAGAAATAATACAAACGTGGAAGTTGTATAAGTTTTGTAGTGTGACACATTGTGAAAACACATGTTACGCACGTTATCACAACGTGTTGATAAGCAGGTTAATGCTAGTTGTTACTCAATTCGTCTCATATTCCTCATAAGTATTATGAGTCTTTCAGCAAACACTTTCAGTGATGCCTTTAGGTAGGCTAAATAATGGGGAACAAACCCAGAGCCTTTCCGCTAGGAGTCCAATACCCTAGCACCCTGTATTCTGTCATGGTACATTGATCTCAAAATCAATGTGTTGGTAATCACGTCAAACGTAAACCCCACCCTCCGTGTTCTCCTCGGTTCTGCGTTCCGCCAGGCAAGCGTCGCCGCCTGGCCCGGGACTTCCCTGGCGCTGACGTCATCGTTCCCCAGATCAAGGCGAAGACGGCGAGGAAGAGGGTGGGACTGTTGTCCACTGGACCCCCTGTCAGGCAGCACACCCCCATACTCGGCCCCGACGGAAGGGTCATAGGTCAGACAACACACTTGGTGTGAATTATAGTGTGTCTATATGTTCATGGAATAATTTCATTATTATTATTACTACGACATTTTCGGGATACATTTTAGTTTCTTGTGGCTCGCAGGTGAGGTGACCAGTGGTTGCCCCTCCCCCTGCCTGAAGAAGAACATTGCTATGGGTTACGTGGAGGCGGCGTTTGCCAAGAATGGCACCGCGGTGCAGGTGGAGGTGAGGAAGAAGGCGTCGCCAGCTGTCGTCACTAAGATGCCCTTCGTCCCCACCAACTACTACTCTGGAAACTAGAGGAAAGGCATACAAACTCTTGAATGAATATAAACACCCACTCTGTTTCTTCATTGATGGAATAGTCGCCGGGGCTGCCCCCTTGTGTTGGTTTATGGAGCTGTCGGAATGAACTCCCAACTGACAGAATTCCACAAACTTGCTTCTGTGAAATCCCTTTCTGATTATTCCAATTTCAAATCTCTATTCACACAATCAACAATGAATCAAATCTCAAAAGGACATGAGAAACTAAACCGAATAGAAAATAATCACTGATGTGATGACTGATATTCACTGCTAACAACAGCTCCTATAAAGACACAATGCTTCTATGGCATGTTTAAGCCAATTTGAGATGTGGATAATAGTCCCTCAACCTCTAAAAGTGTCTAAAACTGCCTCCAACAACACCTCTGTGTTGCTCTACGATGGGGTATTATGCAGTGTCATGTTTAGTCAGTGTCATGTTTAGTAGAGTTGGACAATACCCCTAAAGCTGAAGCAATTGTATTTGTTTAATTCCCCTTACACTTCCCAGCTTTTTTTATTTCAAGGCTGCATTGTGTGTCTTATCTGAAGCACAGTAGGCTCATAAGGTACTCCAAATAAGAATTAAAAACCATGTTTTTCTTATTTAATTTCACTAAACTAACGGTTTGAGTACACTGCTGAGTAAGACATTTAATTTGATCAGTGTGCCATTGGTTAAAAAGTGACATTGTACATTCCTACTGTAGTGTATTATATATTATGTGGATATCATTACATGTTATGAAATTGGATAACAGTTCAATACTTGTATATACCAATAATAATTGCCTCTAGGTTTATGACCAAGCTATAACACGTTTTTATAATAACACATTTTTTATGTTTGAAAAGTGATACATGTAATAAAAAATCAACAATATGTGGTACTTTTCCGATGGTATGAGTAGTTTTTTGTGCCATTTTCCAACTTTACTGTATGCAAATGTGACGACGTGCGCGGGAGTTGTACTATCTGGCAACAGATAGTTGTAGATATCTGCCAATCCCTCAACAGAGACGTTGTGGATATCTGGCAACCCCGCCTACCGGTGTAACAAGCAGCTACTGAGAAAATGGTGGACTTCGCGACAGCAACGTGCTCAAAACTCCGTCCTAAATACCTTCCAAAATCCCTATCTTCTCAACCTGGCATTAAATATAGGTTACCCGGAGATAATCAAAGATAATAGTAATTGAAAACGCGAAAGAAAGAGCATTTTCCAGTTCCCACTCCTCTCTTATACCAGGAAAGTTGGTCTAGAGTTGGGAAAAGGCTCCGGTGTTGATTGCTAACCGGGAGGTTAACGTTAGCTCCGTTTAGCTTCTCGTTGAGTATCTGGATGTGCTTCCGTGAAAGACGTTGGGCTGTCACTAAACCGAGACAACGGACACCTTGACATTGTCTCGTGCTGCTGCCCTCAAATCAACTGTCAACCCTGCGGGCGTCCTCACCTGACAGCTGGACAGATCGCAGCTCGCTAGCTCTCGTTAGCTCGTGTTCACCGGCGCTGGGAGGAAACATGCCGCGGAGTAAGAAGGGGAAACGTGGCTCAGGCAAAAGTGGTAAGAAGCAGACCTTTAACTATAGCGTCCAAAGACTTATTCTAATGTGCAAATAAGCTGTTATGTACACTTTAAGCCAGAATGGTTCACATTTACATGTATGTTTGGAGGTCGAGGGACCATTGCCATATGGCACGCATTCATGTGAGAACCTTGTTGTTTGTATTTTTATTAAGGGACAATACTCGAATGGGCTCGACACACCTTCCATACGTTTCCATATACTCATAGCAAGCTTCTGAAAGCTGTGCCTTCCTATCAAAAAGTGGTTTCAGTTAATGATCTTAAAACAGGACCGGCGGCATTTGGATGCTGTTGTTGCTGAGACTAGACACATGGGGTGTCAGCGAGTAGCCGCCTTATTTTAGCTATAGTGTCATGTTTCTCAGGGTACTGCTATTTTGGAGCGACCAACTTCAGTTCCGTTTAGTAGTTATTTCGGGGAGGGCTTTAAGGGAGCGATATTGATCTATAGGCAAATCCTTTGAATTTCTTAAGAGGTGGTGTGGTCCTCGCATGTGTCTTGTAGGGCGTTCCTTATGTTATAAAACGACTTATTTCCATTGGGACACAGACTTCACGTGCAGTAAACGAGAGAGAGTGTGTGACACACGTTAGGAATGCTGCACCCATATGGAGGGAGAGGACTGAGTCAACAGTTTACACTTTTAACACTCTGTATTATTATTATATCATCTTGATTGTTGTTCCAATTGTAGTTTGACAATGTAAACTGTTCCTACTGTACTTGGGACATACCACTCAACGTTACACTTTTCTATCTTTCCATCATTCTGTGTGACACGATCTCTGAATCTCTCACCTATCTCCATCCTTGCCTATCCCCATCATTCTCTCTAAACATTTATGCCCAATACCTCTCATGCCCAATCTACCCTTGCATTGGTCTCTTCCCCGGCTCCTCCTCATGTCCATCATCCATCCATCCCTCTGAACATGGTCCTTTGCAGGTTCTCTTCGACAGGATGTTCTCCAGCTGCAGCTCTCTGCTAAAGCTCCACTGTCACTGTTGAAAGGTAACGATAATAACTTGTGGCTGTCTAACCGCTGTAGACAAAGCCTGCTTCAAACCAGCATCAACTCTCCACTGTGCGACTGCTCAGACCACTCAGACCGAGCCTCATTTGCACCGTCCTGCGCTGTATTTTTTATAACCAAGTGGTCCTTTCTCGTCAGGTCATCTTTTGGCTTTCTAAACGCATCACATTTGCTTTACGTCATGCCAACTTAAGCTGTCCACGCCAATTGGAAGACTTTTCTGTGTTCAATAACTTACTAGGCATCACCTGGTTTCCCCTTCAGGTGCGACGGTGCTTGTCACATTTCTTCTTGACAACCCTTCATGTTGTGCCGTGCGTGTCCTTCATCTGGCTTCATCAGTACATTCAGTCATTTCAGCCTGCATGGCCTCCCCTTTAACCCAGGCTGAATCTCTATATGATGCTATCTGCTTGCACTGATGTGCCAATACACATCCAGTAACATTGCTGATTTGACCGCATGACCATTGCGTGAATTGAATTGCGTCGATGGATTCATTACTTTGTAGAATTCTGTCACATCACAGTTCCTCACCATGAGGCATTTTTCATATATCAATGCATCAAAAAGTAAATTTCATTTGGAACTTTTCACCATGGCTCTTTGCATGAGATGTGAGTGAACATTGATTTCATTGAAGACACTGGAATCTTGGTTTTATTTCCGAGAGACTCCTTCAAAAGGCTTATTTCTATATTGTAGTAGAGCATGACTTTCAGTTTGGCCTACCCACCCATGTCGTCATGCACTATTATGGTCTTTGTGTCAAAGCGATATAAACTCTGCTTCCCTTTGTATTGATGACCTGGTTCCTGTCCTTCATCTCTTTATTTCCAGCACCTTTGCATACTGCACATTGTTCCAGTGTGCTAGTCTATGCTTTCCAGGCCCATCTTTATACCACGCTATTGTTGTGCAACAATGGTGATATGTTTTCTGCCCGTGTTGCACCTGCCACTGAATGATGATGGTTTCATTTCTATGACATAGAATTTCGGGTTTTGGAGAGATGATGGGATGGGACATGGGATCGATGTTGGCCCAGTCAAGTCCACAATGCCAGTTAATGTGGAAAAGCAGTTTTTGTGTAAAAAGGTTTTCTGTTAATTTCAAAAAGCTTTACTTTTGTTTGTGAATTAAATAAGAGTATAGTGTGGTATCATGGCCTTCGATTTAATATATTTAGCTACTGGTAGGAGATCGTTTGAAGATCCATGTGAGATCCATAAGCCACAAACCAAACCATGCCTACTTTGCCCTGATTGGCTGCCGTCCTTGAAAAGGGGAGATTTTATATTTGAGTTCAAATATGTACTCATGACACTGGTAATTAAGTTCAAATATGTACTTGAGTGTGTGCACTCAAATATGTACGATTTAGAAGGGTGTCCTTCTAGAAGTTAAAATATTTACACCACAAGGATTTCTTGCCTCTAGGGCTCCCTGTCAAGGGATACAGGTAGACTGCACTAATTGTGCTTCAAACCCAGAACCTTTCTGCTTTCAGTCTAACACACTTTAGAACTGCACTGTTCTGCCCCATGAACGCAAATGTAACCACTCTGCTAATTAAAACTAAATGTTTTTAAAAAATCAATCGTAATCTCAAAGCAAGAAAGTGATGATCCATGTTTGACTGCAGCCTGTGTAGGTGGGTGTATGGGTATTTAGACTCTGGAGTCAGGGTTGAGTGTGAGGACATTAGATAATGGTTGAAGGTGTGTGCTATGTGCTATCTCAGCATGTTAGGTAATTCATCATGATGAATTACCTAACGATGTGTGGCTGAGATTCTGCAATTTTTTTAAATAGATTTAAAATGGGTTTAATTTGTTTTACTAGTTACACCTAAATGTGACGACATTGTCGTGTTGCTCTATTGGTTCAGTGGCAAGCAGCATGCTATTTCTTGCATAATCTGAAAGAATTTAAGTGGAACACATACTGTACATGTTATCTATCTAACGCATAGTTTGTGTTATATTTGTAGAATTGTAGAGTGGGCCGCTGATATAATTTACAAAACACGAATTAGCCAAGTGTCTTACACGGATACCAGAATGAAAGTAAATATTAGGCTAACCTGTAGCCAGCCTACATCTCCCATGAAGCAGCCTGGCAGTAACCAAAAAGCATAGCATCTGGGTCACCCTGGCCCAACCTTGTTGACCCATGCGCGCACACACACGCAAACACACAATTAGAACTACACTCGCCTCTCAATGACCATTCCATTCTTTCCCCCCCTCTGTCATGACCCAGTTGAATGAACTGACTGGAGCCTGTTAGCTGCTGTAATCCCACTAGCCTTATCTGTATCCCTGAGCCAGCAGGACCTCAGGCCTAGGCCCTGTTAGCTGTTCACAGAGCAAACGTGGTTACATTCATATTTGTAGGCTAATGGTAAATTGGGTTAACCCACATAGTTCATTCAAAGATATGAGTATATGGTTGCAGTCACACCACCCTAGGCAAGTGTAGCCTATGGGGATATATTCCAAAAATATAATTCGTTAATTCTGTTCACCTCAAACCCCTGGTGCTTGGTTACGGATAAATCCAGACAGCTGAGCTCAGCAAGCTAGCTGGTCTTAGCTTGAGCTGGTGCAACCCTCTAGTCCGTGCCATTAATAACCAACGAGCCATGTGCTGTTCAAACATCACAGTGTTGAAGATGTATATATTCTTCAGAAAAATAGTCCCAGTTCTGGTGAGGGCCTTTCATCGTCTGCCATGGGCTTTTATAGTTTGCAGAGTGTATGTGGCACTCCGGTGTGGGCCCTCCTACTACCCCACACTGGCACCCTGTCAGGGTCTGGAGCCCAGAGCCTCCTGGTCACCATGCCCACCATGGGAAGGCCACTCTTGTCATGTTCACTCACTCACTCACTCCCCTCCTCTCTCAGGTGGTAGGAATGGGGTGAAGGGGGAGTCGGGGGCGAGCGATGACGACCTGGCGTCGGACGTGATGAGTCACTACAGCAGCACCAGCGAGAACGCGTCGGCCCTGGAGGACGGCACCGGTAACGCCGACCTTCCTTCCTACCCATCTACCTACCTACCCCCCTTCCTTCCTACCCACCTTCCTACCTACCTACCCCCCTTCCTTCCTACCCACCTACCTACCTACCTACCTACCTACCCCCCTTCCTTCCTACTCACCTACCTACCTACCCCCCTTCCTTCCTACCTACCTACCTACCCCCTTTCCTTCCTACCCACCTACCTACCTACCTACCTACCTACCTACCTACCCCCCTTCCTTCCTACCCACCTACCTATCCACCTACTTACATTCATGGAATTAAAGGTGTGTGTGTGTGTGTGTCTCAGCGGTGGAGGCGGTGGACGAGCTGACGGCCCAGGAGGAGTCGGACGACAAGCTCCGACAGGGCATAGAAGACCTCACTGACAAGAGGTGAGCCTGGCCCGCAACACACAGACATAGTCTCTCTGCCTCTCTCTGGGGCCTCTCCATGTCTCTCTCTCTGTCTATTCATTTCCATTGTCTCTCTAACCACCTCCCCATCTCTATGTTGTGTCTCTCGTTCCCCCTTTCCCTCACCCTCTCTCCCTGTCTGTCTCCCCCTCCAGTGCCAAGACACGCCAGGCGGCTCTAGAGTCCCTCCGCCAGGCCTTCTCCTCCAGGGTGATGTACGACTTCCTCGCGGAGAGACGCATCACCGTCACCGACTGTCTGGAGCGGTGCCTCAAAAAGGGTGAGGGAGGGGGGAGAGGCAGAGAGGGTGGTGTAGAGACGGAGAGGTGGAAAGAGAGTGAGTACAGAGAGCTAGAGGGGGGCGAGCTCTAGAGAGAGGGAGTTAAAGAGAGGTGATTCATTTGATTGATGGTACTTCTTAATACCACACACCTATGACCAAAGTCAATATCGATTTGCCGTTCAGCGTTGATGGTGACCTTTGACCCCGTGGGTGGTGTGTGCAGGTGGAGGTGAGGAGCAGGCGGCGGCTGCCACGCTCTTCATCCTGCTCTGCGTCCAGCTGGGTGGCGGGGACGAGGCAGAGGAGTGCTTCAAGATGATCCGCCCCCTCTTCAGTGCCATCCTGATTGACGGCGGCGCCAGCGTATCCGCGCGCCAGAGTGTAAGTGCTTCACATTCTGTCATAGAATTCATTTCGGGGCTTAAAGGGCCACTTCACCAGTTGAAACACGAATATGTATTGAAAGTGGGTCATATATGTAGTCGAATAGTAGCATACATTTCCAATTTTGTGCTTTCTTGACCGAGAAAATTAAAATTAAAATAAAAAATTCCATTCAAAAATATGACTGGGTTTCTAACGATGCAACGTTTAATGCAAATGGATGAATTGTCCCTTTAACCAATCAGAGCCCACTTGATCTTCGTCGCCGTGCAAAACGGTGACATCACCAGGCACGATCACAGCCAGTCGGAAACAAAGTATAGTCGACCGCTGTCATTGAGTTTAGTGTGCGTGAACCTCCCTCCCTCCCTCAGTGTGCCAGGGCCCTGGGGTTGTGCTGCTATGTCTCTGCTGCTGAAGACGGAGAGGTGAGCTCTTCCTGGCCCACACACTACATAACCTAAGCCCACTGCTGTGCTGTTCTACTCGTTGAAACCTATTATTATTCAAGTATTTTCAATTGTTCTTCTCCATTTTGAGTTTAATGATTATGTATAATAATATGCCAGAAATTAATTCAACGTCTCCCTCTCATTGGTCCGTCTCCCAGGACCTGGTGCGGTCCATGGGCCAGCTGGAGACGGTCTTCATGTCTTCCTACCCCAACAGGGAGGGGGCACTGCCCGCGGCCAAGCCAGGCCACGCGGGGCTCTGCGGTGCCGCCCTGCAGGCCTGGGCCCTGCTGGTCACACTGTGCCCCGTGTCCCGACTGGCCGTGCTGCTGGACCTGTACGTTTGCCTGCTGCATGGCTGCTCTGTGCGTTTATAATGTACAATGTTAGAGGGATGGTGACCTCTTACTGAAGTACCCGTTAGTGGCTGAATAATTAAAGGCTGAGGAGGAAAAAAGGGTGAGGGAGAGCTCTTTTATCGAGCTAAAACAAAC
>JAOPJJ010000001.1:13301537-13313981 GCA_027122795.1 Enchelyopus cimbrius
GGGGCGTTTCTCAATACCGCATTGCATTGTGCCGCAAGAAAGATGGGAATTTACCACTTACCACTTCCCACTTACCAGTCAAATGGAACACAGCATTACTCGCTAGAAGAGCAGGATTGGGTCACATAGGGTGGAGTTTAATTGACGAACAGTCCTATTCATGTGTTAGAAGTGTTTTTAACTTGATGAACGACAGAAAAATAGGTTGAGTATCATGAAGCATGTGTTTGGTCACGAGCTGTTCCCATGGCTTATGAAAGCCTAAACTTGGCCACTGCAAATTTAACATAGGCTACAATACGATTATGTTTGGTATGGAAATCGAATCTTATTTTAGATAAGGCAGTAGAATGACTATTTAATAGAATATGTAATCAGATTGTAGAAATCTCATGTCACCGACATTCAGTAAATGAACTTTGATTTGAAACCAAAATTCAAGAAATGAATGCCACCTTACAGAACAGCCCCCCTCATGGTCCACATTAAAAACCAAGTCTAGCAGTTCTAAATATGTAATAATATGAAAAGATAATAAGTACCCCTTAATGTATCCTGATCATTTGAGGTCATCACATGGCACCTGCAGGAGTTCCCAGTATGAGCCAATAAACTTATCTCCATGCTTGTTTGTTTTAGCTTTTTGTTTTTAGTGTTTTTGTAGCATGGAGGTGTGTGAGTTCACAGCAGCTGTGGTGGTGACTTGTATAAAAAGGGGATAGGGACACCTTGAACCTTATTCAGGACATCATGAAGCTTCTGGTCTTGGCTCTGTTTGTTGCGGGCGGTAGGCATCAACCCTGCGTACTTTGTGCATTTTGCATGATTAACCAGATTCTTTTTTGAATTTTATATCAAATGTCTTCATAAATAAATTCGAAATACACAAGCGTATGTATTTTTACATAGGCCTATATTTAATGTATGAAAAAATGCAATATATGTTAATATAAAGATGAAGTGATGAAAAGATTTACACAATGCATTGGATTTTGCGTGGGTGAATACGTTGACTAAGCGTGTGTTCACCATGTTGTAACCCCAGCTTACGGTTGTGGGCTGCCCACGTTCCCCCCCATCCTCACCCGGGTTGTCGGGGGAGAGGATGTCCGTGAGAACAGCTGGCCCTGGCAGGTATGTGCACCAAATATCAGTCATAATTCATGGAAGGCATGGACTGTGAGTGATTGGTTCAGGTGTTCCACACCTGCTCCTTCATGACATATTTCTGAGACTTGGATAAACGCCTCTGGTAAATAATGAATAGCATGAGGGGGACCCCATTGTTTGGATGTTTGGATGAATTTTGTATGTATTATTTGTTAGAATAATAAAGGTGTGTTTTCCATGACTTCAGGCGTCTCTGCAGTACAAGAGTGGCAGCAATTTCTACCACACATGTGGGGGCACCCTCATTGCGCCCCAGTGGGTGCTGACTGCGGCCCACTGCATCGGGTAATAAGCTTGTGTTTTCAGAACGGTCCATCCTTAAGAGGGACAAGGTTTCCCAGAGTAGTGCTGAGATTACCTCAGCGTTCTTATTGAGTGGTTTAAGAATTTAGGTCAAAGTGCCAGCACTTTTTTAAGAGTCATTCTTTATATACAAGCAACCGGCCTGATATACACCATACTGGTTATTTACTTAAATATTCAATTATTACATTTTAAAATATATAAAAAGTTGACCTGAAACCTCAAATGATTTGTTTTGGAATGCATGCCCGGGGGTGGATGCTCCTCATCTGAGCCTGGCTGACTGGTGTCTCTGTGCATGTCCACATGACCATATTTAGAAGTCGCACCTACAGAGTGTTGCTCGGCAAGCACTCCCTGAATAACGCCAATGAGGAAGGATCCTTGGCCATCAGCCCGGCCAAGATCATTGTCCACGAGAAGTGGGACTCGAGGAGAATCCGGTATGCCAACTCACATTCCTATGGGGAGATACATCTGAACAATTTTCTTCACATACGTGTTTAAATGCCATGGCCAAACTTCACCTTGAAAGCCTATCGGAAAATGCACAATTAGTTTCTGGTGAATATTTCTGCATTGTGATTTTGCAAACGGCTAATCCTAGTGTTTGAAAGACGAACTCAAGCGGCCTTATGTTTCCCATCCCAGTAATGACATCGCCCTGATCAAGCTGGCCTCTCCAGTGCCCATTTCCGATGGCATCATGCCCGCCTGTCTCCCTGACGCTGGGATCACCCTTGCTCACGGTGCTCCTTGCTACGTCACCGGCTGGGGACGTCTTTGGAGTACGTTCACCTCAGGATTTCTTAATATTTGTGTTCTTCGATGTCCAAGTACTTTCGGTACATTCTGAGATTCTTCCGTAATGCCTGGAGATGATTCTATCTAACACATTTTATTATCCTGATCTATTAAATAATGTGAACGTTTCAACAGCACAGGTATTTACGATACAGTAGTCCATTACATCAAACAACGGTACATTTGAAAACAAATGGACCATAAACAAATGTCCTCATAAGTGCTTGATTTGCTGTGAAGCCGATTCCAAAATGGCGTCCGTCCCTTTGAACAGCCGGAGGCCCCCTGGCTGACGCCCTACAGCAGGCCGTGCTTTCAGTGGTCAGCCACCCCAACTGCTCCAAGTACGACTGGTGGGGAAGCCTGGTGACCGAGAGCATGGTCTGTGCTGGGGGTGACGGATTGCTGGCTAGCTGCAACGTGAGTCCAGACTTACCCATCTGATACGAATGCTTGACGATACTAAACACACCTGACACATTGACGTACACAGTTGTTCGAAATTTCACATGAATACAGTACTTCTTTTGACTGTCAACAAGTCTTTGCATTCATTTATAAATTTTGGTCATATACTCACCTACTCAAGTCCTTACTTCCCCCTCCACAATCTTCCTCCCCTTGCGGTCCTTCATTTTGGATGTCCTAGGGAGACTCCGGCGGACCCCTGAACTGCCAGAACGCAGACGGGTCCTGGGACGTCCACGGAGTGGTGAGCTTCGGCTCCAGCATGGGCTGCAACTACCGCAAGAAGCCCTCCGTCTTCACCCGCGTGAGCGACTACATCCCCTGGATCAACAATGTGAGTTGCCTCGGGTCTTCCGTCACAGTTCAGGAAACGTTGACAAGAACTGAGTTAGGGTGTGAATGGTGCGGGGGGTTGGGGACACTGAAAGGGGACTTTAGCAGCTGCCATGGTGTCTGACGGGCCAGGAAGTAGGTTACTGGGTTTGATGCGTGATGTTGGAAGCCATCCCTGAGCAAGATGGCCTTCTTCCTTACCAGTTTCTGCATAACAGATGTCTGGATGCACTGTGACGTGTGCTACATGACAGTGTTGATAGTGGGGATTTTTTTGTCAGGTTTTTGGGATTAAAAATGTGTGTGATTTATTATTAGAATGTCAGTAACAAGCCAACATGCTTTCTTTTCTGAAGGTGATGACCACCAACTAGGAAGTGGATTTGGCGGCGTCATAAAATGGGAGGTTTAGGTCGATCTGCAATTAAAGAATAAAAAAAACAAACATCTTCTTGTCTTTACTTCAAACAATTACTATTTAAATAAATAACATTGTGTAAGTACCATTTTAGTTATCACAATAACTACTTTTTTTTATACGACTGTACTATTGCCAATTCTAGGCAACGGAGACTTGGTAGTTTTATAATACTTCGACGGATTCCATAGTGTATATCCTATTTGACCAGGTATCACCTTGTCGCAAATGTTATGCACCCACATACTCATCCGCCACAACATCTATGCGTCTTTTCAAATTCAATTTACCTTTATCTGTTGAACTTATTTAACAGTATTGACATATTTAACACTATTGAAAATATTAAAAGTTACGTGGAAGAGGTACAGTTAGCTAATGTTGAAAGATTAGCATACAACGGTAGCTCCGACTGGACAGTCATGCGTTTCCGAACTCTGACGTCTTACTTGAGTGTACTTAAGTGTAAAGCAAAGATTATAGTATGCAGTTCATGTAGTATGCACTATGCAGTACATACTGTTTAGGTGTGTAGTATGCGGCACGTTAGTATGTCATTCCGAACCCAGAAGACTTCGGAAGGTTGACGATGACGACTCTACGTCGGCTTTGACCCTGGATTGGATAACCTCCGGCCATTGATTGGAGAATAGCGGCAACGAGGCACGCCGAAACCATTCTACGTGTTTACAGTCGACACTATCAGCGTTCCAATAAATGCACAGATCCCAACCCGTAGTTACCCCAGAAAATATATTAGTTGCGTCCTACCAGGAGGTAGACGTCGTCATATTTTTTTCGACAAGTGTTCGTGTTTTATCAAACAACGCAAACGGGAAGAGGTACGGCACATTAAAACGCTATTATAGACATTAGCTAGCAACCATGAATAGCGATTTGTAGACATCTCCCCACACATCCATGTTGATGAGTCCATAGGCTGTGGTCTTGCTGATTCTTATTAGGGCATAACGGAAAATGGAGAGTTTTTTACTGTCTATAAAAAACGACCGCATACCGCATCTAGTTTTGACTACTGCCAACTGTCAGTCCATCCTACACTTACACAGGGCCATATGTATCAGTGCAACATGGGGTACAATATCAATATATTTAGTTCCCTCAAGGGGTTACGTTCAACGTGTAACTACTTCAACATCTACCCGACTCGCCACCGTCTAACCGTATTTCAGTTTGTGGTTCATGTCGTTAAAGTGTGTTATCCTACTGTTTGATATAGACCTTTGAGAGTGGACTAGTCAATCACAACAACTTGTACGCAGTTGTGAAACCTGTAATCACTGTGCCACGGCAGAAATTGAGATTGACGTAGTAGGCCTAACTGTTAAAAATGGAATAAACATTTTTATTTTCTTTGTTTCATCAGGTTTATTAAACCTAAATACATTATTCATTGGAACTGGTCACACCTGGCTTGCAGAGCTATACCACGTACAATGTCCACCTGGTAAGTAAACTGTTACACCTGTAGATGAACTCCGATTTTAAGTATGGAGATGACTCGACAACATTATAGGAGTTTGAGCTTTGCTGAAATGTAACATAAATCATAGAGGGTCCATTAAGGTCGAAAAGCAACTTATAATTCGAGTACATGCTCTTCAAACTGTGTTCCATTTGCAAACGTAAGAGTATGATGTCATGTACAGGTGTCCCTATTTAATGCAGTTACATTACAGCATATTTTTTTAAAATATAAATCGTAAACAGATTCAATCTGAATAGTTTGATGATAAATAACTCCAACGCGTTATACCTCACAAAACACTTTATTCATCCTATCTATAATAAAAAATATCTTCATATCAGACGCTCTGTAAAAAAAGATATTCAAATACCATATCAACAATGACGCGAGGAAGTCAAACTATTGAAATACATGCATGTGCTGTGATTTGGCACGGAGTATTCCGGTATTTTACACTTTAAGCCTTATTTCCAGTTTGTTTACGATGGATGAAATCGATCGGTTAAGGTGATCATTTCGCCGAAATGCTGTGTTTGGAGAAGTTTAGCTTTTTTTGCTAGCCCCACTGTATTACCTCTACAGTGGGGCTAGCAAAAAAAGGCTAAACTTTCCAAACATAGCATTTCGGCGAAATGAACGCCTGTGCATTATTTCCCACAACTGTCTTTGTCTTTTTGCTTACTGGAACGAGCCATTCCTTTTTAACGGCCACTAACAATCTAGCTAGTTTCTCTAAACCGCTGCACATTCAGACAGCGATGTGCACGGTGTCTTAGGCTGTCGCCAGATGTGGCCAGGTGCCATGACAGGTTTGTGATCAATCAGTTCACCGTTCGATTATCCTGGCAAGCAATGAAGACGGACAAACACGTTTTCTACGGCGGTGATGAATGGAACTGTTCAGTTTACTTGTGTTCCCATATCATTTTTCAGTAAAGTGAATTTCGTTTATTTTATGAAAAGGGGTCAAACATTGTTGTTTAATCAACGTTCCATTCCTGTTCCAGATTGACACTATTTTTCCTTTTCCCTATTGCATTTCATTCAACAAACACGGTTATTTTAAGACAAACAGTCTTGCTTTTCTCTTGTTAGCCCAGAACTTGTTATGAAATTGTATAAGGCTAATGTCAACGTTGTATTCTAAAAAACAACAGCAGTGCTCCACAAAAGTTACACCAGCTTTACTTCTCCTCATCTTCTTTGTCATTCCTTTTCCTCGGTCCCCTTGTCACCGTGATGGGGTTTGCCTCTGGAGCTCATCACGACTGTGGCACAGGTTCCTCAATCACCAACACAATTACCACTCCGGTCCGGAACATTCCTTATAGCCTGATGTTCCACTGCTGGATCAGTAATTATGAACAGAGGACCACTGTGCCTTCCCTCTGCACCCCCAGGCTAATTTGCATGTTAATTATCATTAGTCATGCGGTGGAACGAGTTCATTAAACCCAACTATTCCACTCCAACCCCCTCCCGCCCCGCACCTCTCCACACCAACAGTCCTTTGAGGTTTTCTTCCATCTTCCTATGGAATAATATGTCAGATTATGTTTTGGGAACATTTTGTCAAAGCTAGCCTTGCTGATCATTAGCATTTTTAGCAAAGTGTTTGAAGAGGCTGTAACTAAGGCGGTGTTTAGGGTGTTTGTCGTGTGTTTATTATGAGGGCAGGGATATTGGATATTGAGTCATGTACTTCTTTAGTATGATGTGATCACTTACATTGGTATGTAGTGACGTTTCTGCAACCTGTGTTTTTCTCACCAAAGATTTGTACATGTATGATTCTTTTTAAAATATTGTTCAGAAACTATTGAACACCTATTCCTAAAATATAGTAATTGCACATTTCCAAACCCAAATACTTTCTTCATGTTCAAATTATTATGTGGGAATTTAATTGTAGTCCACACAATGTTCATTGGTTGTTCAGTTTCTTGACCATGTCTTAATAGTCTTTGTCAGAAGAGGGCGCCCTTGCACCGAACTTGCGGCTCAACCATTGCAAAAAAATGCCTCGCACGCTCGAGCCATGTGGTAAACCAAACGCCGTATTTCCAACTGCTGTAAATATAATATGTTAATTTAACAAAGTAATAATTGTGGAATGACTAAAAATTTAAAATAACCATAAAGAAATATTTTCAATTTGAACTGATCAACTTAAGCAAGTAATGCATAACATAATTGTGTTGCTAATGGAAATGTCTTGAAGACTTCATAGAATATAGGAATTCATTTATCAAACCTTGACACTAATTGAAGTAAAAAAAAAGAGGTAGGAGCAGTTGTTGCAGCGAGGAGCATGGTGTGTGTGTGTGTGTGCTGTGTATGTGTGTGTGTGTGCCAGAGGGGTGCAGGGTGGTGGTGGCGAGGGGGTGCTTGAGGTGCGTGGAAATACAAAGACTGACATGATATGTATACAGTATGACTGACATTCAGTGGAACACGCGTTGCTGACCAAGCAAAGATGTTTATTCCCCCATTGAATTGAATTATGGGCTCTGTTTAGCAGGGGGAATTTGTATGGCAATAAGTGAGTGAAAGCGCTGTGTCTTGTTAGGATGGGGAAGGTGAAAGTCCCAGATGTTTTTTAAAAAGGCCCTTAGGTCCATATATGTTTTAAAGAAGGCCTACTCAGTCTTACTGTTGGTATAAGAACCCACTGCGTAAAACTGTTGAATGCACAGTTGATTAATTGTTGGAGTTTTGACATTCTTAATCAGTTAATCAAAAATGTATTGTTTGAAAACTACACTGGAATCAAATGCCTTTCATACATTCCAGATTTGCTGCATCAACAAGGCCAGGGAGCATACTGTGGTGCTAGCCATGCTCATTGCCAAAATTGAGTGAAATAGCTCATCTAGTCGTTGGATGCACTTCTCCATGAGTTGCAAGGCGCTTTAAGTCAAATCAATGTTGGACAAAGGCAGGTGTGAAGGTTTCACACCACGCACTGAACCCAGCAGGCGATAATGTCGAACAAATGTCACCTCTCAACCTCCCACCCGGACTTTCTGCGATGTAGCAGTTCTGGCTCTCAGGCCCTCTACAGAGAATCCCTGGATGGATCTACCTTGTGGCTCTCGCTGACCCCCACCCATCTGTTAGCATGTCCAGGGGGTCACCGTGTCACATGTGGAGCCGCCTCGGGCCTTTGGGGAAACCCTTAGTGGGTTGGGGTGTGAGAGAAAGTGGGATGAAATGTTGTGAAGAACCGTGTGGGGAGGAAGGTATTGACCCTGGGAGCAGACCTTCCAGGGTAGTTTGACCTCTGTGGACCAGAGTTGTTTAGATGGAAACAGATTTTTCTTATTTCAATTCAAATGCAGGCAGTGAATCTTTTCATATTTTGCTCTTTGTGATGTTTGGACATTTTCCCCCATTTTTGTATTTTTAGAATTGGTATTTAAACTTCTGGCTGACATTAAAAAGATTACATCTATAGAATAAAGTATTTTCCAATTCCTCAGGCACTGTGTGGGTAACTGGGTATTAAAATAAGCACGTGTTCTATATTAACAAATCCATTGAGAGATAAAATTCACTCATCGAAATAGACCACAGCATTGGCCAAGAGCTGTATCTTGCAAAATGGTGACGGGCCTGCTGGGAAATGAAGTTTAAACATACTCTAAAGGGTCCTCTGTGCGCCAGCTGTGTCAATAGATAATAAGCACTATTTAGTGCCAGCGAGGTGCTGAGAAACATGACTAAAGTGACAACGGCGAGGACCTCATGACACTCATGGGGCGGTGAGAACCTGTTGGCCCTTTCCCGCCAAGCACCCCTGAGTCCGCTGGTCACCCAATCCAAATGGAACCAGGAGATCAGAATTCGATTTCCATGCTGTAAAAGGGTGTGGGTGTGAAATAATGTGTCAGGGCTCCCCCTTTGCACTTAACATCCTCACTGGCTGTTGGAATCCCATTGTTGTAATTCGTTAATTTACTGTTACCATTTGATGTTTTATATGATTTCACATTTCACATATGTCATTCCACATACTCTTTCCAGACCCCACTTTTTTGTACATATGTCTCGACCTGATTGGTCAGATTTTTTCTATGGACGCCGACGACGAGTGCCTGGCTCGGTGTGGCTCCATGCTGTGTTCAGCTTTGATCCGGAACGTTCCGTCCGTCACAGGCCAGGCTGAGAGTAGCAGCGCTCACCAGTTCTAGCTAACTGCAGCTCCACCCAGGCCAGCAGACCCGACAAGCTGGCCGCGGCACCCACAGCTAAACACGGGTTTTATGTGTACGGTATTAAAGTAAAGTTAGGCCTTGTTGCTGAGGCTTGAATGAATATGAGGGGTTATAGGGTAGAGTGCTCAGCTCTGTTATGGGGGGAGAAGTTTGAGTTTTTATGGATGAGTAGCATTCCCCCTCTGTGATGCCAGCACCCTCTTTCTGTGCGTCTGTGTGTATTTGTGCGTGTGTGGTTTGTGCGCACTGCGAAATGTGCACGCACACGGATGGATGTGGATATTGCGTGCGGGACGACTGGGGCTGCTCACATGCAGTGTGCGGGCACCAGGAGTGAGGGGCGGGTGTGGCGGTGAGGACGCAGGCGGGGGGGGGGGGGGGGGGGGGGGGGGGGGGCGCGGCGGGGGGGGGGGGGGCGCCCCCCGGTAAGGGTGGTGCTGGTGGTGGAGGTGGAGAAGGAGGAGGAGGGGGACGACAAAGTGGTCTTTATGCAGTGTGCCGAGCTCCGAGCGAGAGACATTGTTAAGCAGTAAAACATTGGCTAACCAGAACCACATGTCAGAGAGCGAAGCAGAGACAAACACAGACATGCTCCGCGGCTCCGCGTCGGGAGCCTGGGTCCGGACCAGGGGCCCGGGCTCCGGACCTGGGCCGGGCGGCACTCGCTAGACATGCCGCATTTTATATAGATCATGAGCGGTCAAATCAGGAACAGATTGTCCCCTGGAAAAGGAACGCAGGAGGGGAAACCGTGTGTGTGCGTGACTGTGTAACCCGTGTGTGTGTGCAGCCATACATGTGTGTGGAGGAATACAAACAGTTTGGTTCATCAGCATTTCAGGCACAATTGAACAAGCCGCTTGCCACTGAAGGTTTTAATGAGAGAGATGTTTCAGTTTTTTCTTTACCAGATGGTAAAGTGATGTCATTATTCCTACCCGTAGTTTGTATTTGTCTCAATGTTATATGCGTCTATGGGATTCCTTTCAGAACTAATCGGTTGAAAGGTGAATCAATCTTTAATCAATACAATATGTTCCCAAATAAATGACCAATAAAAGAATGTACATTAATGATTACGAAACGTAAATGCAGGGGAAATGTATGTGAAACCATTATTCAAATCGAACATGCCTTGCTGATGTAACTCCTCAGTAGAGTTGTAATTCCTGGATACCCAGAATATATTCAACTCTGCACTTTAAATACAGCCAAGAAAAAGGAAATAATTCCATTTGCATTCATCTCTTCTGGGAAAAGCTATTGACCCCAAGCCTGGCTACGTCTAAAGCCTTTAAACTTTATACATCAAGTTGTCACCAAACGCTGATGATGACCAGAGGCTACTGTTTCATTTCAGTCGTGCTTTTCCAACAGTGTTGATTTCTGTGATGTTTCCCTTCATTAAAGCGGTCGAAGACGAGCGGTTTCTTGCTGAAAGAGTTGCCATGGTTTCCCCAACGGTTGTAATATGGGTCTTGACTCTTGAGTCCTATCACTGTTACAATCAGAGTTTGCTCAGCGACTCCACCAGACCGCGCTCCCCTCCGCTCACTCCCAATATGCTAATTGGCCAGCCGGGTGTTCATTATCAGGTTAGCCCCCCCGCCCCCCTCATACCGTGACATAGCGCTGCGTATTTAAACGATCTGAACTCCCACCGGCGCTCTACCAGGTCAGCCCTAATTAAAGGGACAGCGCACCGCATTAGCCATGCATGGAGTTCAGTAGGTAACACAATCAAGATCGTTGGGGCCCTCAGGTAGGGGCTGAACCCCTGACCCTTCTCCTCCCCGTAGCCCTTTGCACCGTCCACCTCTGCCTCCAACTGGTTCTCATATTGCTTGCTCTCAATTTAGAGCCCGGGCGAACTGTCTGCGGTGTCCCAGCAGGCTGTTGAAGACGGCTCCTCCGTCTATCTTATGTCTGTCTGTCTGTCTGCTCTCATGCTTAGTCTGCCTGTATTAATGGACCATCTGACTGGATGTCGCACTGCTTGTTTTAGTTGTATCTTATCAATCTCTGTCTCTCTCTGAGTGTCGTATTTGTATTTTATAAAGTCTTCGAAGGGGTGCACACTGTGCGGGGTAACGGGGTCGTGCCGTGAGCACACCTGAAGTATAAAAACTGGATAGGCAGTAAAACTGTAGCCGGAGCGTAACACATTCTATATCCCGCTGTAATACAAGCCGGTCCCTGGGCGGCTTATTCCCTAATCCTGGACTCATGGTGAACTTGAACCTCTGTGCCGTGCTCTAATGCCATTGGTTTGTGTTTGTTAGTGTGCGTGTCTTCAGACGGTCAGCCCCCAGACCGGTAATGGTTTCCTTTTTGAAGTGCCGGGGCTCCGTGTCACGGGCCATGTTTGTGCTATTGCAGATCCTCTGAGAGCCCATTGTTTTGGGGACCTCACAGGTTTCCTCCTAATCCAATCGGCCACGGACGTCTCGGATCAGGACCTTTTTTCTCCGCGCTCTGGGGGATTGACGGGCTGTCCGAGGGAGCTGGTGGTGGGGGAGTTTGGAAAATCACTTGTCCAAATACAGCCTTGTTTCATTACAGGTGGGGGGTGATGCATGTCTGTCATGGCACTCAAAGTACCCCCCCTCGCTTAGCCCAAACCCACTTTGTACGCCCATGCCTCGTCTCTCTCTCTCTCTCTCTCTCTCTCTCTGTCTCTCTCTCCCTCTCTCTGTCTCAGAACATCCTCCCCTCCGATTCCAGCTTGTGAAAGAATCTCCATTCAAATAGGAAGTGGAATAGAAGGGTGTGGGGGAGGGTCTGCGGTCCTCTCTTCATCCCAAAGCCCTTAAGCAGCCCACTCGCGTCTCCCCCCGCCAGGGACACCCCTCCCTGCGGTGCTCGGTCCAACGCAAACACCCAGAGATCCTCCCTTCGCCGCCTGGCTGATCCCTCACACACACACACACACACACACACGCCATTGTCCCCCCTGGGACTCTCCCACCCCCCCGGGACCCTCCCATCCTCGGCAAATCCCGGGCCATTTCGGACTCCACCTCCGCATACTAAATTGCCAATCCCAATCTAATTTATGGAATATTTTGGAGGTAACCGTATACGCCAGGGCAGGGGCGGGGCAGATAACATCTACAGGCCCCTGCGACGAACAGGAACCTCGATGGCGTGCGCTTAATAACACGCACTGCTGAGAGAGAGAGAGAGAGAGAGAGAGAGAGAGAGAGAGAGAGAGAGAGAGAGAGAGAGAGAGAGAGAGAGAG
>JAOPJJ010000001.1:13580236-13599213 GCA_027122795.1 Enchelyopus cimbrius
CCCCCCCCCCCCCCCCCCCCCCCCCCCCCCCCCCCCCCCCGCCCCCCCGCCCGGCCCCCCCCCCCCCCGGGGCGGCCCCCGGCAGGATTGTGTTGAGAGAGTAATGATGCGTAAAACTGTAATCATTGTGACAAAATATTGACACACGTGTGAGAAGATGTGAACTCATTGGAAATAAACAACCTGTGAGGTTGGACTACAAAGATGGAGGTTTGATTTAGCCTCAATATGTGATGCATTGACATTTATAGTTGTCATAGCGATTGTAATAACAGACCTTGCTCGTGTTTCTAATAGATTTTGTATTGGGTAACTATACTTCCTTTTGAGAGGCAGAGTTGCGGCTGTAAAGAAACAACAGTTATTAGTCATTTAGTTAATTTATTGTGTTTCTTCACTTGTACATACATACTGTATGCTTGTAAATATAGGAATGTGTAAATATTCGATACGTAGTTCAAATGGTATTCAAATTATTTACCAGTAGCTTCATGTTAATCCAAACGTTTAGAATAGAACTGCAAATGTTGGGTCTCAAGGAAGAGATGGTGGTGTATATGGTTCAATATCTGTGATTAGTTAGTGATTCTTAGTACACATTAGTTAAACCATCATCAACCAGCATCTCCATGTAAAATATCTAACGGAAAAGTGTGATGTTACTCCACTAAAGCTAAACAAGAAAGCAGATTTGAGCTATGTACAATCGTGGACGTTTAAAGCAACCATGAATCAACAATAACAAACAACATAACAGTATTATATGTTGAACATAACTGATCTAATTAGAATCGGGGTAGATGTTGTGTCATACACATTTATCTAAACATATTTCCAGGGAAAGGAAAAAAAATATTTTTCTTCTATTGAGTATTTTGAAAAACCTTGCAGGGCAAGGTTCCCATATATTGATGATAATATTGGCTGTTTATCTGTGTCTCTATGGCATTGACTGTGGATGTTGTGAAGAGCAATATTGTTCCCCTCAAAAACATCATCCAACGTTATTGATCATAGTAAGATTGTCTGTATCGGTACTGTACAATTAAGTAGTGTGAATAAGTCAGTTTCTGACTTTATGACTCCCATTTGGAAACATCTTGCAGTTATCTCTAAAACAGGATCAAATGTAAACGGCTGTTTTTTTACTCGTATGGCCTTAGTCAATTTAAGCCTGATATAGCCCACACAGATCTGCCACAAACACGCTTTACTCAGACATTCACATACACAAATGACACAACTGGTTACAAAAACAGCACTTTAATGCTTTAGAGGAACTTTGATTAAGGTCATGTGTGCTTATACGCAGTATTATGTTTTTTTTCACTAAGTGGATGAAACATCACATTTTATATTAATTTCCTGTTGATTGGGTCAGCATAGTTAAGATGTAGATGTGATTTATCTGACGGTTTGTCAATGTTGGTCTGTTTTGTAAAGTACAGTGTTTTTCTTATAAACTATGAATTAAAGTGTGTCTGACTTGATTCTTGAAGTAGAAAAGAAGTGGAAAATAGAAATATACTCATATTACGGTCAGTATTTTCTACCAGCTTTTTATTAATTAAATGCTGCTATATATCCGTTCTTTATTTGAAGATATGTTATAGTTATTGTTACGCCTCAATTCGGTAATTTTTTGATGATTCACTGGATAGTTCCTATGGTGTTTTGATAAAATACCAAATACAGTCATGAAAATAACCTGGCTGTACGCTCGTAGCTCTACGATCTACTACATTGTCTGCCGCATTTTTGCTCTATCCCGGAAGTACTGACGTGTTCACAGTAGACTGACTGAGGGTTAGCTTGTTAGTTAGCTAGTTAGGTCGAGCCGGGAAGTGACACAGCTGCCACATCAGGTACGTGTCTTGTAAAATAAATAAAAAACTGTGCCGAGTTAATAACAGATAGTTTTCTATATGTAAGATGGTGTTGTTATTGAATTACCAAAGAGCCAATACATTCGCTGGTTGTGATTATTGAGTGTGATTTCTCAATGAGATAGCTTGCTAAGCGGCTGTTGCTAGCCAAGTAGAGTATCTCCGGAAGTGAGTTGTCAAATTTGCCAAACCTTAGCTGGTAGTTGTAGTTTCAAATCTTGCATATGCCCAGAGTTACAGTTAGAATAGTGACTCTACGAACTACACGCACTGAATTTCCGGTTTCAACGCGAATCAAATTGGATTGTGGGAGCTGTAGTGTTATATTAATCAACGCACATACACGGTTATAGCACTTGAGCTAAAATTGAACTACACAACCCATACATAGTATTCGGGACTCGGTACTTTCTACTTCTACATGGCTAGCTATATTCAACTCGCTTGGAACACATCGGTATTAACTTAATATCACTAACGGCCCAATTGAAAGAACTACAACATTGTTTATTATATTTACAGATGTGTTGTAACGCTAGCTGAATTAATTGAGTTTTTTGGGATGTCTCCTAGCTTGCTGTTTGAGTAGTAGGCTAGTTATCAAGCTAATATGAGAAATACCCTTTACAAACTAGACTGTTTCACTTATTTCCTCGGTTATGACTAAATAACCCATTCATTTCGACACTATAATAACCACTAGGAAACATTTTCCAACAAACCCAGTTGTTGCTAGTTTCCTTTCCCATCAAAGCGACCCTAGGTACCTTCATTCCGCATAGCAATAACGACCTCTTGGTTATCAAGCCGTGGAATGTATGCTGCAAGTGTAAAACCTCAACCTGTAATAATATTTTTTATATATATGGTTTGGATCATACACTGAATCTCGATCTCAATTTTCCAATACATATTACTGATTTACTATCTTCCTATATCATGTTGTAGAATTCACCCATAATGCAAGTAGATAAGGAGATAATGTGGACAGCTTCTAACTTAATGTAAATATTTTAAACAACTAACTAACAGCCACACACACAAGGTACTTCAGGTGCACAACTAAATACAAAAAACTTGCTCTCACCCATTGGGAATGCTGTGCTATCAAAACGGTTTTGAATTCAACAAAAACGTTTTAGTATTTTTTTCTTTATATATATATTTCGTACATACACTCATCTGGTAACCTCTTGCCTCCATTTTTTAAATGATTATGCTTTGCTATCATCACCAAACAATAAAAAGCCTCATTGCCCCTCAGACTGAAAACGTAAAATGTTCAAACTTATGTTGTTACAGAAACCATATTGCTTGTAGTATCTGTCGGACAGGCTCTCCTTATATGACGAGTGTAAAACCTAGAGCTGTGACGTGTACATGTGGTGGGTCTTCTCTACAGACAGAATGTCAGAAGGGGACAGTGTTGGGGAATCAATCCACGGGAGGCCATCCACAATCGCTGCCTTTTTCACCCGTCTAGGACAGGTAATGTGGGCCAGCCACCTCAATGAAACCTGTCCATCAATACGTCTTTTTACAGGTGTTGTATGTATGCTTGGACAAATGTTCTGATCCTTGACATGTCTGTTTCCAAACAACCATGTTAAAAACAGGGCTTTGCATCCTGGCTTTTAATGGCGAAGAATTTGTTGGTGTATCTCACTTTATGACTTGGCTGTTAGTTAGCTGATATGACTGAACTGAGACGCCTAGAACTCATGCCACTAGTCTGCAAAAACAATGTCCATTGATTAAGAATTAGATTCACTGGAGACTCATGTGTTAACCTAATATAGACTATTCTTATGGAGCCTGGATGTTGTTACAATTTCACAATACATATAATAAACAGGATATTGTGTTAACAATCAAATAACCTCAATGTCATGATCTTTTCAAATATGCAATATTTCTTCTTCCTCCATTATTTCCCCTCCAGATCTACCAGTCATGGCTAGACAAGTCAACTCCTTTCTATATAGGGCGATGGGCAGGGACTCTCCTCCTGACGGCTGTCTACATGATCAGAGTGTACATATTGCAGGTAAACTTGGATGCTTCCTAGTTGGTGGGTTTGCCACCCTGACAAAATGTGGACAGCTTTGTAGGTTCCTTGGTGTAGTATGCACTGCTGTACTACATGCAACCCAACCATAATAGCCTAATAATCTTGGCAAATAGAATGCAGGTCTAACAACCACTACAGTACTGGGTAGCACTAGTGGTGCTACTGGTCTAATTGGGCTACACAGCAGGTGATTCTCCCTATTGAGATAGCCACTACAATGTGCTGTGGTTAAAGGAATGTGTAAGAAGAAGAGATGGGGAACGTAATCAAGGAATTCCTGTTCCTAGATCTTTTGACCGTGTGGAAACTCAAGTTATGTCCTTTCTGCTGCTTTTCAGGGTTGGTATATAGTAACGTACGCTTTGGGTATATACCACCTAAACCTGTTCATCGCCTTTCTATCACCGAAGGTGGACCCTTCAATGCTTGATGAAGGTAAGTCCAATTCAAGAATAACTGGAATTAGGGTGTGAAGTGACTGGCATGTATGACACTGAATAAAAAGTCATCACCGTATGTATTCATTCACATATTGGTGTTTGGTTCTAAAGTTACACAAAGTTGAGTGAATGCAAACATAAAACATCTTTCCATATATAATTCTTCCGAAATTCAATCTCCCTTGAAGTAACCTTCCCACCAAAAACTATTTCAAAATCTTTTTTTTATAACCTAGTTAATGTGAGCTTTAAAGGCAGAGTTTCAATCTCTTGAAACTCTGCCCTTTAAATTCCGTCTCCACCTTCAAATCTGAGTCTCTTATACAGATGCTACTGTTGCCGGTAAATGGCATCATGTTCTAGCTCACACACATCGGCCGTCTCGCAAACACACCAAATTGATTAACACCCTAATGAGAACAAGTCAGAACAGTCCAGCTGCAGGGCTATCCTATTTTTGAAGCGTGTTTTAACCCTGGCACATTGGCTGATGACCTATTCATGTGAGCAGGTGGGATGGGCCATGCGCTGGTTTGGAATGAGAAAATCTTGATTCGCCACATCCTTTACCCCTTGATTACAGCGGAGTATTTTGGTCTGGGTTGGATCTGTTTGTCCCTTGAGCGTGAAGCCTGTTTTGAATAACCTAACCTGAGTGGACGTTTGACTTGTCTCCCTGCAGATGACGGCCCGTCCCTGCCCACCAAGCAGAACGAGGAGTTCCGGCCATTCATCAGGAGGTTGCCCGAATTCAAATTCTGGTAAGAGCCCACCCGAAAGCCCGGCCGCTGCTAGACACCCATGGGTGAACCCATTTCAAATGACTCTTCATGTGGTGTTTAGTGGAGCTAGGGTGGTTTAACACAGGGCCAAGGTCTGTGGTGCAACCAAAGTCTCGCCCAACTTTGTACGCAGAACATATGCGTCTTTATACCTGGCGGTAGTTTTGGTACCGTTGTTATCCAGTATTTGTGTTGTGTCACATGTTTAAAAAACATTTTTTTCATATAAAAATGCAAAACCACCTGTCTGATCGAAGGCTAGGCTAGGAACCTCAGACATACAGTTTGCATGCGGTTTGAATGGGTCAATCTTGTTTCCTCCTACCACCAACTATTTCAATAAAAGTCATATTGAAATAGAATGCAACATCACTACCACTGCTTTCTCTAATCACTAACAAGTTATTACTGGGATGGGCCACATTCTTACTTGTGTAGAAATCTTCCCAGGTAAAGTAAGTATGTGCCCGTTCATCTGTCTGGTTTACATTTCTCTAGAACCCATGATGTGAACCCTTAAGGCTTTTAACTCCTAGCAACTCCTCTCCCATCTGTAGCTGACCTCCAAGAAAGTCATGGCATTCCAATGCCAAAGATACCTATTAGTGTCACTAATATGATTGTATATCATGTAGACTACAACAAAAGAGGGTTGATCTGCAAAGTGGATTATACGGTGTGTGTGTAATGTTATCTGATACCAAGTAAGCTCTCTGCTCACATCAACATTATCCCTTCATGTGTAACTTTGTGTTCATAATTGCTTCTCAGCACAATCAGAAACATGTTGTGATCGTATTAAGACAATGTTGTTTTTGATGTGCGCCGTGCTTTACGAATTGTGTTTGAAGTGTGTGTTCTGTTTCCACGCCACCAGGCATTCGGCGACAAAAGGCATTGTCATAGCAATGATTTGCACATTCTTTGAAGCCTTCAACGTGCCAGTGTTCTGGCCCATACTAGTAATGTACTTCATCATGCTGTTCTGCATCACCATGAAGAGGCAGATCAAGGTAGGAAGGCCCTGGTCCACACAGGATCACAACCATTGAACTACTACATCGCTCATGTTAATGATGTTAACTTGGCAATGTTGCAGGCTGATGGCTACATCGGGTGTAGTTGTTAGATAATTAAAACTTTGCTGTATTAAGAATGTTGAAAATATTAACCACTTCTTCTTCTTTATTTGACCTTTAGCATATGATCAAGTACAGATACCTACCGTTCACACATGGGAAGAGGACTTACAAAGGCAAGGAAGACACAGCGAAACCTTTTGCTAGCTAAAATACCTAACCCCTTCGACCCTCCTTCATATTTGAGAGTAAAATGTTTCCCCCAAAAAGATCATCCGGGGCTTGAAGAGGGTCAGTGAGTTATTTTTTTTGAAAGGACACAATAACGTTATGATTTTGGACATTTGATCCACACATGGCGGCCATGGATAAGTTTAACAGGAAAAGGTCCAGTGTTAGTGTGAAATGTTGCCTTTTTTTGAATAAAAAAGGTGATGGGATTTCATTGGCCAGACTTATTTTCATTGGGGGAATTTGTTCAACATTATGTCCAGTACTTTGTAAGAAACATGGCGTATTTTTAAGCCATTGGGTAAGTATGATGTGTCCCTGAAGGAATCGTTTAGCCTTGACTGTAGATTATACTAATTGATTAATTTCAGTTTTGTTCTTTTTTATGCTTGGTGGAACAAATCTGGTATATTTTGAATAGTGCTCATAATCCCTGCATGTACTATTTGTAGGCTGAAAATACAGGATCCAAAAGGATGAATGTCTCTTGTAACCCATTTGCCTTGAACCTTGGTTTCGATCCAACTAGTTAAAGACTGATTTGAGACCTCTACTTAAATGGGCATTCTACACATAAGACTGAACAAATGTGTAGAGTGAGTTGGGCCTGAACATATTGGATTGGCGCATATTGGAAAATCACAAACAATCTCCCTTAGAATATTGTGTTGTCATATAGGTGGTTCAGGTCATTGGGGGAAATAATGTTTCCTTCCACTTCGGGATGCACACTACTTTACTTGCACTCAAGTTGACAAGTGCCACGAACCCTGATACAAGCCACCTGCCACCGTTAGCCTAACTAGCGCCCTAGCTCCATCGCCTCGTTTCCACACGCTCTTAAGAGATTGATTCCATGGCCTTGAGCAATACCAGAGACTAAATTGTTTTTCAAATGTTGTTGTTTTTTCGTGACTCAGTGAAGTACATGTCCCACATCATTTTTGGAAAGAGGATACTCTGTGATTTGAAACATATGTTCCCAAACTAGCCTGCCAGTATTCCAGAATAAAGTAAAAAAGTAAAAGCAAACACATTTCAATAAAATCCCATATTTTTCTGCAATGCCGAGAAATTTATTTAACAATGTTGGTTAAGAAGTCCCCTCATCTGTTCTGTGTACGTAGACTAGCCCCTTTATACTCCCTTAGTTTGTGTATTTTGGTTGACGTTGAAAAATGAGAAATCATTCCAAGCAAACATTTTGTTTTCTCTCTTTCTTTTGCAGAGGAAACATAAGAAAATTGAGATTGAGAGCTTTTATTGTAACAAATGGATGAAGGGGTTAGCGATCACGCTGCCTCCTCAGATTTTTTTGGGGTCATTTTTATCAGTATGCTGGGATTAGTTTCTGTTTTGTACCCTACTTTTTTCTTTTTCTTGGAAACCTTCCATCAGCACCATAATAGGGAATCAAAAAAATGTATTTTATTTGCTGTCCTGTACAAAGTACCATGTTTCAGAGGGTTGTCATGAGGATTTGTATATATATTTTAAAATATAAGATGGTTTTGGAGGGGTTTTTTCCCCAAGCATCACACATGGTTTAAGTGTAAATTCAAACGTATGTCCTTTTGAAATTAATGCTAGCAAAAATTGTCAATTGGTTTCAGAAATTGATTTATTTAATATCACATTGAGTGCATGTTATTGGTTCCTTGTGCTGCAGTTATAAACAACATTGATTTTAATAACTTAAGTGTAATTTTTTTCACTTCAAATGCTATTAAAGAGGCGGTGTCCCATATTAGACAATCGAGTCGGCCTTATCCTTTGCAAACATTACTTGAAACGAGAAGGGAAAATTAGGGTTAAATAGATTTGAATACAATATATCAGTCGTAGGCTGTAGCAACTGTGTTCATTTGTATATTGCTCACTGGGCCACCTGGATGGACTGTAGCTTGTTATATTAAAGCTGCTGTAGGAACAATTTGAGTTATGTAAGGAGCAAGAGAGTTGGAAACTAAAAACCGTTCACAATGTGTTTCTCTACCTTTGAGAATGTTGCATTTTATATGATTACCAGGCAGGATGGATTCCTATCCAGGAAGTGATGCCCTGATTTTCAATCTTACCTTCAACCCCTTTAAAGAAGAATTTTCAATGTGGGTGTGGTGAACTTGATTGTGATTAAGCCTTAAAAAATACAGACTATGTAAGAAGTAAATCTGACATGAATCAAGATAATTAATTTGACACTTTTACTTTGAATAAACATCTCACCATTGAGAACCACAACCTCATAGATCAAAATGAGCGACACTCCACAATTACCTCAGCCTACTATTTTGCATTTGCTCTTCCTCAACCAACAATTGTACCTTTATGGTAGGGCACTGATGCATACTAAATGACATGGAAATGAAAACAGCGGGTGTGTCATCAGAAAGGTATTAAAGCTAAGTATATTTCTTATCTACCTCACAATGGTGCAAATATGGAAGGCTTTTCGGTGTATTTACTATTGGCTCAATGCCTAAGTTATCAAAATGTAAAATCCGCCTTGCAAACTTCAGAGTATAATTTGGATGGTGATTACTTGCTGGGTGGACTGTTCAACATCCATCTGGTCAATGGCACTATTATGGACAGACCAGAGGCTATCGATTGCTCCAGGTAGGTTGAATAATAAGGTCAAAAGTATTGTTGAATGTTTGACTAGCCTTGATAGGGTATGCCTTTCCATCTTTGTTATATCCTATCCCTGTTGTCATTGGCACCTGGTCGACTCATTGATCGTTTTGTAACAAGAAAAGAAACGGGCTACATTAGTGTATAGTCTAATCTAAACACCCTGCTCTTCAATCTTCCTCCCGTCTGCAGTCAGCCAATCGTCAGGTCCAACTATCGAAAGTTTCAAGTGATGAGATTCACTGTCGAAGAAATCAACAACTCCAGCGTCCTTCTCCCAAACCTGACCCTGGGGTATGAGCTACTAGACCACTGCTCGCCAATTTACAACTTCCCTGGCGTCTTGGATCTCATCTCCTTCAATGGATCAATCCGGTTTAGCTGGGTTGCCAGAGACTACCGTCCCTTGGGCAAGGTGATGGGCGTGGTCGGGCCGTCTTCCAGCGCCGACAGCTTGGCGATAGCCCCGTTATTCACACTCAAGCTAATCCCACTGGTAATTATTTCAACCTATTTTGATTCTGGCTACAATGTCTTGACTCTAGGAGGATTACATTATTTAATGACTGCTCAAATGATGAATTTGTATGGGCATCTCAGACCTACATGAGAAAGCAGTTTTAACTTAATTACAGGTGTTGCACAATAATTGCTACATTTCTTTCTACAGATCAGTTATGGAGCGTCGAGTTCGGCTCTGTCAGAAAAGGCCAAATATCCAGCTTTCCTCCGTACAATCAGCTCCAATAAAGACTTGGTAGATCTGATTATTCGGGTCTTGCAGCACTTTAACTGGACATGGGTCGCTCTCCTGTACAGTTCCGACGCATTTGGCACTGACGGCCTAGAACTGTTCATTCAAGAAATTACGGACACGAATATATGCATGGGTTACATAGCTGAAATCCATGACAACGCTAATTTCTTGAATGTACTCAACCAGATAGAGTTTCAGAAGATATCCGTGATTATCGTCTTTTCTATAACAAGTCCTGCATTAGCTTTGATTGAGTCAGCAGTAGCAAAAAACATGGCAAACAAAGTGTGGATAGCAACAGACTCGTGGTTTTTTAGCAAAAGTCTTAGCAACCGAACGGACATTGAAAAGCTTGGAACTATATTGGGACTCTCTGAGGAAAAGAATGACATTCCTGGTTTTGATGACTTTATCAATGCTAAAAGCCCGACTAAGGACCCAGCCTTGACAGGACATTTTATTTGCAAACAAGATTGCAAATGTGAAGATATTACCAGCAAAGACGTCCTTGCGGAGGAAGCCTCTTACAATTTTCAAGTGTACACGGCTACATATGCTATTGCGCATGCGCTTCACAGTTTGTTGCGCTGTGGAAGCGAGAAATGCCATGATAACGTTACAGTGTACCCCTACATGGTAAGTAAAGCTGAGTTCCTTTGGCTAGGCTACTTGAAACAAAGCTTTTTATTTAAGACTATGAAACTATTAACGAAAAACCACTCTAATCTCCTTCTCGACGTTTCTCTGTAATTACAAAAAAAGAATAATATAAATGAATGTACACTGGGCTATTATTTTGAAGACATCACAGTTATGAAGATATACTTCCTTGTATAAATGCACCTTTAATTGTTTTAATCTATGTTGTTTATAATTCCCAGGTTCTAGACGAAGTGAAGAAGATCAACATGACGGTTCTGAATCTGAACATTCAGTTTGACCAGAATGGTGATTTGAGATTCCCGATCCTGAACGTGTATGTGTGGACTAAGGGTGGTATTGTGGAGGTCGGCTCTTATGAAACCAACCCCACAGTTGTGTTGTCCATTAATGACAGCAAAATTCGGTGGCACACAAATGGAACAGTAAGTGTGTTTATATACACAAACCCGAGATGTTACACCCCACACTAGAGTTTTAATTTCAAGGTGAAATTAGCTTTGCCACATACATTGACATAAAAAAGAATGTAGAGCATGTCTGCATATCGGTTTGATTTCATTGTGAAATCAATTTCTGAAAATTCAACCCTAAACACATAAACTCACAGAACATTTCACTCTTCAATAGCTGACAGGTGGATGCCAATGGCATTCCTCAATGAATGGGGCTCAATTAGCCCTATAGCACTATTACGGTTGGATGGCTCCCGTCTTCTACGGTTGTCCTCTGGCACAAGGAAACAAGTGGAAAGGCCGTCTATGATGATAGAACGTGATCGAACCTTACAGCATTAGGATGTAATGCTGAATCATTGGATTTGTGCAAAAGGATTTAAGGAAGACGTTTAGCTCTGTGATGTCTGGGCTACTGTGTGCATGAGGAGAGAAGACCGTCTCAAAGTTTTAGAAGCTTTGTGGATTTGAATGTGATTGTTCTCACAGGTTCCTATATCCGTGTGCTCTCCTGAATGTCCTGTTGGATCTGCAAAGAGACCAGATGGACTCCACCGATGTTGCTTTAAGTGTGATGTCTGCCAAGCCGGAACTTATCTGAACCTAACAGGTAAAAGGTGGAACTCCACACTGTCCTGATTTCAGTCTATCCATCTCTTGCTGCCTGTTACTGTCAGAAGACATTTCAGATGCAAAACTTCATAACTTGACCACAAACCACACAACCTCAGAGCTAATCTTGTGCATGAGTCCCTTTTTTCCAACCAAAGTAATAAACACACTTTCCCTTTTTTCTGTGACTGCCTACTCTTACATTTCGTCTCTGAGCAGCGGATGCCTACACCTGCCAGGATTGCACCCTAACAGAATGGTCTTTGGCTGGAAGCACATCCTGCCGGCTCCGCTCGATTGAGTTCATCCCCATGTCAGATCCCACGGCTGTCACCCTCGTTACGGGGGCCATGATCCTGGCGGGCCTCTCGCTGGCCATCGCCTTTCTCTTCTCCATCAACTACAACACCCCCGTGGTCAAATCCGCCGGCGGCCTCATGTGCTTCATCATCCTGGGCAGCCTGGCCCTGTGCACCATTAGCGTCTTCTTCTACTTCGGCGAGCCGACTACCGCCGGCTGCATCCTGAGATATTTGCCCTTTATGTTGTTCTACACCGCCTGTCTGGCGTGCTTCGTGGTTCGCTCTTTCCAGATTGTCTGCGCCTTCAAAATGGCCGCCAAGTTCCCTGACTTCTACAGTTTGTACAAGAGGCACCACGGCCAGTGGTGGCTGATGGTGATACCTGTCCTCATTCAGGCCGTACTGCTGACCAGCGGCTACGCATTCAGCCCCGCCAAGCCCTCAAGCGATATCGCAACGTACCCTGACAAAATCGTACTCCGATGCGGCGCCGGCCATTTTGCCCTGTTCCCAATGTCTGCCCTGCTGCTCGCCTTCCTGGTCGTCCTGTGCTTCGCGCTGTCCTACATGGGGAAGGACCTGCCCAAGAACTACAACGAGGCCAAGCCCATCACCTTCTGCCTGATGCTCCTCATCCTCAACTGGGTGGTCTTCTTCACAGCGTACACCATCTACCACGGCGAGTACATCCATACCCTCAACGCCGTGGCCGTGCTAGCCAGCCTCTACGTCATTCTTATCTGTTACTTCCTGCCCAAGTGCTACATCATCCTCTTCCACCCGGAGCGGAACACAACGCAATACTTCCAAGGCCTCATTCAGGATTACACCAAACAGATAAGCACCCAGTGATCGAGGTCATTCACATTGAAACACAGTACAGAATGATTAGGCCTCCGTGTTTATGAAACAGCACCAATGGTCTGGAAAGACTTTGTTGTTTGGGTATTGAGCCTGGGAATCCATTGGTTGACAGAATTAGGATTACTTAATTTACCTATCAATTAGAGAATAAGAGGAATACACATATGCAGTTACATTACAGATTTTGTGGTATCTTCATCTGAACCACATTCTTTATGTCTAATTAAGAAATTATTAATTCAACACAAAATCGTTGTATGTTTAGTCCATTTAGCTGACTAGTAATGTATATTTTATGGAAATGCTTAACATTTGAAGATACAAAAAACTAAATATTTCAACTCTTGGGTTTAGTTTACTTTCAGGTCCAATGTCTGTTTAGAGGCTCAGCAGAGAACTTGTCACATTGTATGAGTTTGTTCATTTACTTCAATCAATGACTTTAACTCCTGAACCAATAGGCCTCTATTTATGCTCTATTTATTGTATGATTCTGTGTGGGCTATTTACATATATTGTGGAAGGGAATAAACTAATGAAGAAAATACAATGTTTTCAAACCCGTTTATTCAGATTAAGTGTATTTACTAAATATGTTTTCACGATATCATTGTGAATAAAAAGCAAGGTTTAATTCATTTACAGTTTTCTTCTGAAATGAATAAAAGATTTGCACTCAGTTCACCATTTCTTCGCTTGTGCTCGATGCCTCAACCTACCACCAGGGAGAGCCAGAGTTTGATTTGTTTCATAACGATCTTCACCGGGGTTTGATGAACCAGTCATTTCCTCACCGACCACTAATCATAATAATCAAATTGTCTGATCAATAGTATATTCATTTACAGCTGTTATATCTAGGCCATATAACACACAAGTCTTAATGGGTGACGGTTATTGTAGATTATTCTTATTTAGATTGTGTTTTGTTGATTTTCTGTTTTGAGTAGTTCCTGATGTTGTTTACTGCAGAAAGGGGACCGTCTGTGCGACCGATGGCCTGTGTTTGCCAAATCAGTAGACCTAGGCCTATCCTCAGGCCTACATGACAGTTCATGATCGAAGCCTAACGCAGATATGACGTAGCCTGGTCCAACCAGACCATCGTATTTCATCTCATAACATAAGAGACAATTGCCTCTGCATGAAATTATTATTAATTTTACCTTCATTAATATTTAACTCAGAGTCTAGGGGTTTTATGAAATGTTTTTTTTTTTTTACGAAAGAAGAAAAAAAGAAAATTAACTATACACAAAATGGAACCCATGATGTCAATGTGTAGGCCAGGACAGAACTGTCATATAAGGTTTAAATTATTTAAATGATATACGAGGAAAAAAAGGAAAATGAACAATGATAAACAATGATGTCAATGCGTGGGCTACGAGTAAACTGTCTATAGTATAAGGTTTAATTTTACAATGTATGCCAAATACATTATCTCTGGCATGATTCATCTTTTCAATACTTTAAATAGCAAATTGGCTGTAGGCTAAATAGCATGAGTGGAAAAACACAAGCATGCAGAAAAAAATAAAGAATTCTAAAGTGATGTTATAAAGGGCTAAATGTAATACATCAGCTGGCGTTTTTCCGCTTTGACCACATATCACTTGAGCGGAAGAAGCAGGTAAGGTTACAGCAGATGGATAGTGTTTACCACATGTATAAGGCCTACAGTTTAGACCAGTGATTCTCAATTGGTGGGTTCTGACCCAAAAGTGGGTCGCAGGGCCGTTTTGAGTGGGTCGCGGACGCTGCACTTTTCTCTGCAAATTAATTTGGATGTTAAAATATGTTCACGAACTTCGGCCGCGACTTCATGTCTAAGGCAGAAGGTGGGTCTTCAGGCTAGACCAGTTGAGAAATACCGGTTTAGCCTACATATTTGACAGTGCGGAAACAGGAGACAGTGCGGAGGAGGAGGCGGCCCTGGTGGACTAAGATCCAGCCTCAGTGCTCCACTGCTCGACGCAACTCGCAGTCTGATCTTCTATTCACCAGTACCCCAAAAGTCTCAGTAAGTCCATCTAAACACAATGTTTCCTTCACTAATTACTTTGAACATGTGTTGAGCTTCAACTGTTTCTTCAAAGATATGTACACACATTTTGTACCATACACTCATAGCCGTGGGGACGGTCTATTCCCTACTTTCAAAAACCCATGAAAGTGGATGCAATGGGTGAGAGTTTTAGTTCAGGGCAGAATTTGAACTCCACAGTTTATCTTATCTTATCTTATATGAGCATGACCTTACATTGCATATGTATAACAGCCAATCAGATAAAATGACTAGGTGTGGCTCATGCCATCTTGGCTCTGGCCAAAAGGGAAGTAAGAATAACATCTCTGAGAAAAATTTGAGTGCAAATAAAAGACATACTGCTAAAGCTAGCAAGGTAGTTGCATGTTTTTGGGGAGTGGCTTTGTAGGGAGTCCTCAATACAGGGCCTTTTAATTATGCCCCCGTCCTCTTTTACGAATGGCCTCCTGAACAGATTGCTCACGGCATAGTAATGGCGGAGCCTGCAGTCCTGGTTGACCTGGAGGCAAGCGATGAGATAGAGAACCTTGAGGGAAAACAAGATGGAGAGAAAGCGGAGAGCACAGGTTCCCAGCCTCAGCTCCTCACTGCTCGACGACCATCGTACTCTGATCTTTATATAACCAATACCCCAAAAGTCTCAGTAAGTCCATCCAAACACATATCTCAATGTTTCCTTTGCTAATTACAGAGAACATGTGTTAAGCTTCAACCGTTTCTTCGAAGAAATGTACACACATTCTGTACGATACACAGTAAGGATAGCCAAAGGGACCGTCTATTCCCTACTTTCAAAAACCATTGAAGTGGATGCTATGGGTGAACGTTTTAGGGCAGTATTTGATATCCACAGTTCATCTTATCTTATATGAGCGTAACCTTAGATTGCACATGTATAAATGCCAATCAGATAAAATAACGTGTGGCTCATGCCATCTTCGCTCTCGCCAAAAGGGAAGTAAGAATAACATCTCTGATAAACTTGAGAGCAAATAAAAGACATACTGCTATAGCTAGCAAGGTAGTTGCATGTTTTTCGGGATTGGCTTTTGGGTCCTCAAGACAGGGCCTTTTACTTATGCTTACGAATGGCTTCCTGAACAGATTGCTGACCGCGTAGTAATGGTGAATCCTGCGGTCCTGATTGACTTGGAGGCAGTCAATGAGATAGAGAGCCTTGAGGAAAAACAAGATGGAGAGAAAGAGGAGAGCGCAGGTTTGTCCTCAGCTGACCCTGGTGGTCCTTGTGGATGACCTCAGTACTGTTCAACTTTAACCTTGGTAAGATTCAGATTGTCCGTCTCTACTGCTCGTTGTGAGCCAACAGTGTAGAATCGATGTGACTATGTGTTGGTGGACATTTTTCCATTGAGATCCCGGCCCAAAGAAAACTGGTTAGTCAATCAGTCAAAATGTTTTCCAATTCAAAGTGAACGAGGATCCTGCGAAGGAGGAGGTGAAGCGCAAGAGGGGCTTCAGAGCGGTGCTCCGGAGAACCCTGAGTGCCATCAGGCGGCCCTTCTCCGTCGGCTGTATGACGGGTTCAGAGGGAGACAGGAGGCCAATCCAAGGTGAAGGACGTTATTTGTCAGTTAAGTGTTGGCCTGTTCAAGAGGTGAAAGAAAGCATCCCTGTGTGGTCACCTCTACGGGCAGGTTATTTATTCAAGCTTCTTGCAATCAGATTTCATACTTCACTCTGTGGTTCCTTCACAGGTCAGGATGGGGGGAGTAGCCATCTGATGAGGGTCAACTTGGAATGAGAGCCACTCCGGCTCTTATTAGTAGGCTGTATGGGCGCTGTGGCAAAGTCTTCAAGATGGACCCTGTGGTTTTGTAGGACGGGGTGTGTGGTAGTGAATGGCCGTTCGGCGACGTTGTGGGCTGCCTTTCTTCTCAGAGGAGGGACACTGGCCCAATGCACCAAATGAACCATTTACAAAAGTTCACTATCAACACACCTCTTGGCTGGGAGGCCCAACTGGCCGCCATGACCCTACGACCCCACAGGGGGGAGACTGGACCTCTCACTCCAGCCTACCAGGACCCCCACCCCCCACCCCACCCCACCCCCTTACCCTAACCCTAATACACACACACTATCAACACACCTCCTGGCTGAAGGCCCAACCGGCCGCCATGACCCTACGAACAGGACCGAAGAAGGATCGGCCCTGAGAGAAGCCAAGGAGAAAAACAGGATTCCAGAGCTGGAGGAGGACCCACCAAGGGGGTCGGAGCCTGGTGACCAGGTCTATCTAAGACTGTTCAGGAGAACGTGGAACAAACCAAGGACAGACGGACCTACAAATTCACCAGTGCAACCCGAACAGCTATTCAGGTGGAAGGGAGTACCACCCGGTACCATCTGAACCATTCCTCTAAAACCACCCAGCCCCTGGAACCAGAGCCAAGTACCAGACTGAAGTTGATTGATTAGAGTAAATGTTATAATGGTGAAACCATACTCCACCATACTGGACCACAACATTGTTGTTATAACAGAAGGCAAAATAGATGCCGACCAGATATGAAGCTATCTTGCTCATGTATCGCTTACAGGAGATGACAGCCCCGGAGAGGACGGGAGAGGACCGGCTGTGGTGGTCCGTTCGCCTACCGCTGAGGGGGAAAACACTAAAAGCACGGGGTCTTTCCCTATGGGAGGTCCTGGGTGGAGGTGGAGAAGAAACCAACGACCCCAAGATGCATTTAGAGACCCGGACTCAACGCCCCGAAACACACACACACCTCCCCTTGTCATCCCTGGACTGGGGAAGCTGTATTCTGAATCTGCATAGACTCCAATGGACCATTATCACCATGTGATGGTTACATTAGTATGCTTGTTGTTGTAAATTGTCATTGTCGCACAAAGTGAGCCCACAAGGTGAATGCCACCAAGACGGTGCGGGCAGGTTTCTCACAGAGTTTTCCTCAGGGCGATTGTTGGGTTGTGTATTGTGCTGATTGGACAAATCATGGCGTGAGTATACTAATGGACTAATCACTCCGCTCGTTTACTACAACAAATGATCACAAATAAAGAAGTTAAAATTACGTCAGAGTCGAGAGTCATTCTTCAAAGAACACGGCAACATTACGTTGATAAATGTTTAATATTCATGTCTTTATAATGCATTGAATAAAAATGGCAACAGCTCTGTTGCTACGAGAGTACTCCTCAGATTGCAGATAAAGATGAGTTAGGCTTCATTGTTGGTTATAGTACAGTTATGTTGTACGGAAGGTTTAAGATAAGGCTACACTAGGCATGTTTTTAGGGTGGTATATCGCGCAGCTGAACACCTTTTTCCTTCTCTCTTGTCTTCTTTTGAAAACGTTACACACACTCAGGAAGCCTTGCTTTAGCAGAGTCTGTTTTGTTTAGGGGCAACGGTCCTGTCCTGTAATGTACAGGGAGTGTGTAAATGAAATCGTCATTATTGTCTTGTGTAACTCACTCTGTTATTCGATTGGCTCATTCCATTGTTCCATAATCTGTGATTGGATCATGCTCACTTTCATTGACAAGAGTGGGGTGTACAGTGACAAGAAGTTTGACGATGTGTATATAAATATATAGCCTATAGCCACACACACACATACACACACACACACACACACACACACACACACACTATAAAGTGTGCATGAACATATATATTTGTTATATTCATGTTGCTTCTAAATAACAAAGAAATTGTAATTATTGCTATTAATTGGAAACTGATCTCCACCGCCTGATAAGGACCCCATAGAGCCAATTTCAACTATAGCAGCATAATGATTTGATTTAGTGAAAGGTTCAAAGTGAATCTCGCAGTCAGGATAGGATACCCACGTTGCGGGGCAGAAAAGCGCAGACGGGGGGTACGTGGGGGTATGTTCCACAGGGTAAAGTGCCGTTTTGTAGCGGCTATTGAGCCTCCTGGCAGGGAGACGCAGAGGGAGGACCGTGAAACTAGGAACGAATCGCTGAATGGCGCTCTTTAGCGCTCTTTAGCGCGGCATATGGCGTCCTGCACGGCATGGCGCTGACACCAACAAATTGACGATTTCATACCAATTTCAGAGATACATACCGCACACGTTGGCATAAAAAACAGCCTCAAGCGGTCTGTTCGACGTCTAACCTTTGCCAATTGCTGAATG
>JAOPJJ010000001.1:13618617-13629201 GCA_027122795.1 Enchelyopus cimbrius
ACACACACACACACACACACATGTGAGCGCTGTGCTCTGCGCCCTGGCCTACTTAGGCCTGTGGTGCCATGTTCATGTACATATAAACCCCGCTCCAGTGGGTCACCACAGAAGGGAAGGCTCTTCACTCACCGGCCCAGCTCCTCCTTTGGAAACCAGCCCTGTCCAATCATTCGCCCACCCCCCAACCCCCAACTCCCTCCATGTCGACACAATTTTGGATGGTCACCCAATGAATTAATGAATTTTCTTTGGAATATGCACAAACACACACCCACAAACACCATGCGCCTCCAGACCTACAAAGGATGAAGTGAGTAATGCCACGGTCACAAAAGGGGCCACACACACACACACACACACCTAGAGCAATAGACAGACAGAGGTATTGAGGGTGGGAGCAGAGACCGGCTGATATGCTAGTTTGTCGCTGCTGCTGCTGCTGCAGCAGCCAACTCACAAACTATACAACCCCCCCCCACTCACCAGGATGGGGAAGCCGGTCAGGAAGTCGTAGATGAACACGATGCCGCTGATCAGGTAGGTGATCTGCAGCGAGGTCTTCAGGGGCTCCGAGCCGTCGATGGACGAGCGTCGCTTGCCCTGCGCGTCCTCCACCACGATGGTGGGCACGTTGAACTTGTTCTTGTCGGCGCGGCGGCCCGCCTGCACGGAGAAGGTCTGGAAGAGGGCGATGCCGGTGCAGATGACCCCCATGGCCACGCTGCCGCCGATCAGCAGCAGGAAGCACACGCCGAAGCCCAGGCCAATCTCCTTCACGATGAAGCGGCAGTCCGAGGTGTAGAAGCGGTCGATGGTGTCGTGCCAGCCCACGGCGGGCAGCGTGGACAGGATGAAGGACACCATCCAGATGCCCATCACCGTGTGCACCGCCTGCTTCTTGGTGTTGCTCAGCCTGCCACGGACAGACACAGAGACGGTGGGGGTAAGACCCAGAGGAGGGTGGGGTTCAGAGAGACCCAGAGGAAGGGGTTCACTTCAGACACAGAGGATGGGTTCAGTCCCAGAGGGAAGGGTTCAGACTGATCTAGAGGGTGGGGTTAACTTCAGACCGACCCAGAGGGTGGGTCTGGGGTTCAGATCCAGGGGGTGGGATTCAGAGAGACTCAGGGGGTGGGGATAAGACAGCGAGGATGGTTCAGTCCCAGGGGGTGGGGTTCAGACTGACCCAGAGGGTGGGGTTCAGACCCAGAGCGTGTGGTTCACAGCCCTTGTTAGTGTAGGGGGTCCTCAGCTGGAAGGACCTTTTAGAATTGGGTATGAGGATTAAGATGTCTGGTCCTGCTTCTTAATTAGCCGAAGCTTCATTCCCTGACATAAACTATGTTACACTTGTTGTAAACAATATAACACTATTTTTGTATAGTTTTAAATCACCCATCAGAGGTGAGAACATATTTATCTGTGTTTGACCAGTACAATTTCAGGAAGTTAAGTACCATAATTGTTAGCGCAAGGGCAGTATAAACAGTGAGGGGAATATGACACCGTCTTTACTAGAAATACGACATACATGTAGAAATACATTTGAACCTGATCTTTCTTGGGAGAACATAGGAACCAATCAGTTGAAACTGTCTCGAAGCTTTCATTGTTTAAAATGAAAAAGCAGAGGCACTTTATGGGCCGGTAGGCTCCAGCTAAAAATCCAGCCTGCCAGGAATGAAGCCCCGGTTATCCAGACGTCAGGGTGTCACCAGCACAGATGCTTGTGGGGTGCGATCAGCACCTGGATCAGTGCTGCACTTCTCCAACAAGAGGAATTATCAGAGGAAGGCGGATAGAGACGCCCCAGCTTGACGGATGTAACCATCCCCCTAACGATCAGGAGGGAGGAGAACATTAACGTGGGTCCATCTGCACTCGGCCTGAATTATTAACTCCCGTCGGCACTTTGGGAAATCGACCAGCGGCAGGAAACCGAGTCAACAGCCGATGAAATATCTTAAATATCTCTGGGGACGAAGCCTTTCCATCGCCCAGCGAGGGAAGGCTGACTGGAGCCGACGGCCCACTGAAGAAAGCCCCTCGCATCTGCATCTGTAATATGAATGTTTTGAACAGGGTGTCGCTGGAGATTGACGGGAAACACAAGCACAACTGCTTTTCGCCAGAGGTGGCGCCAAAGAGATCAAAACGGAAATCTATGACATTGCCATCTTTAGTACTATATATAAAAATGTATTATACAATATATGTAATATATATTCACATAGAGTGACACAACATCACACAACCTTGTGTGACACAACGTTGTGTCACAAAATGTTGCTGAATGAATAAGCGGTAAAAACAAATACAATATCAAGAATAAAGGACAAATCCAGCATACATATTCACCAAGTGCTGTGGTAGTACCTTGCTCGAATGACCTACAAAAGGGACAACAGACAGAATCCTTGGCTGGACTTGAATGGACCTCTACTGTTACATTGGATTTACTAATAAATGTTCAAAGTCAGAGTCTGTACTCGTCTACTGCAAAAAAATAATCATTGTCCTTCCCCAGATAGACTCATGAATCTTGTCTACGGTATGTTGTTTTTTTCTGCAGATCCCAACATCACACATTTGACAATACGTGTTGTGAGCCAGGCATGCCAGCACACGTAGCAGTGAAAACACAGCCTGGGTGTAAATTCACAGTTCCTTTGTGGAGGAAAGCTCTCCTTGTCGCTGTGCATAACAACCAACGCCGGCCGGCCCTGCCGCATTCTGCCTGAGGTGTATACTCCGGGCGCGCGTCACGGCGCTGTAAATGTGTTACCAAGGAGGACGGAGCAAAGAAGAGCGCTATCAATGGAAAGAAAGGAAGAAAGAGGGAGTTAAAGAGTAACCCAGGGATCGCGGGCGCAGGCGGAGGAGAACAGATGCTCAAGCACAAGGTCGGGATTCAGGACTCAGGCCTTCGGTTTGCGTTAGCTTCGTGAGGAACAGACGGACGCACTAGTTCAGCGGTCGCACGCGTAGAGCCGTTTGTGCGTTCTTCAAATAAATCAGGGACCAGAATCTTACACATTGGCCCGCCATCGCAAGAGTCTAATCAAATACGCGCACGGACACAAAAATAAATAAAAATAAATGAATGTGCCATGATGAGGAATGAATGAGCCAATCAGGTTGGGAAAGATAAGAGCTGTTGGCTCCCAACTTCAGAGAACACATTTGATTGGATGTCAGCCAACATTGACAGCTGTGCAGGTAATAAGCACAGCAAATTGACAAGGGGAAGGGGACAAATAGGTTGTAAACAATGTTTATGCGTTTCATTTAGAGGCTCGCTTGTCTGGAACAAACAGGAACATTGGCCGAGAGGACAGATATGGGAGCGAGTTATATTTTGTTCTCTGTTGGCACGGATTGTGGTGTTTCCACAAACAAGGTCCAAAGCGATATAGAATAAATTAGCATTGCCCTGACATTTAGACAATACTGATATATAAAGCTTATGACGTCAGTAAACCATTCTGATCAGCCCATCGAAGGTTATTACAGTGCGGTTTGTGGTCACTTACGTAATTAAATGTGTCTTTGGCTTTCCGAAGTTAAACGGATTTCATTTTTAGAAAAAATGTATCACAATCAATCATCTATACAAAACTGGGTAGTGTGATGAGGCAATTTTCTTTGCACAACCATTAAATAGCACTTAAAGCTGATAAAGGATTGTACTGTGAATAACTGCCCTGGCCTAAAAGGCATTTCCAAGCCTATTAACACGAAAGCCATGTGATAATGTACATGCTAGTGTAAAGCTGAAAGCAGTCTCCAGCCTCACCACACAGTAAAATAACACGATGTTTAGCAGGGGCCGCTATCCGCCATAGCTTCTGCTCTCAAAGTGCATAGGACTGCATCCACTGGCTCCTTGTGTGATGACCAGGAAATAGAGAGCAATCTGCATGGCTATCAATAGCGATCACGGCACGGTGAGCACCGCAGTATCCGGGCTGTGAACACAGCTGCGGTGAAGGCTTTTCAGGAATTGTCCTAATCATGACGGTTTTAGAACACAAGTCCTCGGAAAACGTTTGTGTGGATGAATGGCATTATCGAGGCCCACCGATAGGCTGCAGACTCAGTTTGAACCCCATGTACGAACCTCTGATGGACTACAGGGCTGACAGCACACGTCAGATCCACGGCACCGACCCTCCACATGGGGGCCGTTTACCTCCACACCCCAAGGCAGGGTGGGGGTGGGTGGGGGGCAGGGTGGAGGTTTTCAGAGCTGAAATGTCTTAGACCAGCAGGGAGTGATCTCCGCTGAGAGTTCAAAACCTTGCTCTGACCGGTGTGCGTGTCAATGGAAACTTATTTTCCGTTGCGTGGAAAAGCACAGCTGGGCGGAATGTGGAGGAAAGAGCTGACATATGGAGCAGCTCTTTTTGAAATTGCAGCTGAAGGCCACCAGAGAGATCTCAGCACACCGTCAGGGCGCACAGAGGTGAGGACGTAAACAAAGCTAAAGTGTCCCAATGTGTGTGCGGCGTGTGGATATAAGGGGATACAGGAAGGGAAGATATGCAACCCAGCATCAGCGCTGAAGCGGAGGCGTCACCCGCTGTGAGGGCCCGTCCAAAGTGTGATCGCACACCGATGTTTAATGCATTGGATTAGCTGTAGTCACCAAGTAATATAGTCGCTGAGCAGAGACTGTAATCCAGAGCAACCTGCAGTGCATTCAGATACAGAGCATCAACAAACACACACACACAAAAACACTTGGGGACACCCACACACACACGGACACACACACACACACACACACTCGGACATACACACAAACACACAAAAGGACACATGGACACACACCTGTAGTTGACGGGCCAGCGCACCATCCACATGCGGTGGTAGGACAGGGAGGTGACGGAGAAGCAGGTGACCAGCGTGAGGGTGTAGAAGGTGGAGACAAACACCTTGCACAGGCCCTCGTTCCACTCGTAGCTGGAGTGGCGGCGGCGCAGCGACACCACGCAGTACATGGTTACGGGGATGGCCATGTTGAGGATGTGCGTGCCGGCTAGCGTGCAGATGAGGAACTCCAGGGGCTTCCACTTCTTCTGCTTGGCGCTGACGCTCAGGATGCCCCAGGCGTTGGCCAGGATGGACACGCCCGAGCACACCAGCCACGCCAGCGTGTTGGCCGCCATGGCCTCGTCCTGGTCCGTGGCGCTCCGCTCATCGCCCATGGCGACGGTGCACAGCGGCGGCGCCGCGGGGGCCGGCGGGCAAGGAGGGCGGAGAGGGGACGGAGGCGGCAGAGGAGGGTGAGGAGGAGGCAGCGGCGCTTGAGGAGGATGCGATGGTAGCGGTCTCGGCGGGCAGGAGGGGGCGCAGGGCGTAGGGGGAGGCAGGCATCCTCATCTGGGCGGGTGGGCGCTCTGCAGGGGTCCGGACGGGCGGAGGGCGGGGGAGCGGAGCATGGTGGTTCTGCGGCAGACGGGTGCGGTCAAGTCAGGAGGGGGGGGGGAGGGCCACAGTCACCACGGACACCTGGGAGTCGATGAGGAGGAAACATGAAGGGAATCAGAACGAGGAATGACAGCGCCACGGTTAAGGATCACAAATGATTGATCGGGACTTTTGGAAATATTGACAGCGAGATTGAGCGTAGATCTCGAACGGAGCTGCAAATCTGCTGCTGCCAGCTGGCGGCCGTTTGGATGGGTTTCAGAAGCCATAAGACTGTCAGCATTATTAGCACTAGTATTAAAACAGCAGTGAGAGGGGACACTTCATCCAGATTTCATACCCTTTTACAGACTGAGCAGAGCAAGCTGACTTCATAATAACAGGAGACCTTAAAGGGAACCACTGCTCCTCTCTGCTGGGAGCAGAAAAGATAATGTCAGAGGCCCGGGTCAACCTCGCCTTTCGAGGAAGTCGTCTCCGAAGGGAGGACCAGCAGCGGCGTCAGCGCAGAAATGGTGTGTTTACCTTCATAATCTATCTGAGCGGAGAACAGAGAACTGAGCCTCAAGCACTCACCAGCTTGTGTTATTAATAAAACGGAAAAAGGAAATGGAGAGGATAGAGTGGTAAACAAACGTTACACGTTAAACTAGCATGGAGCATCACACGCTTCAGTATAAAAACACTAGAGTGACTGACTTGTGCTCATCTGGAGGGGGAGGGAGAGGGAGAGAGAGGGTGAGAGAGGGAGAGAGAGAGCGAGTGAGACAGACAGAGGGAGAGACAGAGAGACGTAGACAGAGAGACGGAGACAGAGAGCGAGAGAGACAGAGCGAGAGACAGAAAGAGGGAGACAGAGAAATAGAGAGAGAAAGAGAGAGAGGAGAGGGTGAGTGAGAACGAGACAGAGAGACACAGGGAGAGAAGGAGAGATTGCAGGAGAGATTGCAATGCTGAGCGGTCACAGAGAGCGGTCAGCTCCCCCCCCCCTCCTTTGTGTGTCTTAAGTCTGAAGCACCACGTTGCCGCCCCCCCCCCCCACTCCCACTCTAGCCTCCGCAGCACCCAGCAGGAGGCTAGCCAGCCATCGAGCAGGTGAACCACATCCCACCAGCACAGCCCTGGCAGCACTGCGTGAGGGGGGACTCAGACCACACTCGTCCAGGGGGAAAAAGTTAAATGTTGGCTCTGACCGGAGGGCTTTAAAAGAAAAAGAAAAAAGATTGTATAACCACACTATTTTAGGAGACCGGCTGTTTATTAAATATAGTGACTAAGCATTTGCCAATTAAAAAGGAAAATTACTATTGCTACACAAATATTTTTTTTTATTGCTTTGTACGTAGACGACTGCTTCCCCACTGAGCTGTATTGGTATGTGTGTCCCGACTAAAGCTTATAGTCCAAGATTCACAAGATTCAAAGGCAAGCGTTCTTCCATCATCCAGGAGCCGGCCCTCGCCCACCTGGAGCCCCCCCAGCTGGGGCCGTCTGGCCTCTCCGCACCTCCACCGATATCAGCCTTTGAAATGCAGCCTCTGGTCTCGCCCAGCCCTCTGTCTTCACCGCCCACGGACCCCAGCCAGAGCCAGAACACTCACTCACGCACTGTGCGCATGCACACACACACACACACACACACAGAAGAGAGGCATGAAAGGCACACATTCACAAAAAACACGCAAACAAGAACGAACACACACACACATACGGCATACGCACACACACACGGCACAAGCGCGCACACACATACAACACAAGCACACACACACATAGACACAAGCGTACACACACACACACACACAACGCAGCCAGTACAGGTATGAATGAGACAGACTGGAGCTGCAGGTAGTACAGGTGTATTGTGAGACTATCAGCTCCGTCTCTCTGGGTTCATTTCTTGGCAGGCCTGTGCGTGTGATGGTCGGTGATGCATGACTGGGCTGCTCTATTAGGCAAGAATGGTAATGGTGAATATTTGTCTGAGTGCTGCGATTGCAACCATTCAGAACGTGTGATCTCAGATCTGAAGAGGATGTGTAAAAGGCAGATGGTCGATATTAAACAGAGTGGTTTGTGCCATTTCATATAAAATGCAAAATATTTTCTATACAAAAGTGACAAATGAGGTAGCTCTTGGTTATCAGCTAAGAAATGTCTGCTAAGAAATGCTACTTCTGTTCATCACTACGAATAACAACATTAATGTCTGAAGGGCTCAGGGCTAGGGGTTCACCCTAACGCAAGGGAACACTTAAGTGAGATGTTAACCCAGTTGTCCTGAAATCCTCTGCTCACAAGCAGACTTTATCTGGGGAGCCAACTGAACCTCTATTAATTGAGGCTAATAAAGTAGAGAAGGCTTTGGGTGGTTTATCTCCCTCTCTCTCTCTCTCCCCCCTCTCCGATCCTCCTCCTCCGGATCCCTCTATCGAACATTTTATGCCGTTAATCAAATACGATGGCATGTCATTTAATTGAAACTGGAATTATTCACTTGTGGTCTTTTGAGCAGAACCTAATTCCTAATCGTCATTACACTACAGTTATTAAAATGTAATTCATGTTTCAAAAGATGTGTTTAATAAAATAAAACATGGTGTCGAAAATAATGACTTTTGCAATTGCCGGCGGGGTTGTGCCTTAGAAAAACTAAATCTCAGAAATCGTCTCAGATTAAGGTCACATATAGAAGTAAAATGAACCACCGCTGTCATTCCAGGCTGGAATACAAATGCCTTTGTTTAACTACGATATTAAAACACCATCCATAATCTGCCCTACAGATGGGACATCTGCAAAGCATTGTGCAGAGTGTGGCCTAGTTTGGAACATAAACATGATTTGTTATGATGTACTCCATGTGCTCTGACATTGCGATGGCCGTCAGCCACATAAATCACCTTTGAGACAGCTCTGGTATCAGTCAAGGAACAGACCGGTTCCCCTCACACAGAGGGCCACATTTCAAAACGGACGCCATCGTCTTCATGTTAAATAGCAGCTCTAAATATTTCACCCATGCATTCCATACCGAGGTCCTTTGGAGTCCCTAAATGCCACATCAGTGATTCCGTAGACGACGTAAAGACGCCACGCACCGGGACGATGGGTCTGTCGTAGCCTGGCGTCAGGTTGGATCACGTCAGGGCCGGTGGAGGCCCACTGCATACCCAAGCGGCCCCTTCATCACAACGGAGGTGCTGGTCGTTCATCACCGTCGACCTGGACCAGCTAGCTGAGAAACGTACTACCCGGGGAGGTGACTCACACTGGTCCAGAACAACGCTGATTAAACGCTTCTACAATGCTTCTGATTAAATACAAAAGAAATGACTCATAGCACACCGGTAAGCAGTATAGAGGGGATGCGACGATATTCACAGGAGGCTTTTGTGCCTCTTGCTCTCTCTGTGCACACAACAGAGCAAATAAAACTGAATATGAGGCACACACATTAAGTGACTAGCAGTGGTGGAAGTCTGGATGATTTATTTCTCCTGGTTTTAGAGGAAGTGATTCAATATAAATGTCAAATTAATTCAAGAAAAATTTAAAATGTTACCATATTTTGTTAGCATAATAAGTGTGAGGCGGAGGGCCAGGAGTAAAGCACATTTTCATTAGGTTATGTCTTTAAAAGTTAAACCCTTTGAGAAATTGTAAATTACTTCTTTCCACCAAAACACCCAAATCTCAGTTTGACACAGTAACCCAAACCACATATCGTTGTTGGTTTGCTCCCCGCGTGATCCAGTGCTGAACGGTTAAACAACACCAGGCCAACGAGACGGTCCGCTTGAAGCCGTCTCCCACCACCTCTTCCCTTCCAGCTTGAGATATTTCTTTCACCATGAAGTGCATTTGCATAGATTACCATCCGTTCCAGCCTATTGATTTGCTCTGCAGCTAGATCCTGGTCAGCCCCAGGAGTCCCTGGATCCCAGTGGACTATGGTTGGCCTCTATGAAGGGGGCAACAGCCCACCAAGGTCACACCCATTATATCCATGGGCCATTTAGACATTGGGCTGCAGTGTGTTAGCTCTGTGAGGCTAAGGGTTACGAGCATAACGAGGGCAAGGCTTCATGGAAACACTCTCACAAGTTAACGCGATGCACAACGTGGTTCACAGCTGAACGCCATGGAGACAGTCAATAGAACCTGACCGGGCAAAAGTCTGCTACACTGTTTCAGATCGGCTGACGCCCAGAGGCACAATAGAAAGGAAAGGACACCCAGCAGGTCCCCTCAGAGTCACCCGGCCTTGAACCCACTGAGACCAAGACCAAGGGAGCGGACCTCCGCAGACCTACCCTGGGTAAAGACCATATGGGCTTCGGAGCAAGTCGAAGATGAAGAAGCAATAACCGTAACAATGATGGTTCCCAAGTGACGCCTTCCTCGCTGTCTAATGTTTTTCTAAAAACCTTGTGTATTTCAACACAACGCTTCACTTAACAGCAGAGCCTCCAAGTGGCGATTAAACAGAACGATTTTAAGAGGAGTGCTTTTCTCAAAAACAGTCTAGTCCTTAGTGTTTCTAACACTAAGATACCCACCTCTTTACTGAAAGCATTCTGTGAATAGGTTGAACGGTAGGACAATGATGAAATTATAAGCCATTTAAAGAGGCACGAATCAACGCTGACCTAAAGTAAACTTGTGTAATGTAAAAAAAAATCCCTCAAAGTGACCCCCCCCCAAAAGACTGGTAACCAGCTCTACAGTTACGGTCCACAATAAACCAAGGCCATTTTTAAGTTCATGCCTAGAAGAAAGGATATCGGTGCTTCCCTTTGACCTATTCTTAGCTCGTCTGCTGCTGCATATTTTACAGCTCTGCATATTTAAGAACTGACTTTGTGACATGCAGAGATCCCCAGCTGGCTAACCTCTGACGGAGAGAAATCTCAATGTTAAAACGGCTGGATCTCTCAATCCCTTGCAGACGTCGGCCAAGAGCTCAGAAGGCACTTTGTTGTTCATTTATCTCTTCTCACAGAAGGGTGTTCGAGTGGATCTCAACCCACCAATGTTAAATTATTAAAACTATGAGTGGTCGTGCAATAGGTTGGCTGTAGTGCGTCTGGAACTGGATGATTGAGGGTAACTGTCAGTCAGTCAGTCAGTCAGTCAGTCAGTCAG